>JAOXYA010000045.1:29838486-29850966 GCA_028565675.1 Sorex palustris | reverse complement strand
ATATTCAAGACAGGTGCTCTACCCCTTGAGCCACATTCCTGGCCTCAGAATGATGCTTTTAAGTGCAATTAGGTCATTCCAAAAGTCATGCTGGGAGAAGAATTTGGACCTGGTGCATTTAAAAAAAAAAAACGAATGATTAAAAAAAAAAAACAAACGAAACAAAAATACAAGGAGTTGTGATTGCAAGCATGTAAGTAGTTAGGGTGCAGTGTGCCGGTGAAAGGGAGTGGTTTTGTGAGCATATGTGACTGTATGATGTCCGAGTCACTATTTCAGCTCTCAGTGTGCTTTCTTATGGCCTGTGTTTTCTTACTCTTGCTTAATGGGGGCTATTCTAGACCTTCGTGCTGGTAGTTTTCCTTGCATCTCTGATCTTCAAATACTCACTCATCTTCAGCACAGAACGATTCTGGAGTAGCATGAATATCCTCGTCCGGTACAGATGGTCTGTGTTTTGGCTAGATTTTGAGTGCAGCTTGGGGTGTCGGGCAGAGGCCCTTGGGCAGTGCTCCTTCCAGTAGAATGGGTGAGGAGCCAGCAGGCCTCTACGTGCCAGAGCAAGAAGGTGGCTATTCCTTTTGTTCTGATGACATATATTCTCAAAAGCATGAGCTTTCCCTGATTTCTTTTTTAAAAATATAATCTTCCTGGTGTTTTACCTGAGGTTTATGGCAGCCATCTGCAGTGCAAGTGTAGTAGTAGGTCTTGGGTAAGGAGTGGTTGTGTGTTCTGGGCTTGATCAGAGATCCAGAAATCAGTTTAATTATCACTCTCTTTTGGGGGGGGTCCCACACTGGGTGAGGGATGAGGGAGGGTTCCCTTAGGATCACCCCTAGCAGTTCTTGGGATGTGGTGGGAGGGATGTAGTGCCAGGGCTCAAGGCATGTTCACTACCTACCATTAGGTCTTTGTACTTACTATGGTCTTTGTACTTACTATTTGTGTGTGGTCTTTGTACTTACCATTTGTGTCTTCACATACATACCATTTATACATACATATATACACATGTTTTTTTATTTGGATGTTGTATGGGGGTGATTCCCAGCTTGGGTTTTTGGAGGTTGCTTATGATGGTGACTAAGGGACCATATGGTGTTAGGGATCAAAACTGGGGCTCCTGCACTGCACGCAAAGCATGTGTTTCCATCTTTCAAACCAGCACTCTCCAATGCTTACACCCATAGAACAGCACCTGGCCTGTATATTGGGTGACAGACCATCAGTTATGAACACTGCATACTGCAGTGACTCTCCACCTTTCTACCCCCAGTAGACTGGGACTGTGGCCAGTCCACAAACAAGCAGTTGAAGTCACTGCTTCCAGCCACCACTGTGTTTTCATCTCATCTTTCTGTACATTTTATTTCTATATATTTTATCAGGAGGAAAAGGAAGCAAAGTTATGGGTTTGGTCTGTCTTGGATATGATACTCAGCTTTTAAGAGAAATCCAATTACACATTTTATCACCTACATTTTTTGCGAAGAAAAAGTGTAAGTGTGGCATAAAAAAAAACCTTTGTAAGTTGTGTATAAATTGAGGTATTTTCATATTTGAATCTCTTGTGTGTTAAGCCATAGTTTTGAGTCAATGGGAGATACTAGGAATAAAGGAATGAGTTGAATCTGAAAGCAACAAGACCCATCTAGAATGTAAGATCTCTAAAGGAGAATTGGCTCTCTCTCCACAGCATATCAGTGGTTTGAAAAGAAAACAGGGGGCTGGGATAACTTTTTAAAGAAACAAACAACGAAACATAAGGAATATTAATAACCAGATGTTAAATCTGGTCCCATTCTGGGAACTTTAACTATAGATTTGCTAAAGGAGAAAGACAGACATTGTTCATTGAGATGGAGGGGTTTCAAAACAACACAGGCATCATGGTCTTGCTTCGGTAAACCATGTATAATGGCTTTGTTATAATGCCGTTCAAGTTGTAGAAAACTGACCATATAAACCTTGAAATTTCAAAATTGTGGACTGCATCGACATTCTGCAATGTTTAAATGATACTGACTTTAAAAGCTAAAACCAGGGCTTTCTGCTGAGTGGTGATAAGCTTCCTTATTTTTAAGCTTTTGCCACATCCATGAGCTCGATTAACCTTTCAGGCTTAAAAAAAAAGTTTAAAAAAATACCATGCATTCAAAAAACTTGAGATCTCCTCTTTATTACTGATCCTAAAGGTTCATTTTCTTAGAAACATAACCCAATAAAAAAAGTTGGTGTTTTTTTAAAATAACTTTGGAGATCTAAAACAGAAAATACTCATTTTAAGGAAAACTGTGTGATAACTTGTTTGCAGAAATAGTCCAAAATAATGAAATAAAAATATAATGTAGTTTTAATCTGACAGAGCACGTTTTCTTTTCTAAAATGATTTGTAATTCAAAGAATTCCTCTGTGATACTTGTCACATTCTTTCTCCTAACTGAATTTTTCAAGTAACCATTAGAATATTTCAAGGAAAATTTAAATACTGAGAATTGAGGTTATCACTGAGTTTTAATTTAATTTTATTTATTTAGTTTTTGGGCTTTTTGGGTCACACCTGGCATTGCACTCAGGAATTACTCCTGGCGGTGCTCAGGGGTCCAGATGGGATGCTGGGAATCAACCCAGGTTGGCCGCATGCAAGGCAAACGCCCTACCCACTGTATTATCGCTCCAGCCCCTATCACTGAGTTTTTAAAACGCGAATATCATACTTTAGTTAAGAAGAATCTTACAAATTTAAAGATCCTTCACTAAAAAAAAATTACTGTATTCACTTTCTCAAAATGGAGTCTTGGTCTACATGATTCTTACATACTCTTAGATATATATATATATATATATGGATTGTAAGATGAATTTATTATTATTCATTATAATTTTTTGGCATGAATTTTAGGAAGGTGTTCAGGCCAGAGTGATAGTACAGTAGGTAGGGTGTCTACCTTGCACGCAACTGACCAGGGTTCAATCCCTGGCACCTGATATGGTCCCCCTGGCACAGCAAGGAGTGATTCATGAGAGTAGAACCTGGAGTAAGCCCTGAGCACAGCTGAGTGTGGTTCCCCCTCCAAAAAAAGAGTACTGTTCAAAAGATAATTGAACTAAGTGGTTCAAACAACATCTACTCAGCAATTATTATGTATGGCAAGTATGGCATATTTATTTCTATCCCCAAAGGCCAGCTTAGGAAGACATGTGCATAAAAAGTAGTAACTGCTAGGAGATAGTAACTGTGAAAACAGAGACTAGAGGAGAAAGCCTGTAATTCTCCCTTTACTTTCTAAGGTATTAAGCAAAACTTCAACGAAAGAGGTAAACACGTTCCAAACTAGGATGCTGGTACTCATCATTTCCTCTGCCTGCTTGTCTCCCAGATATCATCGCTATGTCATTGCTTCCATGTCGGTGAGAGGAAAAACTTCTTGACTTTTACTTGACTTTTTTTTTTAAAAGCAGTTATTACTACTTGATATTATGCACATTTTGATAACTAGTCATCTCTACTATACTAGAATGTAAGTTCCATGGAGGCCAGGATTTTGCTTCTCCTGGTCACTGCTGGATCTTGGGGCCAGAAAGACAGTACAGGGGTGAAGTCACTTACTTGCCTTGCATGCAATCCCTGGCCCCTGCAAATGGTCCCCCAGGGATCACTAGGAGTGACTTCCAAACACAGAGGCAGAAATAAGCTCCAAGCAATGTCGATCCCCTAAAAGTAGCTGGGGCTCACAGTAGGCTATTTTTGTTTTCTGTGAGCCACACCCAAAGAGGTTACTCCTAGCTCTGCACGTAGGAATGACTCCTGGTAATGCTCAGGGGATAATATCGGATTCAGCCCAGGTCAGCCATATGCAAGGTAAACACCCTCCCTGCTGTAAAATCACTCCAGTCCCCCTCCCCATCCCCAGTAGGCATTTAATAAAGGTCTGTTGATGGAACAAACATTGTTAAGTAGGCAACTAAAAAATAAGATGTTTAAAATAAGTCTGTTTTCTTTCTATATTTGGGTATTCAAAATAATAATCTAAATAAAAATGAACATAACTGACAACAGAATATGGATTGAAATACAACTGCCAACTCTTTAAAATGAATTTACAATTTAATTACTGCTGTTAGTAATGTTCCATCTGTGCACTGTTTGATAGATCAGGATTTAAATTACAAAAACGATAAAGTATTCTGCGAATTACCTAAACTAAAGGAGCACTCCCTAATATTTTTGGTGGTTGGCACCCTTCTAGTAATATAAATAAATATTTTCTGACACACAGTCACTATAATAGGATAAAATGGTAAGAAAAGTTTGCTAGTTCACTTTGTTTTAATAACAAAGTTAAAATAATCTTTGATACACTGGTTCACAATGCTTCAAATATGATTATACTTTTAGACAAACATCTAGGATAAATTGAGCAGGGATAGATAGTATGTTATATTAGTCACATTCTATAGATGGAGACAAAGGCATAACAGCCCGCCAGAGATCTGTTAAAGTGGTGAACAGGGAGTGCTTGCCTTGGCAGCACATAGATTAAAGAAGAGGACTGGGACAGAAAAAGAATTTTTAAATGATTAAAAATGATGTTTCTCCCTATACTGCAGATGATGGTACTGAGGCCTCGTGGTAAGTAAATTAAACTAGGTAACAAGATTATTTGAGTGCTGAGTGTTCACGAAACTAGTATTCAGAGATTCCTGTTTAAGTTTCTCTCACTCCAAACTCTCTGCTCAAACTAAGCATTATTGAAAAATTTTGAGCAGACATATTTAAAAAGTCCTCAATTAAAATTATCTGTAGGTTCTCCTGTTCCTGTCTGAAACTTCTGGGGAGGTCTCAGAGTGGGGTGGGCCAGTGGCCACCCTAGCAAAGTCCCATCAGCCACTCCCACACCCCAAAGTCCCTGCCATGCCCCACACCAGACCCCACCATCTCAGGACTGAGTGCCAGAGAACCTGATCTCCCAAAAACTCCAGGTATATGGGCTTAAGGGTCTTTGTGGCTGGAAACTCCAGACCTTCTTGGAGTCAGGGTGGGAGATCTTTCCCCACTCCCCGACTTTCTGAAGACCGTAAGCCACGGCAGTTAAATGTTATGGATTTTCTTGAACGAACAGCTGCATGTCCAAACTCTCCAACACTAACATCCCAGCAGGAGCACCCCAGACTGGGTGGGATGTAACTCGGAAACCAATCAACATCGACTAACAGAAGCAGTACAGAAGGCTTATCCTGCAACAGCAGCTTAGTAAACCCTCACACAAGGACTTAATGTTCCCATGGTGAGATATAACAATTTTCACAAATTTTCTTCTACAGAAATATTTTTGATCAGTCTGTTAGTCATTTAATGGTAACAAGCAATAAAAAATAAATTATTTTGGGCATCTAAGGAAGAAGGATTCTTAGAGGACTTGGGAAAATGAGGACAATGGTGAGGGAAGATTACACTGGGGGTGGGATTGATGTTGGAATATTGAATGCCTGTAACATATACATCATGAACAACTTTGTTAAACCACGGGGCTTAAAGTATTTAAAAATGGTGAGAACACCATTGTGCCATGGTACCCCAAAGACAGTCCTGCCAATGCATTGATGTTGTTGTTATCTAGCATCTTAAGGATGAGATGAAGACAGGGTGATTCACAGCATCTTATAGATGTCTTAGTTTCAATCCTATTCACCTCTTCCTTTCAGCTCTCTCTCTCAGGAAGGCTCTCTCATTTATATGTGAGGACAAAGGGATGGAGATTTTAAAGGTCCATTTATTACAGGCATCTTTTTGTATCCTAACCTCCAGACTTCTGTTTTCCTCGAATCTTTTGTTCCTTCCTGAGACTAGTTCTCATCACAATCCAGTGCTTGGGAATCTTGTCAGGTGCACGAAGTTCCAAAGCAGGCCTGAGGTGCAGAGACAAGAGCTAGGTGTGGCAGAAGGCCCTCTTCTGAGGATTAACCAACCCGGACAATCCTGGACAAACTGTACCCTTCCCTGAAATTACCTTAGATTCTCACTTTGGTGGGTAATATTATTTCATCCTGTCCCTAAGCTCAGTTCTCATAGTCTCCACCTTATGACATCAGTGACATGTGGTTTGTGATAAGTTCCGGGATGCTTTCCCAGTGGTGGCTTGTTTAACCTTTAGGGCTGTCATTTCCAGAAGAAGGTCCATGACTCGGCCGACTCCTCCTCCTCACTTGTCCCAAGGAAACAACCCAAAATTTATGCACTAGCCTGTTCTTTTCAGTACAGCTTATACCCACGAAAACAAGGAATTTGTTATCTTCTTTTCTACTTGGAGGTACCCAGACTGGTCCTCAGCACCCTAGATTTGGTAGAGAAAAAACATGATGTTGACTTGGTTTCAAAAAGGCAGTCATGATATTTGATATAATTCATTTAGTCATTCATCAAATATTTGTTGATCACTCATCATGCCCTGGCAAAGGACTCTGAAGATGATTCAGACACTATTTCTACCCTCAAGAAGTTCAGAGTTTAACCAAGAAATCTAAGGGATGACACAAAAGCTGCTTTAGGGGCAAGTAAAAGGCGCCACCAAATCCCAGAGAAGAGAGAATCATTTTTCTGGGGAAATGAATGAAGACTTTCTGGGGGTATCTGGATTTTCTAGATAAAAGGCAGAAAAGTAATGTTCTCAGTGAGAGTAAAGGCACAGAGAGGGCAGTTCATCTGGGTGGCTGAATTGCTGTAGTTGACTTGCAGGTGCATTGAACTGGCAAATACAGACTTGCCGGAGAGAGTCAGGAGAGACAGGAGATGGGGATTGAGTAGGAAAAGCCCAAGCACTTGGGTCAATGTGTAAGCTGCATCCTGGTAGAGCAGGTGACATGGGAAGGGAGAACAAGATAGAAAATGGAATGATGATCAGGTGATGCTTTGGAAAGATTGGGATGGAGAAGGATAAGAATGGAGGCAGCATGGTTAGGTGATTGCTGTTAACAATTTTTCAGGAGAGAGAAAGTCCCTGGTTCCTGAATCATACCAGCAGACTCCCACTGCTGCTTTGGAGGTTGAAGCAACGGGCACTAGGGATTGTAGAGTGAAGTTCGAAGGGTCTCAGGTGTCCGACTCTGACTCTAGAAGATGGTCTCCTTTGCTGGCATGGGAACTCCAAGAGGAAGAGAGACTGGAAGAAGGTAAAATTGGTGCTAAATATTTTAAGTATCCAGCAAGTGCTGTCAGAAGGCAGAGGTTTGGATAATCAGGACTCAGAGTAAGTGGCTGGCTATACTGCCTTGGGGTTTTTCAGCCTCAATTTGATATTTAAAGACTTTGGAAGAGGAATCAGGGAGATAACTCAAAGGACCCGGAGTGTTTTGGTCCCCAGCACTACATGGTACTGCCAGTCCTGCTGGATGTGGCCCCCAAAACCACAAGAAAAAAAAAAGCCTGTTCTTAATGATTATAAAGAGGTGTGGGGGCAAGGAGGATGGATTGAGACAAAGGAAACAAGAGCAGCACTAAGAGAAACATCTACATTTAAGGAAGGAAAAGCTGTTTTTCAACAGCTAAAGAGCACAGCTGGTAAGGCATTTGCCTTGCAAGTGGCCAACATGGCCAACCCGAGTTCGATTCCTCCGCCCCTCTCAGAGAGCCCGGCAAGCTACCGAGAGTATCTCGCCTGCACAGCAAAGCCTGGCAAGCTTCCCATGATGCATTTGACATGCCAAACACAGTAACAATTGTTACAATGGAGACGTTACTGAGCCCGCTCGAGCATATCAATGATCAATGTGAGGACAGTGACAGTTAGAGTTAAAACATCAAGGGAGGAGAGGAGATAGATGCCCTAGCAGTGAGTAGTGTTCCCAAGGGAGAGGCTCAGAAGGATGGCACTGCCAGTGTGTCTTACAATGCCGAGAGGTACAGAGAGTCAAGGACCAGGGTGTATCCATGAAGTTTGGAGATGGTGTGGTTGGAGCAGGACCATTTCCCATAGACTCAGGGTCCAGAAGAGTGGGTGTGAGGAAGGAAAGGACAGCAAGTGGAGGACTCTTTGAGGAGCTTGATCATAGTAAGAAGGAAGAGTTGGGGCAGAGACTTAGTCCAGGCGCTGGGGTAGGTTTGAGCTTTTGGGAGACTATGAAATGCCAAAGTGGTCTCTCTCTCTCTCTCTCTCTCTCTCTCTCTCTCTCTCTCTCTCTCTCTCTCTCTCATACACACACACACAGAGTTCACCAGCTCACAAACACACTGGAACCCACTGTGAGGACTCTCTTTCCTGCCCCAGGCGTCCCATGGCAGGAAGGGTCCACGTCTGGGCTAATGTCTATTATTGTTCCCTTTCTCTCTACACGTACGTTTATAGGCATGCATGGACCCATGTTCAGCGGTAGCCCCAAAAATGAATCACTGCTTAGAGCTATGACTGCCTACCTGTGTGGAAATCAGCTTCGGGAAATCCTAACTTTGCTGCTTCCTTTTCTTCAAGTTGAGGATGAGAACCTGAGGCAGGCTGTGGGCCATCAGGATCTGTCAGCGGTCACTGCAAATCTGCCCACCATCTGGGTCCTATCAGCCAAGGGAGCTTTTCCGACATTAATCTCCGATGAGCTTGGGCCGGCTTTCATTTCAAAAGACTCCACTTTTTCTATCTTCCACCAGCCCCTTCTTTACCCCCCCCCCACCCCTAATACAGGACTAAAAATGATGCCGTCTCCCTTTATTGGTTTCTCAACCCAGCTGAGGCCAGAGGAGAAAGCTTTGAAATTGGAGCAAGCCTTTGGATAAGGAGGGAGGAGTGATGATGTAGCTGGTGGGGAAGGATTGGAGGAATAAATGACCAATAGAGTTCCCAATTAAGGAGGAGAGAAAAGAGCCCAGGTACCCAAGACCTCCAATACTTCCCACTCTTCCCCCATCTACTACCAGCTATCTTTCCATCCGTCCATCCATCCATCCATCCATCCATCCATCCATCCATCCATCGGTCCATCCATCCATCGGTCCATCCATCCATCTACTTCAATCCTTCTTTTCCTGGATGCTCCGCCTTGAAAACCATTTCCTGGCAGTTGTCCGTCCCTGGCTGTCTCAATAGCTGATGCTCTCGTGGTCTTCCAGGGAGTAAGTTCTGGCAAAAACTGCTCTATTGTTTGCTTCCTGAAAGCTGAGGTTCCCAGGGCCATGAGCCAGGGACTTTGAGAATTTGGTCTTTTATCCTCCTCCCTCCGCATTTGTCATACAGTACAACAAGAGACCCGTGCTGGTGGCTGTGCCAAATGCAAAATGGGCTGCAAGCAGGATCATAGAATTTGATATATCTCAGAGCTCAGGAATCCGGGGATGGGAGAGTTAGGAGAAGCCCTGAGACCTAGAGTCTAGTCCAATGGTCATGCATAGTGGAATGCCACAGCCCTGAGAGAAGAGTGAGCTCAGAGAGCTGGGATAAGAGCTGGAAGTGCAGCTCTTATTAATACGTTTGCCAGGTATACCTCCAGTTGCAATGAGGATAAAGGGCATTTTGTTGGTCCAAAGACTGAATTGGATTCATGGTCAACAGGGCTCAGGTTTATCCTGATGTGTATGATGACAGATCTGAATTCCACAGGTTGGAGACAAAGCGTGGGTCAGAGCCAAGATCTAGGACCAGTTTGTAGGAGAATTGGATGGTGAGGGGAGAAGTGGCCAAGGATAGAAGGTGAAGTTAACAGAAGCCATTATCCTCAGGTCCTGCCTGTGTGAATCTAGATATGACTTTTTTGTTTTGTTTTGGGGGCACAGGGTTCTCTCCTAGCTCTGCTCTTAGGGATTACTTCTAGTGGGGCTCACGGGATCATATGTGATACAGAAGACTGAACTGGGATTGACTGAGTGCCTGGCAAGTGCCCTTTCACTACCAGTGTTCCTGTCCCTGTTTGCACAAATCTGCCCCTATTTACATGAAGTCAAGGTTCATTTAGGACTAGAATGGTCTATGATGTATCTGGCTGAATGTAGTTAAAAACCCAGCTCGTACTGGACCAACCTGTGAGGGCAGCTGTTAATTCATATAAGCAGAAGTCCCAGGTGAAATGGGCTTCCAGATTTCAGCTGCTCTACCATGTCATCATACTTCGAGTTCTTACTGTTTCCCAGCGTTACCTTTCTCCATTCATAGGAAGACCACCTCCTTGTTGGGACAGAGCTCCGCAGAAAGGGGGATTGGTTTCCCTTTAATCAGTTTAATGGGAGAGAGGAATAAAATCTTTCCACAAGTTTGTAATGTAGGCAACTTGAGGTTGCATGCCAGCCCCTTGATGATGTTACCAAGAGAGGCATGTGCTTGCTACATCAGAGGTTGGCAGACTAAATCCTGCTCAGTCACTTGTTTGTTTATAGCCCAACAAATGATTGGTTTACATTCTTAAAGGATTACAATTCAATTTTAATACTATATCCATATAATAATTCCTATGTTATCTCTTAATGCTCAAAGAATAAAATATTGTTCTCTAGTCCTTACAAGAAAAATTTATCTTTGTCAACACTTGAGTTAGATGAATCAGGATTTAGCCCTGGAGCTGGGGATGAGTCTGACTTCCTGTGAAGCCCATGACCGATGGGGGACAGGTGGATGCTTTCACCCAGTTGTGACTCTTGGGGAGAGAGACGTAGTAGCCCTGGGCAGAAAAGAAACTCCACAGGAACACCAATGTCACCACGTAGTAAGAGTTCATGAAAATTCGAGTTCACAGGGCCTGTGAAATAGTTTAGGAAATTAAAAGGCATTCAGAAACCTGAGCACTTCATAACCTTTTCCATGCTGGCCACCACTGACAGCACATTCTAGTCTAAGTCATTGGTGCATGACTATTCAGAGCTTTACCAAGGCCCCCTCCTGGCTTGGCTTCTGCTGACTCATGATCTAAAAGTCATTCATGACCTTTACTGTCTAATCAATTTTTTTTTTTACCCAGGAAGGGTGTTCTTTATTTTTTTTTTAATTTTTATTAGTGAAACACTATGAGGTACAGTTGTAGATTTACAAATTTTTGTGCTTGGGTTTCAATTATACAATGATCAAACACCCATCCCTTCACCAATGCCCATTTTCCTTGTGTGCTTGGTCATAAAGCTAGAGAAATAAGCTTGAGTTGAGATACAGAAACCTGAGTGGCACAGGAAAGGCCAGCAGCCGAGCACAATCTGGATTTTTTGCATTCTGGTCATAGTTACCTGAGAGAGGGGTGACACTGCCCGTGCAGGCCCCTTCAGCCTCAAGGAACTGCCAGGCAATGAGGTGCGGCTAACACTGTAAGGGCAGAACTGACACCATGATAGGCGGCAGAAATGAGAAAAATCAGGTAGGCCTCAGGTTCAGTTTTTGGAAGTGAAACATTCAGTTTCCCAGCAATGAAACTATGTAACTGGCCAAGATGAATCCACCTGGGAAAGTTCCTGGGCTCAGCAAGTGGGCTCAGTCAATCAATTTTCACAATGCCCCAGATACTGCCTTTTGTTAACCCTAAAAGGATGAGTATGGAAAGAATTACTATGTGGTATTATGGAACTACTGTGTGAGACATAGGTTTCTTAATAGTAGAACAACCCAAATGCTTTTAAATGTGTGAATGTAGCCAAGATGGTATACCCATATCAAGGAGTACTATGCAACAGTTTCGTTTTTTGCTTTCATGCTTGGGCCACATCCAACAGTACTCAGGATTTACTCTTGACTCTTTTCTCAAGTATCAAACCAGTGTCAGCCACATGCAAAGCAAGGGCCATGACCCCTGTTCTTTTCTTACACTGTTATTTTTCTCCCCTTCCTTCTGTTACTGTTATTTCAGTGGTCAGTGCTCACATACATGCTTGGCTTTGGTGTTGGGCATTTTTATTTGTGATGCTTACCAGTTGTGCAGCCTTTATTTGCGGGGCTCACACATACCTGTGATGGTGCATCGAGAAAATCACTTGCAGCTCTTGGGATCTCCGGCAGCATTGTTGCTAGGTTTAAACAACAACGCTACTAGGATTGCAGGGCACATGAGGTAGCACCCAGATGGGACTCAGTTTTACGTTTGCAAGGCAGGTGCTTGGACCACTGAGAAATCTGCCCCTGGCATTAACTTTGTATATAAAATCATCTTTATACAGGGATCATACAGGAAGGCACACCATTTTTTCCCATTTTTCTTTCTCCCTTTTGATTTTGCTTATTTTAAAATAAAGCTCATCACTTTCACTTGATACAGATGTTTTGAATGGTAATTTCAAGAAGTTTAAAATCGTATGCTCATGATCTATAGGGGTCTATTCAGATCTGAAGTTTTATTACATCCATCTGATAAAGTGAAAATGATTTCGCTGCCACAACACATTATATAAGATATTTAACCTAGTATAAGTTCTTATGAATACTCCTTAACATATACATATGTTTATGTAAATTTTAATTGTGTGTGTGATTTTGGGTAGTACATCATATGGGAGGGTTCAAACTCAGGACCTCACTAAAGGTATGG
>JAOXYA010000045.1:29826416-29838386 GCA_028565675.1 Sorex palustris | reverse complement strand
ACTGTGCATCACCAGGTGTAACCCAAAAAAGGAAAGATAGAAAGAGAGAGAGAAAGAGAGAGAGAGAGAGAGAGAGAGAGAGAGAGAGAGAGAGAAGGAAACAAAAGGATCGTGGCCATAAGTGCTGTGTGGAGCACAGGGTCTTCTTGTCAAAGGGATGTGATTTGTCTTGTGGACAAAAAGCAAATGGAATTTGTTCCTGTTGGCTCAAAGATCTGTGGGTGTGGCTTTTGTGTTTGTATTGGGGTTCTCCAGAGAGAGAGAACGCCAATAGGACTTATGATCATATGTATGAGGGGCTTGTGGGAGGCAGGGGGCAGGGGCAGCCATCCTGGCAATGCTCCTGGCTCTGTGGTCAGGGGCCACACCCTTTGGTGTTCAGGGACTATATGGTCTTGGGGATGTGGTACCCAGGCGTCGGCTTCATGCGAGTCAAGTGCTTTAATGCCTATATTATCTCTCCAGCCTTAAGTCTGAGATTTGGGAATGGTTTCACAGGGGAGCTGAGCACATCGCCCACATCTGCCAGCTGTACACTGGAGACCCAGTGAAGATGGCAGAGAACTGGGCGAGAGCAGCAGCTTGGGCAGCTGGCACCAAGGGTACGTGTCCTAGAATTAGACCCGAGAGACAGGAGCCTCCAGGGCTGACAGCTGGGGAGAGCTGAGCGCGATGGACTTTGTGCTACAGGATGAGCCAACAACAGCTTAGGAAACTGGGCTCCAGGCAATGGGGTGCATGCAACAGGAGGAGGCAAACCTAGCTCTGGGGAGGAGTGTCAAATGGGAAAGAAGTGTCAGGGAATTCGCACCTCCCAGGCTGTTTCCTCTGGCATGTGCGGGAAGAGGGAAGGAGGGCGACAGCTGGACAGTGACCAACCCGGGGACTTCCACCTGCGTTCTCACTGTGGTGCCACCTCTCAGGGCAGGGAGGGTTACCCACACCCTGAGGCCCCTAGCGGTTGCAGAAAGATCTGATCATTACGGTATCGCAGTATCATGGTCATCCTGTTGTTCATCAGTTTCCTCAAGCAGGCATCAGTAATGTCTCCTTCATCCTAGCTCTGAGATTTTAGAAAGTGCCATATTCAAAGCTCTTTCAGGGTCAGGAGAATGAGACCCATCATTGTTACTGGTTTTTGGTATATTGAATATGCCACAGGGAGTTTGCCAGACACTGCCGTGTGGACAGGATGCTTTTGGTAGCCTGCCAGGTTCTCCAGAGTAAGACTTAGGTAATAAGATGTCGCGTGGCTGCAAATGCGGCTGCGTGCTTCTGGGAGCTGGGTTTTATAGTTTCTGCATCTTGGCCGTTGATGGGATTTCACAGCGCTTGGGGGAGTTGGTGGGTTTAACGCCTACATACTGGAAGATGGGGGATCTGGGTGGAGGAGGCCCAGTCCCAATCCGAGCAGGCTGGGAGATCTATGCCCTGGGTCCTGCACATCTGGCTTCCTCTGCCGGTTCCTTCATGCATGAGGCTCTTCTGAACGTGTGGAGAGTGGTCTTAAGCATGGCTGTGACTGGAACCGAAGGTCTTCAACTGCCGGGGCTCTGCTCGGGGTGGGGAGGAAAACTCAATCCACCCTCCTCCAAGGGGCCCAATGAGGACAGCCAGGCCTTGGAGACAGGAGACTCTGCGCTGTTCTCATCCAGGAGCTGGGTTTTACAGTCTCTGGGTCTTGGCCATTGATGGGATTACACAGCACCGGGGGCAGTTGGTGGGTGTAACGCCTACATACTGGAAGATGGAGGATCTGGAGATAAAAATGGAACTATAAAAACATTCAATGTATCTAAAATCTAGCAGAAAACAAGGAGGAAACCAAACTCCACACAGACACTTTGGCCCGTTTGAAGGTAAGGGAATACTTACCTTCACTTTTGTGAAGGTATTTTGACAACTCACTTTTGTCAGACCAGTGTGATCTGACTGCAAAGCAAGTCAAAGATAGTATAAGGGAAACCTGCAGACAATGAAAAATGTGCAGAAATTCTTATCAAACTTTGCTCATCGAATCTAATAGAAAAAGAATGAACACACCATAACCAAGTGGGTTATGCAGGATTGGTTTAATAGCCAAGCACCAAGCAATGGAATTCACCTTATTAGCATATAATATGATGAAAATACATAAGTAATGCTCTTGAAAACCCCCATTATTCATTCTTGATTTGGGGGGAGGAGAATCTTGAGAACTACAAGGCAAAATCCTTAACTGGATGAAGAAAGGGTACTAAGAAGAGTTTACCAGCAAAATTCTTGATTTCTGATTTTATTTTTATTATTAAAATAAATGTCCTAGGTAGAGTTTGGTTTACTTTTCATGTCATGGTCTCCTGAAGTGAAAATGAGGATGATTCATCTAGAATCTGTATTTAGTACTGTACATTTTCCTCTAAGGCAAGTATATTAACTGAATCCTATAATTAAAAAAAAATTTTTTTGTGGGGAGAGAAAAAGTTACTTTTGTTTTGGGGTCACACCTACATTGCTCAGGACTTACTCCTGGATCTGGGCTTAGGGATCACTCCTGAGGAGCTTGGGGACCACATGGTATGTGGTACTGATCAGGTCCTGCAATGTCAGGGACCAACAAGGCCACCCCAGAAGTACTTGAGGGCTTTCAAGACCTTATTCAACCATTCTGAGGAAGTCATTATCTCCCCAAACCTTGGCCATTATTACTTTAGATGATTTTTCATTTTCCTTATCTTCTTCTGAACCATAAATAACATGATTTTAAGATCATTTCACATTATACAAGTCACAAATCTGTACATTTTTTTCCAGCTTCCTTTAACCTGCCATTTACTTTTTAGAGTTTCCCTTATCATATCTTCAAGTTCACTCATCTGGTCTTCTGAAGTCTCTAATCTGTTACTAATATAATTTTTATTTAAAGTGTTGGGTTTTTTATTACCAAAATATTCATTAAAAATACCATTCACTTCTTTTCTAACCATGTCATTTTTTCTACCTCTGGGTTTGTATTATTAGCATCGTTTTCTCCATTTTGGAAAATATTTATCATGGCTATTTTAAAGTCATCATCTGCTGAAGTACCATTTTATTTCCACATCTATCTCTACTGACTTTTACCTTATGAATTATGTTTTTCAGTTTCTTTGTATATCTAGTTTTAATGAGTTCTGGACATTATTAATAGACTCTTGGACATCTGAATTTTTTTCTTGTAAAAATATTTAGACTTTGTTATGTTTTATAGATAAGTTTTATATATATAGGAATGGCCAACTTGAGGCTTATTCCAATGTTGAATTAGGGCAAGTTTAGGGTAACTTGCATGCTAATGTTAGTTTAGTCAACTTTCAAAGATAAAACATTTTCTGGAGGCTCAATTAATGCCTGGGTAGTTAACGAGGTGTTTCCATTCTGGTGGAAGAAATTGAGAGTTGCTTGGAGCTCTTTACTCAGCATACCTGGTAGACTTCACCTCACATGTGTGTGCATTGTATGCAGAAACATACTCAATCCATCACACCTCTGGAGCTCTTTCTCTATGTGGTTCCCACTGTTTTGGGACTCTGCTGCACAAACCCCAGTTGTCACAGACTTCCTGAATTCAATCTCCATCTCTTTAACTCAGCAAGACCACCAAGCTCTAGGGGGCTTCACCTTCTCTGTGCCTAGATCCAGAAAATGCCTCAGGGAGGAAGTTGGTACACCCTAATAGGCATCACGTCATTGGGTTCCTTTCTCTTAAGAATCTCAGCCTAATGTTCCCTTTTGTCCAGTGTTCGAAAAATGTGTATTTTGTTACGTATCTTAGATGTTTATGATTGCAAGGTGTATTATGAAGTTCTACATATCTGCAAGTATTCTAATATTCAAAGAAATTTTGATTGTGTTTTCAGATGCCTCCTTTTGTGGATTCTTAAATAGTCTCATGAATCATGTAGGAAAGTTAAAAAGCTGTTCCTGTCCTTTCTGTCTCTGATTTTCCCTTTCTCTTCCTCTCTGTTTAAAAACATTGCCTTCCTTCCCTTCATTGTGTAGATGTTGTTTCCAAGCCCAGGGCTTGCCCGCAAACTTGGCAGTGTAGCTCACACACTTCAGCTGTGGTATTCATCTCACATCAGGCTGCGGTGCTCGCACTCAGCCATGGTGCTTCTGGAGGCTCACACACCTTCAGTTACTGTGCTTGCATACCTGCTGTGCCATGGGTCGCAGTCCTAGTTGAGGTGCTTGGGTTATAGTCATGGTGCTCATGGAGGTTGTGGCAATGTTCACACATGTGCTCACCAGGATCATACTTCCCCACTATGGCGCTCAAACCAATTTCGGTTGTGATGCTTGTCTGGGTTTGCTACCTCTCATAGCTGATCACAATGCTCACACAAGCCTGGCTTCAGTGCTCATACGCCTGCTTCATTGCTCTCACACACCTGGTTTCAGTGTTCACACACCTATGAAAGTGTTCACACACCTGACAAAAGTGTTCACACACCTGTCTTCAGTGCTCACACACCTGCTTCAGTGCTCACACTGTCTATAGTGCTTACACACCTACAAAAGTGTTCATTCACCTGTCTGATGTGCTCACACACCTGAAAAAAGTGTTCACACACCTGTCTGCAGTGTCTGCACACACCTGACGTCAGTGCTCACACACCTGCTTCAGTGCTCACACAACTGTCTGTAGTGCTCATGCATCTGATGAAAATGTTCACCCACCTGTCTGCAGTGCTCACACATACCTACTTCAGTGCTCACACACCTGTCTTCAGTGCTCACATGACTACAAAAGAGTTAACACACCTGTCTTCAGTGCTCACACACACACCTGGCTACAGTGCTCACACACCTGCTTCAGTGCTCACACACCTGTCTGCAGTGCTCACACACCTATGAAAGTGTTTATATACTTGTCTGCAGTGCTCATACTCTTGAATGACAGTGTTCACACCTAACTTCAGTGCTCACACACACACACCTGTCTACAATGTAGCTCACACACACATGCCTGACTACAGTGCTCCTACACATGTCTGCAGTGCTCACATACACCTGGATGCAGTGCGCACACACCTGATTTCAGTGCTCATACACACCTGGCTGCA
This sequence comes from Sorex palustris, assembly GCA_028565675.1. Taxonomy (NCBI): domain Eukaryota; kingdom Metazoa; phylum Chordata; class Mammalia; order Eulipotyphla; family Soricidae; genus Sorex; species Sorex palustris. The sequence continues at coordinate 29,833,302 of JAOXYA010000045.1, read as the reverse complement.
TTTCTCACACACCTGGCTGCAGTGATCACACACACATGATCGCAGTGCTCACACCCGGCTGCATTGCAGCCTCAAACTGCTTGTGGCACTGGGATCGCAGACAGCAATCAACCAGGCTCAGCAGCAAATCTGCCAGAATCACACTGGGTGCCAAGGGGCATAGGGAAGGGGCTTCTAGGTTTGCAAGGCAGGAGCTCCAACCTCCCGTGCCCTCTCCCAGCCCCTTCCTATTTCTGAATTGATGATATTTTATTGAGGGGCATTTTCCTTGTCTTTTCAAATTGGGCTCCACTTGGGAATCGAACGTCCTTTCTTGTAAAAAATGTCTGTGATTTCCAAAAATATTCAGCGACTTAATTCACTGGATAATATTTATAATGAAAGCACAGATTCATCAGAAGGGGGCCGTGAGGGGTTGCCAGGAGCTGTGTAGCTGGAGGAGGGAGACGTGCCATTGCCATTCACTCATGGAGAAACACTGATTTCTCAGACAGTGTGACTGCAAAGATGTTTTGCCTCATTTCCGCTCCATTCTTCACTAGCCTCATTTCCATTCCATTCTCAGAACTATTTTTTTTGCGATTTTTATATATTTTATTTTCATAAAGTAGTTCATTACAGATAGTATTTAAATACCCACGCAACCAGTGAGAATCTTCCCACCACAATAATTCTGAGGTCATTTAAGCCCGTATAAGAGAATACCAGCAAGTATGTTAAAACCAAACATATGTGTGCTGCTTTCGGTACATCCGTGGGCTAGAGTATAAGAGGTCGCGTGGCCGCAAATGTGGCCGCGCACTCCAGGAAATACTGCATAGCTCTCTTCAGTCTCCGAACTATCATGTGACTATTCCATTTCCACAGTTGAGGGACCTGAAGTTCAGAGAGGCTCAGTAACTCACCAAGGTCACAGAGCTAGTGAAGAATCTAATCTGAATTGGAACCCAGGTAATCTATCTCTGCTATCTGCTATTTTGCCTTCCTTTGACTTGATTGGGTTTCTTTATATTTAGCCAGTTGACAAGACGAGTTTATATTCCATGGACAACTTATTTTCTGCGTCCCCAATTTCCTTTGTCATTTCATCTAAATTTTTTAAGGCATTTAGTGAACATTCATATCATTTTTTTTCTTTTGAGAAAACTCTAGCCTGCACCATTTTTCATAGTAGAAACCACTTAGTCAAAATCTTCTTTAAGTTCAAGTTCTCAGGGGCTGGAGTGATAGCATAGTGGGTAGGGCATTTATCTCGAACATAGCCAACCAGAGTTCAATTTCCAGCATCCCATATGGTCCCCCGAGCCCCGCCAGGAGTAATACCTGAGTGTAAAGCCAGGAGTAACCCCTGTGGGTCGCTGGGTGTGACCCCCCCCCAAAAAAATGAAAAAAAAGTTCAAGTCCTTTGTGAAATGACTGAGGTAGTAGATCTTTCTAAGGGGGCCTCCTATATGTGCTATTAAACACGAGATTTTCATCATTTCCCCCCTGACGTTCCCATCCAGAGCCCCCCTACCCCGCGCAATCCCTGGAGTATAAGACTCTGTCTTTGGAAACCTTCCGTTTGTCTCGTGGTGGAATTGGAGGTGCAGAGCAGAGATGTCTTTGAGAGCAGCCCCTTCCCTGCACCTCCCCAATCCCTCCCAGCCCCCCTTCCTCTTCAGACGGCCCCTCCTGCACATGCTGAAAGCAGGGGCCCAGGGGCACCTCTGCCAGGAGCCCGCTGATCTATGTTCCTGCCTGACACTCGGCAGCTGTCGCCGAGGCGTGGGCTGCAGGCGCTGTTCCCCAGGGCCGTGTGCAGGCTGCAGGCCGGGCTCCTTTCCCGCCTAATCCGAGGGGAGCTGGAGGTGGGGAGGGAGACAGCTGGGTGTAACTGATCTGCAAAGGAATGGAATGGCACAGGCCTCCCGTGCTGGGCTGGGCGTCTGCAGGCTGCTGGCCCAGCTGCCGAGCCTTTAACCCTTCCCTCTCTGCCTTCTCTCTCCCCTCCGTCCTGAGAGCGGATGCCACCCAGTTCAGTCGGACCCCCATAGGAACAGCCCTGATGAGAGCTGAGTGTCTTGCAGAGACCCTCATCTTGTGCTTATTACTATGGGAGAAGCTAAAGTAGGAGGAAGAGCCTCGGTCCTTTCCAGGGAGCTTTGCAGGTGAGGGTGAACTTGAAACTCCTAGAAAGACCAGTGGGTGGCTCAGACTGCAAGTGCCAGTGAGGTGGGAGCTCAGGAAAGACTCCCTGGAGGTGGTGGCAATGGAAGGAGCACTGGGGTTTGAGTCTTATGCTCTCTTTGCTATCGCTATGTCTAGGATCAGTTTCTCTCTTCCTGGAGAACGTGGCTTTTGAGATACAGGATGTGTAAGCATCTACCCACAGTGACAACTCAACTCATTCAACACTTCCCACCAGCTTTTCTCTGTAAACATCCACTCTCTGCCAGACCTCCTTTTAGCAATGGGGAAACTGAGGTCTGGAGGGGTTCCATCGTGCAGCCTGTCAGCAGCAGAGCCTGGGCTGTAGAATCCAGGCTCACGCACACATCCTGCCTCCTCATCCCCTCTAGTGATCCAATAAAGGATGGTCTGGCTCAGGGAGCACAGAGGCAGGATGGCACAGCTGATGGGGGCCCAGCAAATCAAAGGCATGGCCTGGAGCCCTGGAGGTCCTGCAGGTGACGGGCCTAGAACTGTCAGGACCTTGGCTCCTGCCCTGGGCCGGCTGGGCTGTGCTACCCTGGCCCGGCCTCACACATGGCCTCGGCTTCTGCAGTTGTTCCTCCTGTCCTCACCCATGATCTCACTCAGTGCCCATGTGCCAACCCGGGATGCAGAAGCCCCCAGCCTGCCTCACAGCAGGCCTGAGGCTCGCTCGGCGTTTGCCAACATCTTCTATCGCCAGACTAGAACTCTCTCTCTCTCTCTCTCTCTCTCTCTCTCTCTCTGGTTTCCAGGACCAGCTATCAGGCCTGCAATAGCTCTCTGTGATTTTCCCAGGGAGAGAAGGCAGCACGGGTGGGTGTGAGCCAGGGGGAAACAGGCACGGGGCAAGTTCTGACTTCTTCTTCCATGCTCAGGTCAGTCCCTCACTGCAGCTCCCAGAACCTTCACTCCTCCATGATGAATGAAACGTGGGTGAATCATGAATGAACACTGACAACAGGCCTTCATCCCCCTTCCCTGAGCTGAGAAAAGACATTGGCTTTCCTGGGGACACCCCAGATACCCAGACAAGCAGAACTTAGGGCCAGGGGGCAAGGGGTGGCTCCAGTTCAAAGATAAGTTTCTGGGGTCTGGGAGGAGGTGACCCCAGAAACTGCAGGCTAGGGCAGGGCAGGAAAGGCACAGAGGCAGGACTGGACCCTGTCCTGGGTCCTGGGTCCTGGGGTCCTCCTTAAATTGGAAGGCTCTCAGTTTGAGTTCAGTGTGGGGAAATGCAGCGGGAGGGAGACACATCGTTGTGGCAATGGGGAGTTGAGAACAAGCTTAGTGAGTGGCTCTGTACTGGGATTCAAGTTCACCTCGGGTACATGCAGTTACCCACCCAGTTCTCTGCCAGCCCGCCTCCGTGCAGACCCCCATCTCCAGGACCTCTGGGCCAAGGACCGGGTGGGGGTGGCACTCCACAGAGACAGCTGTGCAGGCCTCCTGCCTGCTGTAGGGGATTAACTGGCACCACCACAGCGTGTCGGGGGGCACCTGGCTCCCCAGCTCTGCTTATGCCTCTTCCCTTTAACTTCTTGCTGCCTGAGTTTCTCCCTTTCGTGTTTAAAGGCACATCACACTCATTCTCCAGCTCCCAATGTTTGAAGCTGCAGACACAGAAATAAAGATTAGCGTATGGCCAGCCAAACAAAGGTGACTTTCTCCACCACTGTCCTTAGCTCAGACCAGTCACGGGTCCTCAGAGACCTCTTATCTCCCACCATAAAGCCCTCTCTGCAAAGATGAAGTCATAAAATTTGCTTATAAGTGGCTGGACATGAAGTATCATGCTGAGTGAAATGAGTCAGAAGGAGAGGGACAGATATAGAATGACTGCACTCATTTGTGGGATATAAAATAACACAGTATGAGACTGACAAGCCAGGACAGTAGAGACAAGGGCCACGGTTGGAAGTCTGCCTCATGAGCTGGGGGAGAAGGCAGTTGGGATAGAGAAAGGATCACTAAGTCAATGATGGTTGGAGGGATCGCTCTGGCTGGGAGATGTGTGCTGAATATAGACTTAGGACCAAACATGATGACCTCTCAGTATCTGTATTGCCATAATGCCCCAAGCAGAGAGAGAAAGTAAATAGGAAAATACTTGCCATAGAGGCAGGGGGTGGGATGACGGGAGGGAAGCTGGGGACATTGGTGGTGGGAAATGTGCACTGGTGGAGGGATGGGTGTTCGATCACTGTATGACTGAAACTCAATCATGAAAGCTTTGTAACTGTAATCAAAACAACAACAACAAAAAAAACACTGTCCTCCCGTTGTTCATCAATTTGCTCGAGCGTGCCCAGTAACGTCTCCTTTGTGAGACTTGTTGTTACTGTTTTTGGCATATCGAATACGTCACAGGTAGCTTGCCAGGCTTTGCCGTGCAGGTGATATACTCTTGGTAGCTTGCCAAGTTTCGAGAGGGGCAGAGGAATTGAACTCAGCTCAGCCAGGCTGGCTGCGCACAAGGCAAATGCCCTACCGCTGTGCTATGGTGATTTTAATACTAATGATAATAATCCCTCTCTCCACTGACTTCTCCCAGGGCACATGACCAAGTTGCTGCCTATTCTGAGCAGAGCCCACATATAAGCCTTCCCTGCGTTGCGTGCTCTTTCTTCTGTTCCTGTTCATGGAATTGAAGTTGTCGGCGGTGCCATCTCCTCTTCCTGACCTTGCTCTGGCCTGACTTTGAACACAAACTGGGAAGATGCGGTCTACCCATGCCCTCATCCTGAGCACTTCTGCCCGTGCATGCAGCTGAACTACATTTCCCAGCTGCCCTTGCAGCTAGGGGTGCTCGTAGAAGCTCTGGAACAGTGGACTGGAGTGGATTTAAGTCTTATTGCAGGGCTTCCCCTTAACCCCAGTGCGTGTTTCAGGCAGCCTAGTGCCTGGGTCCTCGGAAAGCAGATGCAGAAGACAGTAGACCCTCGAGATGGAATGAGCAGGCTCCTCAATATACCTGCTTGGGTCTGATTTTTAGGAGGGAGAAAAGAAACCTCCAACGTGTTTAAGTCACAGAAAATATCACTTACTAAGCATAAAAATATAAGTGCAAGATGGCCTGGAGTGATAGTCCACAGCTGACCCCGGGTTCGATCCTCGGCATCCCTTATGGTTCCCTGAGCCACTGGGAGTGATCTCTTGAGCACAGTGCCAGTTCTAACCCCTGAGCCCTGCCTGGCGTGCCCCCAAAACAAAAACAAAAATATATCAATGCAAGAGCTTGATCACCTTCCTCCTCTTTCTCCCCAAGAGGGACAAACCAGGAAAGAGAGACCTGGTCGGAAGGGGGGAAACTGCAGATAGCCCAGGGCAGCCCTTGGAAAGAGCTGAAGATGCTCGGGCTCGGGTCCAGGCTTGACTGCCACCTGCCTCTTTTCTCCAATAGCCATGACAAGTACGTGAGCTTCCAAGGCCTGGAGAAATGAACGCAAAGGCAGGGTGCCCTGTGGGCAAGCAGACAGGGAGGGGCCAGGCAGCCATGGGAGCGGCGAGGAAAGGGTTAAGGGACCCGGGAGCAGGATTGGCTCTGCCTGGCAGCAAAATCAGCATGTCGCCTCCAATTTGCTCTGGCCTGACCTTGAACGTGAATCACTCCATCACAATGTCCTTATTGATTTCCACAGGAAGAGATTAAGCCCAGAAAATCAGGGCGGGAACTTGAGCCTCAAGCACGGAAAATGGGATGGTTCTGGGGCTCAGAACCCCTTATGTTTGCAAAGCTGACACAGGGGAGCCCCAGTCGTGGACTGTGGTTCCTCAGGGACTTTCAGGTGGCTGCATGTCTGGAGGCCTGCTCCTGTCCCCTTCTACGTGTGCTGTGTGGTCTCTGGAGTGTTCCCGAGTTCTGTCAGACACAGAGAGGAGGGAGGAAGCCGACAGGCGACTGGACAGATGCCACAGAGTGCCCGGAGTCAGCTGTGGGGGGTCACCTCATATTCCTTCTGAGGGGAGGCTACACCTGGCGGTGTGTGTGGGGAGGGGGGGCACTCTCAACTCAGTGTCAGAGTCCAGCCTCCACCACCTGCGTGCAAAGCATGAGTTCTAGCCTGTTGAGCTCTTAGGACTAACTTCACACTTTTTTCTTTCCCCTTTGGTTGGGGAGGAGGCAGGGTTTGAGCCACACCTTGCTCCTGTGCTCAGAGATCCCTTCTGGTGATGCTCAGGGACCATATGGGATGCCGGGGATCTAACCTGGCTCAGCTGCCTGTAAGGCCAGTGCTCTACCCATTGCACTATCTCTCTGGCCCTCAGCCTCACACTTTTGGACATAGCAGCAGTTCTTAGGACCCCCATCACCAAATGTGTTCCAGGACCAATGTTGCTCCTGAGGGGGCCCTCCTCAGTCCTGATTTCTTTCAAGGGAATGGGATTGATGAAGCTATGCTTGCATGCATGCATGGTGTGTGTGTGTGTGTGTGTGTGTGTGTGTGTGTGTGTGCGCGCGCGCGCGCGCACCCGCAGTGGCCTGAAAAGGAAGACACAGGAGGTTGGCTCTCAGGCCAGACTGGAGGATCTGGGGAGTGTGAATGTGAGGTCAGGAGCATGATCCACAAGGCTCTGGTGGTCTGTGACTCTGGTGGGATGGAACGGACCACCTGAGGCACACCAGGAGGCACGAGAAATCCAGCCAAGAAGGCTGGTCACCAGCAACTGAGGGGGGGGGGGCAGGCATTGG
>JAOXYA010000045.1:29806601-29826316 GCA_028565675.1 Sorex palustris | reverse complement strand
AAGGTGGAGTTCATGCCCAATTCAATCAGCTAATCAGTGGCTGAATAAATAGCAGTACTCCTACATTAAAAAAAAAAGAAATATCTCTCGTGCCATAGAATCAGGATTTTAAACTACCTCTCCTTACTGATATGTCTAAGATCAAGTCCTCCTGAGCCCAGGATCTGAAACTGTCTCTGGATACTATTGGTGTGTGACTCAGAGAGTGTGTGATGGCTAAAGAATCTGCTGAGTGCAGCCCTTGGTCATCAGCAGTGATCAGTCACTGTGGAAACCATGCCCACCCTAGCTCGAGCTGTAGCGATGGCAAAATCTACAAATATAAATTTCAGGCTATAAATGTCCTTCTAGTTGCCACCTTACCTGCATCTCACAAGTTAGTCTGCCCATTTCACAAGTGGGCAGACAAAATCTTACTGGATCATTCCTCTGATAACTCTGATCTTCTTCAAAATAGAAGTGTGCTGCTTAAAAAGCTGTCAAGCTCCCTTTTCATTAACAATAGCCCTAGGTTTCATGCTCATAAGATGTACCAAGGGGGAAGGCCCTTAAAGAAATTCCCAAGCAACAGCTTCAGAGGGCTGCAGCATCCCCAAACCACTCATTAGGGCAAAGCTCTTGCACCCTGAGCACTGACTCAAGCCCTAGGGGTGACCCCCTCTTATTAGTGGGCACCTCCTGAGGCCTCCCCTCTATGCCTACTCATGTAGGGCAATCCAGGGAATCGCCCTTCCACTGACCCTTGAATGTGCCTATGTGCCTTTTCTTTTAAATGGTAAACATTGAACCCAGGGCCTCATGTATAAGGAAGGACAAAGTTGAAGGGTCACTAAGAACTAGATTCCTGGATTCTCTTTACCTCTGACACAGTCAATGGCAGCTGCAAAAATGTATTGAGTTCTAGAAGAGTATCATTAAATCAGGGAGGATCTAGAAGAGTATCATGAAGAAAAATGCAGAAACATGGAGAGACCAGTGTTCCTATATCCTACTCTCGGAGCCGATCCCACCCAAATTCTCAGCAGCATCTGTCCTGACCCCCTCCCCCCGAAGGCTGGGCCATTCCTCAGGCTCCTCACTGGAGCACCAGCTTCCAAGGTCTCTTCTCCTCACTCCTTGCCCTGGAAGCCATTCTCCTCCACCAGACCCCACTGCAGACCTGCTCTGAGGGGGGCACAGTACCGGGCAGGGGTGGGGCAGAAGTTGGGGTGACCTCAAGGGCTATAAAATCAAGTAACTTCTTCCCACTGAAACTCCTTGAGGTACCAATACTAGCAAGTCTGAGCCCCTCAGAAAAACTCAGAGGCCTGGTGCTTCCTGGTTTATTTGGATGCATGAACAGAAGGCAGAGAGAGGCACCATGAGGCAGCAGGCACAGCAGGGACCCTGGCCCAGGGAGCAAGATGCACATCTCTAGTCAAACAGGAGAGCAGAGGGTGCAGAGATCTGCAGAGTGGGGTCAGAAGTGGGGGTCCCTGCCTGGTTTTTGGAAGGTTCAGACAAAGATGTCTAGTCTCCGATTCTCAGAGCTGCAGTGGCCTAGGACATGCGTTCTCTGTGGACAGACTCTCTTGCTCGTGTGCCATAAATAGGGGTCCAGATATGGCCTGACCCTCCTACAGCCCCCCACCCCAAGCATATTCCCCACTCCAGAGACCATCTCTGGCACATTCCTGGAGTAAACACCCACAGCCAGGCCAGGTTGAAGGAGCACCTTGAACAACTCAGGGTGCTGAGGGGTGCCCCACCTCATGTGAATCAGCCCCTCTGCCAGGAAGGTTAGCTTTGGGGGTTGGGAGGAGGGTAGGGGCAGGCAGGCATGGAGCAGGCAAGGGCTGGACCTCCTAACACCCTTCCTGGACAACAATTTCAAAAAGGGAATAGCCGGGCAGCCGTGGGGACATGACGTTCACCGAGCCCCTCCTCAGCCTCTGGATGGACCTGACCGTACTCAGAGTGGGCACTGAGAGGACCTGGGTGGGAGACACCCCTCTCAGATTTGGGGAGGTCTTCCCACAGCCAGACTCGGGTCTGCATGCTGCTCGAAAACCTCCTCCATTTCTTTCTGTTGTCTGGTTCTGCCCTGGCTAAAGAGAAGGGCCGCCTGCTGGCTCTGAACTTAGCATTGGGGTGCCCCGGGATGGCTCCTCAGGAAAGCCCCCAGAGTGATGGTCACTGCGCTGGGTGGCCCCATCCATTCCAGACTCCAGGACAGAGCCGAGTCCCCGAGGTCCTCCTCAGTGGTGGCATTTTCCCCATGCTTGGAGGAGGGGTGAAGAGAGGAAGCAGGAGGGGTGTGCTGGGGGTATGGGGAGGGGTAGGGGGGACATGCCTGACTCTCTGTGTGCGTTCTCCATGTGCTATGCTCCGCATGTCCCCACTCCCCACACCTTTCACGGCCCTTCTCCTGCACAGGCAGGGTGGGCCAGCTGCAAGCGGCAGAAAGCAGGGGTGACAGAGACAGCGCCTCAGCCCCGGGCCCTGGGCCTCAGGACCACTGGCAGGCGCAGTCGGTGGGCTCCTGCACCGTGTAGGGCACCCACGTGGCGTTGGTGGCGCAGAAGAGCTGCACGGCCCGTCGCTGTAGCCCCACCTCGCGGCAGCACTTGCAGAAGCGGGCATAGCTGTTGATGTTGTAGTTGTAGATGCTGGCGGACGGGCACCTCCCATCACAGGACACCAGGTTCACCTGGAGGCGGCAGAGCCCTGGTGAGCCTCTGCCCTCCCACCCCCACCCAAGCCCCCCTCCACCACTATCTCCCCGGCCACCCACGGGAGTGTTGCTCCTGCAGTCATTCTTGCGGATGGTCATGCGGATGGTCACCTTTTTGCAAGAGCGTCCGTCCTCTTTGCCTGGGAGGGGACAGAAAGGTGAGGGCTGGCAGCTGAGTGGGGTCCCCTGGGGGCTGGGGGTGAGGGTGGGGGATCCGGATGGTGCCGTTAGTGCCATGCTGGGCAGCCGCTAACCAGCATTAGTGCCCCAGCCCCGGAAGTAGGTGGGGGAGACAGACAGGGCTGCTGAGGATGGCGTGGGGGGCCCTGGGATGAGCTGGAGAAGGATCTGGGGACACGGCAGCTTCTCCCCTCCAGCCCTGAGGTTTATTTATCTCTGGCCCTGGGTGTCTGCCCCGTCTGAGCTGCAGCTCCCTGCCCTGAGACAGCCCCAGTGCTGAGGTTCTGTGCTGATCTTTTTGTTGTTGTTGCTTTTTGGGTCACACCCCGCAATGCACAGGGGTCACTCCTGGCTCTGCACTCAGGAGTTACTCCTGGCAGTGCTCGGAGGACCATATGGGATGCTAGGAATCGAACCCAAGTCGACCACGTGCAAGGCAAACGCCCTACCCTCTGTGCTATTGCTTATCAGAAACCTAGCCCAGAGCACCTGGCTTCCTCCCAGGGATCCAAACCCAGCAGGGACTCTGGGTGGGTTCCCACCTCACTGAGACAGACCTGCTGTGCTGTGCCCAGGCCACCCTCCTACAGCTCCCACAGGGGTGCTCAGTCACCCCCTCACTCCTATTTGTTTGCTCCAACATCTCACCTGGGCCTTTCCTGGTGCACCCCCCAGAAATGGCAGCTCCTTTCTTCCACCCCGGCCACCTCCACCCCCACCCCCAATTTTATTCTCTCTCTGCTCCTTCCCTGGGCAGGTAGGAACCCTGCCACCCCATCATCTGACCCAACCCTCTGCACTGTTCATTGTTTTCTTTTTCTTTTTGTGTCACACCTGGCAATGCACAGGGGTTACTCCTGGCTCTGTGCTCGGGAATTACTCCTTGCAGTGTTTGGAGGACCATATGGAATGCTGGGAATTGAACCTGAGTCGGCCGCATGCAAGACAAATGCCCTCCCCGCTGTGCTATCGCTCCAGCCCCTGCACTGTTCATTCTTGCCTTGTTCCAGACAAATATTCACTTCTCACACCTCAATGTGGACTGTAATTACACAATTATGAATCTATAATATTACTCATTCTTTCCCATCTAGGGGCCACTCCCAGTGGTACTCGGCCCTCTGGTGCCCAGGGGGCAGGGTGGTACCAGAGCCATACCCAGTGATGCTGGGGGTGGGGGGGGGAATCATGTGGGACTCTGGATCACACCTGCGGCTGATCCAGGCCAGGAATGTGCCCTCCTGTTTGAACTATGTCCCCCGACCTGTATTCTTTTTCTTTATTTTGGGGGGGACCACACCTGGTAGTATTCAGGGCTTACTTCCGGCTCTGTGCTCAGGGATCATCTCTGGCAGTGCTCGGGGCACCCCTTATGGTGCTGGGGATCGAACCTGGGTCAGCTGCGTGCGGCTTTATCTTAGTGCTCCCACCCCTGTGTATCTTTATCTTAGTGCTCCCACCTCTGCTGCAAACACAGCCACACCGCCCTGCTGGTGAGGGCCATTCCCGTGAGCAGGTCGGCCTCCGGACGCTCCAGGGAGGGCTGGCGTATCAGTGGGGCTCAGCCAATACTGATGAGAGGCATGCCACGCTCTGCAGCCCAGGGCACAGCTGGAAACGGCTTCCAGCCCTCCCTTCCGGCCTCTGGTTTTCCACCCAGGTAGGCAGTTTCCCCTATTCTAACAGAGACTCCCACCCAGGGGAGGTTTGTCCTGCCCTGCTCCGAGGAGGAAGGAGAACCCTAGGCTGACCCTGGTCCTCTGGGTCCTAAACTGAAACTGGCTGAATGCCCAAGGAGGAGCAAAGCAGTGGCAGCAGGGGGCATGGGTGGGTGCCAGGAAAGCAGTCAGAGCCGAAGCATACCCATGCAAGCCCGGAGGGTCATGGCTCGTCGGCCAGCATGCGAGCAGGGGCGCCCAATGACCAGGTGCAGGGAGCAGGGCCACTGTCCGCCCCACCCCACCCCGCGCCAGGGCCGCCTAGCAGAAGGGACACTGCTGGCAAGAAGAGCAACGCAGCCGCCCCTCTCCGGTCCCCTGGGCATCCGGGGGGTGTACCTGGGCGGCAGTGGACACTAACCCGTGGAGGAGAGGCGGGGCTAACGGGGACCACAGGAAACAGGGTCCCCGGGGAACCTGGGGAGAGGGACACGGGCTGCAGGTCACAGGGGCACACACATGGCATTCTGGGAGCACGTGCTGCGGGTCGGAGGTCAGCTGGGGGTGGGGGGCACTGAGCCCGGCTTCCTGGCAGTGAGTGATGGGGAGGAACTGAGTCCCCAATCCTAGAAGCCTCCATTGAAGGTGCCCAGGATGGGGAAGTATGGGGGCCTCCTATTGTCGGGTTGGTGGGCAGTGAGGAGGTCATGGGACATAGAGCTCTCGTTTCCTTCTGCAGAGACCCTGTGGGTCTGAGCCTCCCAGAGAGGCCCTTCATGACTAGGGCTCCTGACCTCAGGAAGGTCATGGGAGGTGGTGGTGGAAGGCACTGGCAGGGGTAAGGGGAGACGATAGAGAGTCTGGTGGGGCCCAGACTCAGCCCCTATGAGGGTCTGTGCTGGGACAGGCCATGAATGTGGTCCCGTCCACCTCCACATCCGTGCCGTGGAATGATCCCCACGAGCCACCAGCAGAGGTGCCGGCCACAGCAGAGAATCTCGGCCTCTGAGTGGCTCCTGCAGCCCTGGACACCGCTTCCACAGGCTCACTCACATGTCCTGCAGCATCCCTCCAGGGAAGGCACCACCGAGCCCCCAACCTGGAGGGAAAGGCAGGGGTTGTGTTGGATCCAAGATGCCAGCAAGAAACACAAAGAACCTACAGCTCTGGAGCGCCTGGCCCCTGCTGCCTGACAGGCTCCGGCCTGAGGGAGGAGGACCCTGTCTGAGGGAGGAGGACCTGGAGAGCACCCAGAGTGGGGTCTGACATTCGGGGTCTCTGTCTTCCTGGCAGCAGCTCCCCTCCTCCCCACCCCCCCCTTGTGCCTCACCACCCGGAGGGTCAGGGAAGTGCTGGGGTGCTCTCCTTGGGTCAGTGCCCTTTCCCCTAGGTTTAGTTTGTCAATCTCTGAAAAAGAGGAGACTGTCCCTTGGAGTACCCTCCTCTGATGTGGGGTGGGGGGTGGGTCAACTCTGTAGCTGCTGGGGGGCTGAGTGTGGCCTCAGCACCCGTGTGATTCGTGATTTTATGTCCTGTGCACACATGCAGGGATGGTGGCTGGGTGTGTGGTTGCCTTTGTTTCTCGGGAAGATATGTCTCCTGTTTATTTGGGGGCCATCCTCAATGGTGCTGGGAGTGGAGGGGTGTGTGTGGGGGGGCTACTCCTGGCTCTGACCAGAAGTTGCTCCTACTGGTGCTCCAGGGACCATGTGGCATTGGGAATCGAACCCAGGACCTCACTCATGCAAGGAGAATGCTCTACCACTGGGCCACGTCCCCAGCCCTATTAAGGGGGTTTCCTCTGTTCCAGTGCCAAGGATGGAGCTCAGGTCTCCTGCAGGCAAGGCCAATGGTCTATAACTAAGACACACACACCCCAGCCCCAACACTAAGAATCTCCTTAAATGGCCCAAATTAAACTCGGGAACCTTAATTCAACAATGAGCCCATCCCATGGGGAGCAGGGGGTGGGGAGCCTAGGGCTCAAGGTGTGCCCATGAGTCCATGCCCGTGTGGATTCATGAGCCAGCCCTGCACTGAGCATGTGTAGTGTGTGTGCACCAGAGAGCCTTGGTGAGTGGTAAGTGTGAGTGTGTGTGTGTGTGTGTAGTGGGTGGGAAGGGAGTTAACTGGAGCGTGTGAAGGTGAGTGACGGCGTGTGTGGGGGGGGTGCGTGCCTGGGTCATGTGACTGTGCATGTCTGAGAAGGGGGGGTAAGATGTGGTGTGGAGGTGGTGACATTTCCACACTCCTACACCCAGGACCGTCCCTTCACTCCCTCTTCCCCCAGCCAGAGGGCAGGAGTCTCTGGCACCGACCTTGGCACACTCAGTCTCGTTGAGCGGGGGGCAGCTGATGGGCGAGCGGACCAGCACAGCGCCCAAGGGGGTGCTGCTGCAGTGGTGCCGGGCACATTCTGCGACCCAGGATGCCCCAGGCTGGAGGACACAGAGGGACACACAGGCTGGAGGGGGCCGGGGGTGGGGGGCTGGACCACACCTCCCAGGACAGGTGCCCCCCAGGAGCTGGTCCGGCAGATGCTGTCGGCAGCTGGGCTTTGGGCCTGGGTTCTGAGGACCTCCCCCCGCCCCCCCCCCACATCACCCGGCCCAGAGCATACCAGGAACAGGGAGGTGGTGCCATTGGGGAAGGTGAAGAGGCAGGACACGTTCCTGCAGGCACCGCAGCAGGCCGCCAGGTCCCGAGGGTGCTCATACTCCTGGTTCTGCAGGCAGCGGCCAAGGGCTGGGCCTCAGTCTTGGTGCCCTGCCCCGCCTCTCTGCAGCCTGCACCTCAGTCCCAGGAGGACCCCTGCAGCTGCTCAGAAAGGGACCCCCAGCCCGCTCCCTCCCTGCCCTGCAAGTATCCCCAGCCCATTCCCCCTCCACCCCACCCCCACTCCAGAGAAGCTCCAGCGCCTGCTTTGGGTTCAGACAGGCTTCAGCTGGCCACTCCACTTCCAGTGGGGCTTTGGAGCAATGAATAGAACCTTTCAGACCTCGGCTCTGCCTTCTGAGAAATGGGAGTAACTCCAGACTCCTTGAGTGCACTCAGCTGAGGCCAGCCAACTGTCCCAGGTACTGGGCCCTGTGACAAGCTCCACAGCAGACAGTGACACAAACCCACAAGCTGGGAAGGTGCCAGGTATTGCTGAGCCCCCCTGTGCCAGGTGTGCAGCCAGTTGGAGCCCCCTAATTGTCCAAGGCTGGCCCACTCTCAACAGTTCCTACACAGGAGGAGATTGGGGTCCTGGTGCATGCTCTCTGGACTTCCTAGAAAGACTGAAGGGACAGGATGGTGGGGTGGGGAGGGTCAGCTTGACCATCCCATCCCTGTTCCACGCCCCCTACCGCCTCACAGCGGACATCACAGAGCACGGAGGTGGCGTTGATCTGGTAAAAGCCGCTCAGAGGGTCCAGCAGGTCGGTGCAGCGGGAGGTGTGGCACACGCCATCGGCCGAGAGCTCCACCACCGTCTGGCCGGGTTGCATCACGCCCAGCTCCCGGCTCAGACACACCGGGGCCTTCACTGGTGGGCGAGCACATGGCGGCGGTCACCCGGGTTGGCTGCTGCCCGCGTGCGCTGCCCGCCCCATGGCCTGCCCTCCACCCCCCCCACCCCCGTGCGAGCACGCGCACGCGCTCACTCACCGCACTCGTACTTGGCACAGCCGCACACGTTCTCGGCACTGTGCAGGAACGCCTCGTCCAGCTGCGACTTCTCCCACTGCGGGAGGGCGGAGGGGTGAGCGGGCCAGCAGCGGACATCCGGCCTCTTTACAGGAAGGGGCTGGTGCCCTGGGAGGGGGGAATCCTTGGCACCCTCCTGTGTGTGGTAACTCCCCCACGCCTCCAAAAAAAAATCTGTGGCTACCCCCAAGGTCTAAGCTCTCCTTCCGTTCTGCACACCTGCTGGTTCCATCAGCAAGGGACCCTCGTTTCTGCTGACCCTGAACCCCACACCATAAGACCCCTCTTTATCAGTTGGAGGGGGCAGAGGAGGAATGAGAAAGAGGGCAAAATGAGAGGACATCAAGTCCAGAAAACAGCAAGCAATCAATCAATCACTTTAAATGCGAGGTCATGGTTTATAAAGGGTTTCCACTGTCCCCCGGGGACCCTGTAGCTGGCTGTAGTAAGTGCTGCTTCCATTCCTGCCTGCTGACTGACCCGCTTCTCCCCCAGTCAGTCGCCTTGTTGGTGAAACTGAGACAGCCAAAGTGTCAGGTCCCTTGGGTGGCTGTGACAGTGAGGGTGAGAAGTGACAGGATTTCTGGGAGGGTTCCCACCCAACTAGCAATCGAGATCTGTTCTGGCCTGAGTGTCGTCTTCATCATGGACCTCTACCACCCTGGGTCAAACGTGGAGCACTCGGAGAGCTGGAGCAATAGCACAGCGGGTAAGGCATTTGCCCTGCATGCGGCCAACCCGGGTTCGGTTCTCAGCATCCCATATGGTCCCCCAAGCACCGCCAAGAGTGATTCCTGAGTGCAGAGCTAGGAGTAACTCCTGAGCACCGCTGGGTGTGACCCAAAAAGCAAAAAAAAAAAAAAAAGCAGAAGCACTCAAGCCTGGGTCCTCACCTGTGCTGAGGACCGTGCAGGTGAGGATGCAACCCGAGGCTCCCACAGGCAGTGCATGCACTGCCGCCTTGTAAGGCATCTCCCAGGCCGCCCATCCTGCCTCTTCATCCTCCTGGCTAGAAGCACCATTATCCCCGCTTTCCCAAGGGAGACTCAGTGCCCACCCAGCAGCGCTTGGGGCAAGGACGCTAAAGTAGAGACTGAGGTGTTTTTCCTGAGAGGGCGGGAACAGGGTCTCCACAGAAAGAAGAGAGAAGAAAGGAAAAAAGGAGGGGGCAGGCCAGAGAGGGTGTGTGTGTGTTGGAGGGGGGGGGTGTATATCCATACCAAGTGGCACCGGGGAACTGGGATTGTGTCACAGTCACATTCTGGAAATAAATAAATAAATAAATAAATAAAACAGGAAGGGCCAGTACCCATTTCACCAGCAGTGTCCAGGCGGAAGTGCCCCAGGGTCCCTAAGCATCTCCCAGAAGGCAGAGCCTCCATCCTGCAGGGGGATCCTCCCCGACGGGGCAGCTAGGGCAGTGGTGGGTGCGGCCCCTGAGCTCCATAGCGGGAGGCTGACCTGACCCAGCATCGAGCAGGTTGCTGTACAGTCACCTGCGCAGCATCTAGAATATTCTAGAACAGGCCAAAGTTCCTTTTCCAAATCCGCATTCCAGCACACCCCACGTTACTGCTCCAAGCCTGGGACCAGAGCAGCTCCAGTTCTCTGACCCCTGAGGCACCCTCCCTCCCCCCCCCAATTCCCCCTTCTCCGCTGCTCTGGCTTCAGGGTGAGAGGGGTGAATTCAGGGTCAGAGGGGCCACACAAACGGAAATCCCTGCCCCTCACTCCTGAACCTGAACACCTGCAGTGCCTGCTCCAGGCCTTGCTGCTTTACTCGGCTCCAAGGGAGCAACACCTGAAGGAAAAGATTCTCATCCTGGCCCACAGGATGCTTGTACTCAGGGCCCCCCCAAACGACAAATCAGGCCTGGGTTTATTTAGCTGCTAATTAGTTGCTAAACTCTCAGGGCTGGAGCGATAGCACAGCGGATAGGGCAGTTGCCTTGCATGCGGCCGACCTGGGTTCGATTCCCAGCGTCCCATATGGTCCCCTGAGCACCACTAGGAGTAATTGCTGAATGCAGAGCCAGGAGTAACCCCTGTGCATGGCTGGGTGTGACGCAAAAAACAAAAACAAAAGTTGCTAAACTCTTTCTAAACGACATTTTAACCTAAAGCCCACTGTTGTTCATGACTGATTGAAGATACCCTCACATACACACCACAAGCTGACCCTTACTGCTCCCCAAAAGGTTTGCAGGTGAATTTTAAACAAAAACTGGCTTTACAGGTCACACTGTTGTGGTACAGACACTCGGAGATGTGAAAGTGCCTTCTGGAACTTGCTCTACCCTGCATTTTATCCCAGGAAGGGGTGTCCGTGGGTGCAGGAAGGAGGAAGAACAGAGCCAAGTGAACAAGGCCAGGGCCTGGGTCCATGCCAAGCAGGCCTGAATCTTTGCCTTT
Source organism: Sorex palustris (assembly GCA_028565675.1). Lineage (NCBI taxonomy): Eukaryota > Metazoa > Chordata > Mammalia > Eulipotyphla > Soricidae > Sorex > Sorex palustris. The sequence goes on along the minus strand of JAOXYA010000045.1, from coordinate 29,815,663 downwards.
GCGTGGCAGGGGGTGAGGTGGGCATCCTTGAGGGGAGACTTACCACAGGACTTGTAGGGGCAGCAGCGGTCTGGGCTCCACACCTCCACCAGGGCCGTGCCCATGCCACAGTCCACTTGGGGGCAGCGGAAGCTCTCACACACTGTGGGGGAGGGGGCCAGCCTCAGTCATGCAACAGCAAGGCGCTTGCTTCAAAACGCAACAATGTGGGCTGAGGAGGGAGAATCTCCTCCAGCCTCCTTTGGACCCCCACAGGGTCCAGAGCTGGGGTCCACTGGGCCCCCGGAGTGGCCCATGGAAGGAGATCCAGTCAGCACACTGGGCCTTCCTCACCAACTGGTCAGCTGGGTCTGGAGACCTGCAAGGTCCGTTGAAAAGCACTTCTCTCTAGAGCTGCTTCCACCAGCTGGAGACCCCCTGAGCCCCTCGGGGAGACTGCCTGCCCTGGCCTCTTCCCTCTTCCAGTCCCTCATGGTTCCTGGCCCTCTTTGCTTGGGGCTCTTTGGCCATTCTCATCTGCAGAATTCTCTCTCAGCCTGGCTGAGGGAGTCCCAGGGCACGACTTTCTGGTGAGGACAAGAGAGTAGAGGCCCAAAGGGAAAGATTGGGAGATGTGTTTGGTTGTTTTATTGATTTACAAAAGTATGTTGGTCTGAGTAAGGATTACAAATGGGTGTTTTCCAAAATTCTGAGGTGGAAAGAAAGGAGGGCAATTGAATTCTGTCCAAGTCATGGGAGACTTTGGGGTAGAAAGAAGAAAAATGGAAGACGGTGGGGCCTAACACAGGACCATTATTGACATAAGCTTTGGTGGCTCCACCAGCTAGAACATATCTCCTGGGGTGATATGTTCTATACTCTAGTCAAACTGAGGAAACTCAGTATAGTGAGGAAACTCTATACTCTAGTCAAAAATTGTGTGACGAGGGGCTGGATAGTATATAGTGGGTAGAGCATTTGCTTTGCATATGGCCAACCCAGGTTCATTCCCTGGTGCCACATCTGGTCCCCTCAACACCACTAGGTGACTTGAGCCTGAGAGATAATTCAGAGGTTAAGGACTTTGGCTGGCAGCACATAGAAACTTTTCCCAACAACTTCCAGGAGTGATCCATCCCTGAGCACAGAGCCAGAAGTGATCCCTGTGTCCTACCAGGTGTGGTCCAACCTCCTCCTATCCCCACTGCCAAACCAAAGAAATTGCGGCACTTGAACCCACCAATTCTTGGGACAGAGGAGCAAGAGCCCCCAGAGGAAACAATGGGATGAGCCCAAAAGGTGGGGCTTTCTGCAAGACCACAGCCCAGACACCAACAATTCTGTGTCCTCTAGAAAAAGGGACCTGTGCTAGACTAGCAGCTCTTTCAGGCAGATGTTAACATGCGGTCCTGGATCAGATCCTGCATTAGGGACAGGAGAATCAGAAACTTGCAATTGGTAAACGCACCAGCATGCACAAGTGAAAGATGCTATTTTCAGAGATGCTTAAAATGAGGATGACCAGTGGGACCTTTGGGTGAAACACATTCACCAAAAGGCAGAGAGCACAGCAGGAAGGCCGCGTGCTGAAGTGCTGAGAGTGGGCTATCAGCGGGTAGGAAGGGAGTGTTTCATTTTCTCACATTTCCTATGAGAAGTGGATCATGCTTTGAGTGCTCAAGGCATAAGGAAGACACGGTGGGGCAAAGGTGAGAAGCTAATGGCCCCATGACCCACCCCCGACCATGAGCACCTACCGTGAGGCTAATGACAATTAGGTCCTTCGATATCACTAATCTCCCACCAGAGCCCCTTAAGCCACATATGTTGGTGGGCACCATTAAGGTAAGAATAGCCTGGGGTAGGAGGGCTGCTGCCATGCCCCAGGCCACACTGCTAGTTAGTGGCACCCATGAACCCAGACCCGTGACTGACAAGGGCCACCCTCCATCCTCATTCCCAGCAGGTCTCCCAGAAACACGAGGAATCTGAGGCCAGAGGTCGAGCCAGGCCACAGGAGGAGGATATTGACCCTCTGTTCAGATCAGCTTTGTAAGTATATCAGCAACCTGGTGTGGCCTTTCTTGGGAATAAAAGCAGCAAGACTTCTCAAAGCATCAACACTCGGGCTCCCATATGCCCCAGTGGCCCCTACCTCTGGCAGCTCTCCCAAGGGTGCAAAAGCACACACTCAAAAAGATATAGGCACCCTGGGTCACTGCAGCACGGTGTGTGACAGGTGGAAGCAGGAAGTGATGGATCAAGAAGGTGGCCCAGATGCACAACAGGATGCTCTGGACTCTAGAGAAGAGGAACTCCCGAGTCTGAAGCGGGAAGGACAGCGAGAAGGGCATTTGCTTTTATGCAGCTGATCTGGGTTTCATCCCCAGCACCCCAGGGGGCCCCTGAGCCCCGTCATGAGTGATCCCTGAGCACAGAGCCAGGAGTAACCCCTGAGCACCACAATATGGTCCCCAAACAAACAAAAAGATACAAACAAGACGAAGAGTCTTGCCTTTTGCTGCAATGCAGATGGAATCAGAAGATTTGGGGCCAAATGTGGGTGCTATGTGGGGCAATGACAGAGATGGCTCTGCTGAGGTTTTCCTCTGCGGGGGATCCTGGGTGAGGCTCAGATGCTTGGGCCACCCCAAAGCTTCACTGCAGTTGTTGCTGGCTTCAGAGCTCACCATGGGTGTCATAATGTCCCCTTCTCCCCATTTGTGAGACCCCCCCAGAACTCACCGCACTGGTACAAAGGGCAGCAGAGCTCAGTGGTGTTCCTGTCCACTGTGAGTGCCTCCCCCTCCTGACACTCAGGGATCGGGTCCGGACAGTCACCGCAGGCTGTGGGGGTGGGGATGGGGGGATGTCACACAGCACAGTCCCCTTCCAAGGGACGGGGTATGGAATAGTTTGCTGAGGCATGGGGGGTACTTAAAACTCAGAGGTGACAAGAGCCAGCTTATAACTGCATTTTGTGGTCCCCAGTGACCCGTGAAGAGTCAGAATCTGAGTTCCCTCTGGCTGCTGTCACCTCTGGGCTTCAACTCAATGAACATCCCACTTCCTCCTGCTCAGTCCCCACTTCCTCCTCCTCCATCCCCACTTCCTCCTGCTCCATCTCCACTTCCTCTTGCTTGACCCCCCCACTTCCTCCTCTTGGCCCCCACTTCCTCCTACTCAGTCTCCTACTTCCTCTTGCTTGGTCCCCACTTCTGCTTGTTTTCCACTTCCTCCTCCTCCATTCCCACTTCTCCTTCTTGGCCCCCTACTTCCTCCTTCTTGGTCCCCACTTCCTCCTGCCCCATCCCCACATCCTCCTGCTCCATCTCCACTTCCTCCTGCTCGGCACCCCACTTCCCCCTGCTTGGTTTCCACTTCCTTCTGCTTAGTCCTCGAGGGTGACTCAGTCCGTTCCCTCTTCCCTTGCTGCTTCCTTTTGGAGGGCTGTTGGGATTTCCCCTTTTTCCCATCCCACCCTGACCAGAGACACCCCCCTTCCCTCCAGGCTCTAAGGGTGAGGCGCAGAGTGGGCCCTGCACCCACCGCAGAAGTAGGAGTCACAGCACGAGTCCCCCAGACGGCCAACGATCAGGGTCTGGTCTGGGCGGCAGCTGGGGAGAGGCTCTGTCTCACACAAGTCCGGATCACACTCTGGGGAGCAGACAGAGACAGGGTGTTGGGGACAGGCCCCACCAGGCCACGTGACAGGCAGGGAGGGCCCCTAATTCTGCCTTCTCCTCCCCAGGGAAACCCCTCTACAGCTGTCCCAGCCACCCCATAGGGCTCCCTGTGCCCAGCCACTCACCACAGCTGTAGCGGGGACAGCAGGAATTCTCCTGGAAGTGGGTGACCAATCGGTGGCCCGGGCGGCAGGTGGGGGCGAGGCCCTCACACAGAGTCTGGTTACACACTGGCCAGGGGGGACATGGCCTGTCACCTGGAGACCAGGGTGCCCTCCCCCATGCCTCCAGCACTGCCCAGCTGGAGACACCCGCTGTCCCCACTGGCCCCAGCCCTGGGGGTCACACAGAGAGCCAGGGCCAGTAGGGAGAGAGCTGTCATGAGCTTGCCCATGCGCCCGGCCCCCTCCACTGCTGGAATACTTGACCACTCCTCGGGGGTGGGCACTGCAGTTGACCCTGGGGGCTCCTGCTTTGCATAGGGCTTGCTCAGCTTTTCCCACTTTGCACCCAAAAAACGCAACGCAGCCGAGCACTGCCAGAAGCACTAGAGAGTCGCCAGGAGTCTGGTCGCGTGCAAATGCACTTCCGCTCCCTGCACGTCCAGAAACCATCGCAGCATGTTTCCTGACCACCACCTACAGGCACGGCCCTCACCCCACCACCGGAAGTGGCGCTTGAGAAGTGACGCTCTGGGGAGCAGAGCTGGTGCCCGCCCCCCCCCCGCCGCCCGCGGGGTCCTTTTCCCTGAGGGGCTCACCGCACACGGCGCCCAGGCAGCAGGGCTCCTGGGTGGGCAGCAGCAGGACCACCTCCCCGAAGCGTGGGCAACTCTCGGGCCGCGGGCCGGGGCAGTGCAGCTCCACGGGCACCACGGTGTCGGGGGCCTGGCACTGCTGCTGGGTGCAGCTGCTCAAGGAGCTGTTCCACGTCTCACCCAGGGCGCGCGGCACCCCTGCGCTGTCAGTGCAGGCTGCAGACAGGGGCACCCAGAGTCTCAGGAAGCTGGGCTGGGGGACCCCGACAGCCCCAGACCAGATCCTCCCCGAGATGCTGACGCACCCCAAAGTGAACCTCAGGGATGCAGATGGGCTCCAGCTGCAGGCAACCGGAAGACCACAGAAGCCTGACCGGAGGGGGGGGGGGCTAACATTAGTGTGGGTGGGGCACCCGTGCTGTGAAGGACAGGAGGGGGGACACCTACCACACTTCTCTGGAGGGATGCACAGTGCTGAATGGCGCCGGTGCAGAATGCTGCCCTCGGAGCAGACACAGCCTTCACCCAACACCTGGCAATGCTCCGGGTCGACTGGGCCGAGCATCCCGTCCTGGCATGTCTCGGGGGGCTCACAGGCCACCACACAGGGCTGGTAGGTGGAGTCACTGGAGCACAGGAAGGCTGTGGGGTCATGGGGTTGGGGGCACGGGGCAGGTGAGGAGTAGCGGGTGCCCTTCACAGAGTACAAGACTGTTGCCTTTTCCCACACCTCTCCCCACTGCTCACTCCAGAATTTGGGGGAAGGAAAGTTGCATTTAACCCCCTGGTGACCATTCTTTCTCCTGGCCCCTCTTTGCCCTCCCCCCAACCCCAAGACAGCAGCACCCGCATGTCCCCCCAAAGCCTCCAGGATGGGACATCTGACCGTTGACAGAAAACACTCACCAACCCCCACTCTAAGCTGCATGTTCTCAGTCTGGCCTGACTGTAAAAACTGGATTTCACATCAACATCCCAATATACACACATGAAGAGCAGGGGTCCCCAATGTAAAGGCCCAAGAACCACTCAGCACTCCCCATGAAATGAACAAGGCATCACTCAGGGGGCCCCATTGTGATGACCAAAGAATCACTCAGTCTCCCCTTTGCTTCCAACCATGCAATAAACAAGGACTCATTCGGGGAGCGGGGGGGGACCCAAGGCAATGGATAAAGAATCACTTGGGAGGTTTTGAAATGTCAGCGCCAGGACCCAGGGCCAGGCCCACTGGGCTGGACTCACTGACTGGGAGGCCCAGGCATGAATGCTCTCCAAAGGACAGCCAGGTTTGAGCATTGAGGATGGAGTGAGATCAAACCACCTTTCCTGAAACCATCTCCTTAAGGACAGCAGCACCTGTCTTTCCTGTCCTGTTCTGTTGCCTTCTTAGAATGCCCCCAAACTGGTTTCCTAGCCACTGAGTTAGGAGTCTGATTTATCAAACATGAGTCTAGAGGTGTCCATCTTGCATCTTTTAACTGTTACAGGTGTGGGGACCTCAGGAGCTGTTCCTGGACCGGCCTCCCGAATGCTAAAAGTAACCAACCAGGACCTGTGGGTGCTGCTGTGGATTGATGTGGCTATTAATTGCTGCAGCTATGAATTTGTGTGTGTGTGTGTGTGTTTTGTTTTGGCCACACCCATCGATGCTCAGGAGTTACTCCTAGCTCTGCACTCTGGAATTACTCCAGGCGGTTTCTCAGGGGACCCTATGGGAGATTGAACCCAAGTCAGTTGTATGCATGGCAGTTGCCCTACCCACTGTACTATCGCTCCGGCCCCAGGGGTTGTGGATTGAGGCGTGCACTGAGTATGCAGAGAAGGATGAGTGTGTGCATGTAATTTAGCCTCAGCCCCGGCCCTGCGGGTTCTTCCTCTGGTGACAGAAGCCGGGAGGCCAGGAGGAGGTGTGCTCGCCCCGCGCACGCGCACTCACGGCAGTAGTCAGAGCGTCGCCACTCGATGCACACGTGGAACTTGTGGCACATGGCCACGTACACGGTCAGCGCCACGCAAGGCTGCTGCACGTACTTGGTGTCTCGGATCCACAGCTCGCAGAAGGACTCCGGGGGCACCTGGCAGGTGTGTGGGCAGCCGTGGTCAGTTCCAGGTGCCCCCGACCCGGCCCTGCCCACAGCAGCACGAACCTCCCCAGGCTCCACCCCTCCAGATCTCTGTCTCTCTGCAGAAAGGGGCTGCCGGGTCCCAGCCAGGGAGCCCCCACCAGGCAGGCTCCCCAGAGCGCAACTTCTTAGGCTGTGGCCTGAGCCCCCAGCGGTGGGGTGAGGGGCGTGCCTGCAGGTGGGGTGGGGGAGGGCGGTCAGGGAACATGCAGTGATGGTTTTTGAACGTGCAGGGACCGGAAGTGCATTTGCACTCAACAGATATGGACCAGGGACACATACGAAGCGGTGGCAGGCGCTGAAGGTGCGGTTGGACACCATGCGGAGGCAGGGCGAGCAGTCGGCCGTGGCACAGCTGTCTGGGCGGAAGCGGGTCTGGCCCACCGAGGTGAGGGAGCTGGGCACCTGCCAGCTGTCCAGGAAGGGCGCAGGGTCCTCCGTCTCGCCCACCATAGAGCCGTCCTCCAGCGTGAGGTCATTGGCTGCGTCCCCATCACAGATCCCTGCAAGAGGCAAGAGTTCGTCCCAGCCCCATCGTGTCCAACACCACCACACCCAGCTCTGCCACCCCCACCCCTTAGCCCCCACCCCGGGACTGTCCCAGCCCCTGGGATGTCAGTGTAAGACCAGGTCTTTGACCGCTTCCCGACTTGCCCCTTCCTGTGGAGTTGGAAACTGATGTTGAACAGGGCAGATCCGCAGATTGGAGGAGCATGTGTAGGAGAGGGGGGTGGGGCGGGAACATCACTCTCCATTGGGGGCTTCGTGCGTGCCAGTGATGCCCATGGGTAAGGCACCAAGCCAGGGTGGGCTGAACCTTCAAACCCAGTTCTTAGGCTTGGCTCTGGAAACACTCTCAGAATTTCTGCCTTCGGGAGCCCAGGACCCACCCTCAGCCTCCCCAGGTTAGTGAAGCTTCTCTGTTCTGCTCTCCAAGGGCACCTCCTACCCGATTCCCGCTCCCCCAGCACCCCTCATCACTCCCCCCCCCACACACACACACCTGCCTAGCAGCCTGCCCAGGACATCAGGTGTGTCTCTTGCAGACAACCACAGAGGGTGACCCCCACCCACAGCCCCCCAGGGCAGTAAGCCTGGCCCCTGGGAGTGAACAGTGGGGCTCCCTGCCCGAGATGGCACCCATCAGCTCCTGCAGCTCCCAGGATCTAAGACCCCACTCAGGCCTTGGCTTTACCCTTCCCCATCTCTGCTCCCTCCACTACTGTGGGGACAGAAACTCCTCCGGGTCCTCAGTCCAGAGCAGTCCCCCTTGATACCTGCAGTGATGACCTGGCCACTGGCTTTCAGAGGGAGTGGCGTAGCTTAGCCAATGGCTGACCACAGGTACCCCTGTTTCCCCTCAAGGGTCCTCGCCCCTCATCCCCCCAGCCTATCTGGAGACTGGTTGGAATGTAGAGGCAGCAGGGGGCAGGGGAGCCTGGCTGCCAGCCCCCAGCCCTGGCAGAGCCAGGGGGAGCGGGGGGGGGGGGCTGCTGGTGCACTGAGGCCCAAGAGAAATGAGCAGATGTCAGCTCTGATACCTCAGACCGCCAGTTCTGCAGATACAAAGTATATCATTTATAGTATATAACGGGAAACCCCTCCTGTCCTATTTGGGACTCCTGAGTCACGTTTCCCACCTTGCTTTTGAGGATGGTGCTTCCTGCATATTTGAGATGTGGAGGGGGAGGCTAAGTGAGTTTGAGGTGTGTGTGTGTATCTCTAGTCATCCATCACTGTAAGCATGGCGCCCTGTCGTGGAGTGCTCCTCGGGGGTCTATATGCTCTTGCACAGGGCAACAGGTAGGCCTCCTCCTGTACTCTTCTTCCTTATCAAAATTCATCCAGTCCCACGAGACATTCTCAGTCATGCTGCTGTGCCCTGAAGAGTGCTAGTTCTGTGTGTGGTGACAGCTCGACTGTGTGACCTTAGGCAAGCCACTTAACCTTTCTGAGCCCCCGTCCCTCTGTAGTTCAATTGGGCCTCTCTCAGGGCTATTGTGTGGTTGACCTGGAATAAGTGAGATCAGAATGTGGAAGTGTTTTGTGAAGGGCCCTGGCATCTGCAGACGGAAGGATTATCTGGTATTAGGAAGTGATCAGGGAAGCTGACAGACAATCCCGGCTGAGGTGACAACTGGTCCAGGCCAGAGCCCAGCGCATCTCTCTGCTGGCCGCGTCTGCCCTGGAACAAGGCATGAGGCCTCTGCCCAGGCATCCTCGCTGCCGGCACCCTGCCCCAGCTCTCCACGGCCCAGGAAACCACGTCTGGGGGCAGGGGTGGAACCAGGAGCCAGGAGGAGGGGTGGGGAGGAGGAGGATGAGAAAAGGAGGAGGAAGGGGGAGATAAAGGGGGGAGGAGGAATGGGGGAGGAGAAAAGGGGAGGGGGAGGAGGAGGAGGAGGAGGAGAGGGGAATGAAGAGGCGGAGAAGAGGAGGAGGACGTGAGAGACCCGGAAGTGAGTATGCAGGCCAAGAGTCGAAGCGGAAGTGAGTAGACAAGACATGAGTGGA
>JAOXYA010000045.1:29758488-29773633 GCA_028565675.1 Sorex palustris | reverse complement strand
GCCGTGAACGAGGTCACGGCTATCTACTATCTTTTTTTTTTTTTTTTTTTTTTTTTGCTTTTTGGGTCACACTTAGCAATGCACAGGAATTAGTCCTGGCGGTGCTCAGGGTACCATATGGGATACTGGGAATTCGAACCTGGGTCAGGCCGGTGCAAGGCAAATGCCCTACCCCCTGTGCTATCACTCCAGCCTCTGCCCCTCCTATCTCTTGGGTCCCAGACTTTTGCCTCATTCAAGCCGTTTCTGATACTCTGCCCTCAGGCCCCGCCTCCTCTCTCTGCTTCCGGTTTGGGTTCCGGTTCAGGGCAAGGGCACGTACAGAAAGTCATCCTGCGTGTTGCCGTTGAAGGTGCCGCAGAGGCCCACGGTGTCCTCCACCCATCGCTGGTCCACCTGCAGGTAGAGCCGCAGTCCTTCCCGGTCATAGAGCACACGCACGCCCACGTTGGTCCTCACGCGCAGGAACACCGAGGACAGCCTCCGGATCTCAAAGGCATCTGAGCACAGAACCAGGAGGGGCATGAAGTAAGGGCGGCCAGTGTGCCAACACCCCCACAACCACTGCCGTTCCATGCAAGGCCCACTCTGACCCCCACACCCGGGACCTAGTCTTCAACACACAGCAAAGCCTCTCCTGGCCTTGGACTGCCTGCTAAGGCCTGAGGAAACGCCCTTCAGTGATGCTACCTGGAACTGGGATGATCTACTGGGGCAGTCTGGGCTGAGAAACTGAATGTGAGGGTCCATTGTAATGACTTGACTCTTTAAGGAACAGGTATAGATCCTCCTCCAGCAATGGAAAATTCTATTACTACTCTTTTTACAACGGGCTACCAGAAGGCTCACAATAGGATTGGATTGGATTTTAATTGGGTGGGGAAGAGGACTCACCAGTAGTACTCAGGGGCTGGGGACAACTCCCCAGCAAACCTGGCCAAGTGGTTCTGGTCCTGAAGTTGCTCCAGGAGGTAATTTGGGACTTCTAGGGCCAGGGATGCTGTGAGGCTACTGAGGAGTGATGCTCAGGTGAGGCTTTCCATGTAGGAGACTGACCTTGGGAGGCCAACAGTGACATCCCTTTGAGTTACCTTTCTCTCTCACAGTATGGTTTAGATTCAGTTGTAGCAATATTCAATCTTAGATTTAATACCCCTCATAGACTCTATTTCTTTTTTTTTATAGTCAGTATTTCTTTGGTGTCTTTATCTTCCATCCATCCCTAAGCCTCTCAATCTTGAGCTCCTATTCTTTTCTTTCTTCCCCTCTAAATTTTCTCTTTAAGTGTTATTTTTATGTGTTATTTCACTTAATCATTGTTTTGTCATTTTGTTAGCTGTTTCCTATGAGCTACTGGCCACAAACCACAGTGGAATCAGACAGAAATAATGAAGAGTGGATGATCGAATTGGAGACAGTCCCATTCATGTAAGAAAAAGCCAACTTACAGGTAGGAAGCCAAATGGAGTGCAAAAAACAGAGACACAAACATATATTAGGAGCACAAATTATTGAGACACCCTCCCCACCCTCCACGCCCAGCTTGATTCACCCAGTTCTAGAATGTGAGCTCTTGTCTACATGGCAGGGCCTTCTCCCAAGGATTCTGGAGAAAGAGGCCTGGCAGCCACCTTGCAGCCAGCACACCTCCACCAGAGTCGTACCATCGGTGTAGGGTGGTGTGACCTTGTATTGGTCAAACAGGAGGACGTCCCCTGCTTGGGTCAGGGTCACCTGCCTCCGAGGGTCCTGGTGCAGAATCACCGATACTGATTGGACACAGACTCCATCCTGGTTCTGGGGAGAGACAAAAGCCACTGGGCAGTTAGTGTGTCTCCTGTGGCCACAGAAGAGCCAGGGCAGAGCTCAGTGTGAGAACAGGAACAGGGTCCTCAGAGTTACACAGTCCCAAAGGACATTAGGGTTCATCTCACAGAACATCCCTACAGGGGAACATGAGGAAGGCAGAGGTACAGCTTCGTAGAAAATGGCTGAGCGGAATAGTACAAAGAAAAATGAGTCAACTTGGCATTCCTCAAAAAACTAGAAATTGAACTACCATCCAACCCAGCAATACGGGTCCAAAAGCACAATGCAGAAAAGCCATCTGCACTTCTACAATCACTGCAGCCCTCTTCACAATAGCCAGAATCTAGAAACAACCCAAGTTTCTGAGAACAGATGAATGGCTAAACAAACTATGATATAGCTACAAAATGGAATTCTATACAACCATTGGAAAAATGAAATCATGAAATTTGCTTATACACGGATGGACATGGAGAGTATCATGCTGAAGGAAATGAGTCAAGGCAGCAGACAAAATGACCACACTCATTTGCAGGATATATATTATACATATATGCATATATATTAATATATATATATATACAACAACATCATGGTATGAGAATAATACCCCAAAACAGTAGAAACAAGCACCAAGAGGACGGGTCCACAGTTGGAAGCCTGTCACAAGTTGTGGAGCGAATGCAGATAGGACAGAGAAAGGTCTATGACAATAATAGTTGCAAATGATCGCTCTGTAAAGGAACTGAATGCCAAAAGAAGGTAAAGTGATACACATGATAACCTTTCAGTAACATATTGCAAACTACAGTGCCTAAAAGGAGAGAGAGAGACAGAGAGACAGAAACAGAGAGAATTCAATGATTAACTTTGTAATTCACAATGCTTTAATAATAAATTTTGAAAACAAAGAAATAATAAAACAGGAAGAATAATAATGGCTACCACACAGAGGAATTTTGAACCTTAAATCAACTGAATGAAAAGTGGTCAGTTCAAAACACTGTGCAGATACTCTCAACCTCTGTGTCCTCACCCCCCAGTTCTATTCATCCCTGTGGAAGTCAGAGCCTCGTCTTGACTCATGCATCTCCTCCCCAACACACTCCTCCTTTTTACTAGCCACACTGAAGCAGTCACCGAGTCCTTCTGCATCTGCATTAGTGTATTCCAGAACATTCCAAGTTCATTGCTTTTCTCACATGATCTAATCCTTCCACAACGCTCTTCTCCCCATCCTCACATAACACTTCTTGTTATCTTTTTTAGACCACTCCGCTCAAATGCCACCTCTGCCACAGAGCATCTCCTGTCCTTCCTTCTGCCCCACAGGAAGATTTCTTCCTCTGCATATCTCTTCTCTTGTGGCATTGAATATACGGTCACTCAAACTGAAGTCACTGATTGAAGAAGATGGCTGAGCTCCCCTAACAAGTCGTGAGCTCCCGGCACTAGCACAGATCTGGCCCATCTGTGAAGTCCTTACTCTGCCCACACACAGGGCACCAAACTGGCCCACCACTGATTTGTGAACCTGACTCACAGTAAAAAGAATTTATTATGGAGAAGCACTGCCCAGCACAGAAGCAGGTTAGTGCAGGTGAAGTCTGGTCAGTCTCTGTCAGAGACACGGGTAAGGGCCCTGAGTAAGAGACGGCTGAGATGCCATCATGCCCTAGGTATTCCACAACCTAGAGAGCTCTGACAACCCAGCCTAGCTCTCTGTGCCTTTTCTTTGGCCATGCTCATGGTGTAATGAGAGTGATCTCTCTGGTCAGCCAGAGACTCACCCCACCCTGTCCCCCAATCTCCCCACACACAAAGGGCAGGGTCACACCATTCCCTGGCAGAGAAGAGAAGGGGTCAGTCAGGCTTTTCCTGGCCCACCTAAGGTAAAATGAGGGGCACAGAAATCCCCATACACACACGTCCCTGTGCCGTAGAGATCCACCATCCACTCTTCCTGTCATTGCAGCGTCGACCACATTCTGAGTTGTGAGATCACTTATCCTCCTTCACCACAAAAATAAGACCTAGGAGCTAGATCTAATCCAGTCTACTTTCTAAAACTCAGGACCGTTTCTAACACAGATGTTCAATATTTGATGACTAGAAGGATGAGAGAAGAGAAACAGATGTTCAAGAAAACAAAGAATAGGAAGATGAAGTTGAGTTAGACTCATTTCCGTGTGTGTGTGTGTGTGTGTGTGTGTGTGTGTGTGTGTGTTCAGAGAGGGCTTGAGAGATAGGATAGAACCAGGACTCTTGCCCTGTTGCCTCCCACCCCTGTTTCCATCCCCAGCACTACATGATCTGCCCCCGCCCCCCCAACACCCAACACTACCAGGAGTAATCCCTGAGCACTGCTGGGTCTGGTCCAACCCTCTTCCCCAAATGATAAAACACTGAGGAAAGGAAGTGAGTGGCACTCAGCTCACAGCTACTCTTCTGAGCAGAAACGGGTGCCAGGAAAGACCCAGGGCCTATCCCAAATCTCTCACTGAAGAGATGAGCCACACCATAAACAATGGCAATGCCATGACAGGCGTCAGAAATGAGAAAAATCAGCTAGACCTCAGGTTCAGTTCCTGGAACAGAAAGAGTTTCAGTTTCCCAGAAATGAAACAATGTGAAGCTAGTCAACCGAGACCCCATTTGGGAAGTCCTTGGGCCCAGCAAGTGGGCTCAATCAATCACTAGGTGCCATCTCAGCAATGACTAGTGCCAGAAACTGTCTTTTGTTAACCACCAAGAATGAGTAGCTTATTAACCTTATGCTATATCATGCCCTCTGAAGCTAGAGTCAGGGTCCTTGTCTTGAAGCCACTGTGTCAGTGTGGACTTGGACCCTAGTTCGAGCTAGCAATCAAAAATTCCTTGCTCTTGCATCACGAGAGTGGTATTACATTTTTACACTACTCCCCAAGGGCCAAGGGCTTACCAGACCACAGGGTGTGTTCTGCAGCGTCACGGTGAAGGTGCCCGAGGAGCGGCTCTTGGCCAGGATGTACTGGCACGTGGCAGGGAACGTGTACCGGCGGCCATCAAAGGTGGTGAAGTGGATGTCGCCCGTCACCGAACACTCGGCTGAAAGGCAGAGAAAAGTGACTGCAGGCTGGAGCCCCCTCGGGGAGTCAGGGAGGAGACACAGCCCAACCCTGGACATTTCCATCTGACGGAACAACAGCCCCGGAGTTTGGGGACCAGACTCCATCCAAGTCCCCTGAGCTCAGGAAGGTCCCAGATGTCTTGAACCCTGTATCAAACCCTCCACGGCAGGGGGGAGCACTTCATTAAGCAAGTGGGTTTAGTGACATGCAAAGGGAAAGCAGGACGCAGAGGACCCACCCCCAACGAGAGCCTGACTCCAGTGCTTCGAGGAGACAGGAAGTGGAGGGAGTCAGTGGTGGGGGTCAGACATACCTGGGCAGATGGACATACTGCACGTCCACTTGCCTGCTGTACACGTGCTGAAACAGAGCAGGGGGTGAGGGGGCAGGGGCTCACCCCTGAGGCCCTTCAGGAAGGTGGCGTGCTCCACAGAGCTCCAGACCCAACACTCAGTCTTCCCAGCTCTAAAATGGGTGGCGAAGACTCGGAAGACCGTTCCAGAGGCTGATGGCAGCTTTGTCGACTCCTAGCACTGCACGGCCCCCACCGAAAGAAGCAACCACCAAGAACAGAGCCAAGAGGATCCCCAGAGCACCAGCAGGCATGCACCCCCCAGACCCAAATAAATAGATAGTAAAAGGGGTCTGATTGTTCCCATGGAATGGTGCTAATGAGATCCCCTGGGAGTAAAAGCGGTTTACTCTTACTTTTTAAAAAATTTTTTAATTTGTAAGTTGGTTCACAATATTTGATTACAGTTAATAGTCAAATACCAATCCCACCACCATCACACACTCCCACCACCAAATATGACATGTTTCCATCCCAAGTCCCAATCCCTGTCCCAAGGCACAACCGAAATAATATGTTTTGTATTGCCTATTATGGAAAACTGCTGAAAATGTTACAGAAGTATCCATAGAGGAGACAGTGTGAAGATTGTTCTATTTTAGCGGGGGCCATTAAGCCATTCTTTAGAATATCACTAACATGTTGTTAAAGGTTAAGTGATGTGAGCTTTCATATATATACATGTATATGTATATGAATAAAATTATATATATATATTTTCCTCTCTGACTTGTTGCCTGCTATTTGAACCCCATCAAATGTGGTGTGTACTTATGGAGAATGGGTAGGGATTGTCTTATGATGGTCCAGGAATACAGTCACTCATACGTGAGGTTCGGCCGGAGTGTGTGGGGAGCGGCCTTGAGTGTGGCGGCAGTTAGGTTCTAGAGGTTTTTGGCTGCCGGGGCTGGGTCTCTTGGGGCGAGGAGGGTGCTCATCCACCCCCTTCTGGGGCACCCCAATTTACTCTTACGTCACTGTAAGATGTAAGTGGAACAGTGAAAGATGTAAGTTCCACCCCATGGGCCAGGTTCCCCAACCCCCAGACAAGCAGCCCAGTGGAAGGGGTGGGAACTCCTTCTGGGCCCCAGCGGTGCACATACGCACCAGGCATTGCAGTCTTCCTTCACCACCGAGCCCGGTGGGTACAGGGTCCCATGGAACTCACAGGGACACTCAGCGGGTGCCACGCAGCCCCCGTCCTCGAAGATCAGTCCTAGGGTGACAAGCAAAGCCCTGCTGTGTCCCTCTGCTCCTGCCTACCACTCCCCATTGCTCCCAGGCCTGGGGTGAAGAGCGCCCCACCCCCAGCACTTCCAGCTCTGAGCCCATCTGGTCCCAGATCACCCCCTGGCTCAGACCTGATCTGAATCGCCTCTGAACAAATATTCCCCTCCCAGATATCGGATCCAGGTACCCCACTTCAAACTGACTAGGTTCTCCTCTCCACAACTTTGTTTTGTAGGGAAAAGTTGGGGGGCCTCCCAAGCAGTGCTCAGGGGCCTGGGGCCATCCATCCCAGAAATACTTGGTCTAGACAGTTCAAGGCTTGGACTGGCAATGTGGTGCTGCCGGGGTTTGAATTCAGGACTTCCACATGCCTGGGAGCACCCAGGCCGTTGAACTGTCTCCCAGCCCTACCTCTCCACCTCTTGGAAATCTGTCACTGCATTTGGAAGCAGCCTAGGCACCTCCTCCCTTGAGAAGCCTTCCCCCGACACCCTTTCCTTCCTCCCCACACTGAGCTCCTGTCTCTCTCGTGAAAATTCCTGAGTGGATCTCACCACATCAGCCGTCACATGGGGGGATCTGTTGTGTACATGTCTTATCACTGCAATCGGATTATGATCTCTAAAGTCAGAGATTTGTGTTTTAGTGTATGTATGTATGCACATATTGTATGTATGCATATGCAGGTTCCCATCACCACGGCTAACCAAGAAAACTTTTCCTGAAAAACGCACGTGCATGAACACAGGAGGAAGTCACTGCATATAAATGAGACGCTCAAACAGAACCGGGAGACATGAGAGCACGGAAGAGTGCCTTGTCCTCACCCACAAATCATAACCTACTCCGCACCGTGGTAATCCACTGTTCCGGCTGAATCTGAAGATTCACTGGGTCCCTTCCTCCCACCATTCACCTCCGCCAACCAAGCATTCATCCACTTAGGAGCTGCTTGCTTCACTAACTCCACTAACAAGCATCCTCTGAGCCCTGGCGTCCTGCCCCTCTGCCAGACGCCCACGCTGCCCTTCACATACCATCAGGGCAGTAGCAGCCATCCACGCAGGCGATTTCGCTGTCCACACAGGACGCCCTGGGCTGGCAGGAGGTTGGGCAGCAGGCAATGCACTCATTGTAGGTAAAGGCCTTCTCCTTGCAGTGCACGGCTGGGGAGAGAGGGGAACAGGGCTCTGCCAGGACTCCGCCCCATCGCTCCCCCCTCCCAGGGGAGGAGGGAGGCTTTGATTTCCCTGATTCCCTAGTCCCCCTGAAAATTCTGTGTGGCCAGGAAGTTGATGATAGCCAGAGAGGACCTCACCAGCTCAGAACCTTCCCTCCCACTCTAAGCCTTAGTTTCGCCATCTGTTCCACCCCCTACCCCTCCCGCCCCAGGATGAACCTCAGGATGTAAAGCTCTGACTTCTGGGAGAAGGCCACCCACAGCCCCAAGCCCAGCAGGTCTGGACCCTTCCCTCCCCACCCCCACTTACAGCATTGCCTGAGCTGACTCCTCCAGCCCTGCAGGGGGCGCCCCGCCTGCGCGCATGCCCGTGCATACTCGGCCAGCGCCCGGCACCACGTGGCTTCGTCGCCCCCAGACCTATGCAGGGCAAGGGAGGGTCACACCAAAGCAATACCCAGGCTGCTGCCAGACCAGCCCTCCACCCAACCCCGTCCCACCCAACACCCAAAGGAGCACCCCTCCCCCCCTCAGGTTTTTCCACACAGCTGGAGAGGAGGACCAGGGAGGCAGCTGGATGTCCAGCTGGAAATCGGGTCCCAGCATTGCCCCCCTGGGTGGAGGGATGGGGGGTCCCACTTAGGCGGAGCATGTCAGAGTTAGGGGAAGTTTTTCTATCATTCAAGGTCTCCCCCGACCGCAGTCCCAGGGGGCGCCTGGCTGCCCACTCACTGGCAGAGGTCACTGGTGCAGCTGGCCGTGAAGGGCAGCGGACTGACGAACGCGTGGCAGGTGACGAAGGGGGCGCGCAGCAGCACCTCGCAGCGCTCGTACACACCCTGGGGGCGGGGGGGGCGAGGCAGGGGGGGGCGAGGCAGGGGCATGGTTGGACGGTTGTAGGCTGGCAAGGGGCTAGGGCAGCCCGGGGACTCCCCCAGCCCCACTTGGAACCCCTACTTGGGCCAGCCAGGGGGTCTCCACCTGCATGGTTCCAGGGCTCTGCTGCAGGCATGGTGGCCGGGGCAGAGCGGAGCTCATGGGCCCTGCAGGCTGGCGCAGGGGCTGCTCCTGCCAGCTGTGCACAAACTCAGCCACGTCGTCAGTTAGCTTCCCTGCAGGGGAGAACTGGCAGTGATCCCCTGCACGTCTGCATGGGGGTGGAGGGGGACCAGGACAATGGAGGGGGCCAAAGAGATGCAAAAAAAGGAGGAAAGGGTTTGCAGAAGCCGGCCCCAGAACTCCATCCTGCCCGGCGTCCTGGAATTGCTCAGGATGAAGAATGTTCCAGAACCTGCCATGGCTCCTCACTGCTCCACACTCAGGGGGCACAGCACCATGCCATGGGAAGAACTGAGGAAGGAGGCTCAGTGCCCCCACCCCCAAGTGACACTGGGCAGCCACCGCCTCCCATGCGGGCTCTCCACCCCGACTAGGAGAGATTGGCTGTGAGTGTGCGGAGTTGGGGGGTGTTCAAGTAGTCATCACTGTAATCAGCTTCTTTTTTGGGGTGTGGGGAGAGTGACCCACACCTGGCAGTGCTCAGGGCTAACTCCTGGCTCTGTGCTCAGGGATCACACTTGGCGGTGCTTGGGGGACCATATGGGGTGATGGGGATTGAACTCGCGTTGGCCATGTACAAGGCAACCGCTGTACTATCACTCTGCCCCGGTGATTCAGCTTATCAAACTCCTCTGGCATGATATCCCACCACTCCCACAGTACCCTTTCTCTTTCTGCCTCCCTCCAGGCCCCTGCTCCCTGTACCCAACCCCCACAGACACCTCTGCAGGCATTCCCTGGATGACATTTGACCCGAAGCTTAAGTACACACCTGAGGGGGCTGGAGCAATAGCACAGCGGGTAGGGCATTTGCCTTGCACGCAGCTGACCTAGGTTCGATTCCCAGCATCCCATATGGTCCCCCGAGTACCGCCAGGAGTAATTCCTGAGTGCATGAACCAAGAGTAACCCCTGTGCACCACCGGGTGTGACCCCAAAAGCAAAAAAAAAAAAAAGAAGAACACATCTGAGACCATGCACACTTGCATCTTTTGACACAAGATCTGGAGTCCAGCCCCAGGTGCCCAGCCCAGGCCTTGCCCCCACCTGGACCTCCCAGAGACCACCCAAGCATCCCCTCACCATAACTGGTCACCAGGTCATCCAGGGGGTCGGCGTTATTGTTCCCACACAGCCCGTGGGTCCAGCCCAGGAACTCAGGGTTCATCTTGACGTAGACAGCAGAGGCTCCATCCCAGGCCAGTGTGAAGGCGGACGGATGGCGCACGATGACATAGGCCGCCAGTCGCTGCAGCTGCACGCTCCCCACCACGTGGGGTAGGGGGACCCTGTGGGCACAGCCGGAGTGTGGCCACCAGCACAGCCCCTCTGTAGGCACTGCCTCCTCAGAGCAGCTGCCTTGCCCGGCTGTGGAAGCCCCAAGGTCTCCCCGTCCACCCCACGAGGACACCTGAGAATCTGCCCTGCCAGAGGGTTTGGCTCCAGAGTGTGCAAACGACTCTCTGACATTGTTGAAAAGTGGCAAAGTGTGATGAATAAAACCCTACCAGTAATCACAGTGCCTGTAGCACTGTAGCACTGTGCTCCCATTGTTCATCGATTTGCTCAAGTGGGCACCAGTAACATCTCCATTGTGAGACTTGTTGTTAGTGTTTTGGGCATATCGAATACACCACGGGGAGCTAGCCAGGTTCTGCCATGCAGGAGGGGTGCTCTTGGTAACTTGCCAGGCTCTCCGAGAGGGACGGAGGAATCAAACCCGGATTGGCCACGTGCCAGGCAAATGCCCTAACCCCCTGTGCTATTGCTCCAGCCCGCCGCAGTGCCTAAATTTTTAAAATAAATAACAATAAAATAAAATTGCAGCTGCCCTGGCAGGAGCGCATCTCATGACTGAATCTTCCCAGACAGAGTGCAGAGCCAACGTCTACTTGGGAAGAGTTGGGGGTGTTCGTAGAGAAAAGGAAACTTAAAGTGAAAGGGGAAAAGGTGGGGCCCAGCAGTGCCAAGCAGCTGGACTGCTCCGGGGGCGCCTGACCTTGCTGATGTCAGGCTACCTGCACCCCAGCTGCCTCCCAGGAGAGAGGAACGAAGAGGTGTGTTGGTGCCCGGCTGGGGCCAGAGACCCACAGTGCGACGCTTTATTCCAGAGAAGCCTTAGTGTCCTCCATTTTATTCAGGGGTTTCCAGAGCTGGACCAGGGAGGGAGGACGGGGAGCAGGGAGAGACACAGCCAGCAGGGGGGAAGCATTGCACAAGATACTTCAGGAAGAACCAGTCTCGGGCCTCCGTGGGGATGCTGAGTCCTCACTTGTCGGGGATCCCCCGCCTCCCTCGTGTCCCTCCAAGATAACCAGCACTGTGAGTGCCTGTGACCTCAGACACAAGCCTCTGGGTGGAGGGGCCTGCACTGTGTCCTCCCCTCAGGAAGAGTGACCACCTTGGTGCAGAGAGAGAGAGGAAAGTGGAGTGGGGTTGGACAGACAGACACCTTGGCCAAGCAGAAAAACCCCTGCCTGGAAACCCCCAGGACCTGAGAGTTCTAGAAGGTTCCATCTTTCTGCACATGGCCAGCCTGTACCCCACAGCAGAGAGAGGCCTATGGTTTGCCCCCCCACACACATTTTCCTTTAGGTTTGAGAAGTGCAAATGCTCACTCTCCACAACCCCCCTTGGAGCACTCTGAAGAAGGGGCTCGCGGTTACCTCACACCGCCATGAGTCACCTCCTCGGCCAGGTGGATCTCCTGCTCCCCCGCGAAGAACAGGCTGACGGACCTGGTGCAGGAGTAGGGTGCAGAGCCGCATTGTGGGTCATTGTGCACCTGAGGGGGAGGCAGAGGCCGGTGTGTAGGGAGGCAGGGCCCAAATGGGGGGTGGGGATGCTGAGCATCTGCTAATACTGATCCCCAAGCGCCTCTCCCCGGCCCTCGCTCTGCCCACCAGACCACAGGGCAGCAGCAATGCTGAGCTGCTGGTGGCATCTTGGGAGGGCAGGGGGCTGCCACCCACAGACACGATGCCAACCGCTCATCCTGATTCATCATAGGCTGAAAGGGTAAATAAATACTTAGCTCATGTCACTGACACGGAATAAACTCACATGCGCGCACACACACACAACACATGCACACCCATAGCTGCAGGGCATTCTAAACCAACACACAACTCACGCTCAATAGAAATGCTGGCAGGTACAGTCTCACCCTCCTTGGCACAGGCATCACCTTAGGACACCTGACACCCCTGTTTGGACAGAACCCCGACCTGGGGTCCAAGGAGGAGGTGGGGGTGGCGGTGAGACTCTGGAGCTAAGAGAACATTCTCGAAAGCGTGCCTCTCCCCAGAATGGAATTTTCCCTACTTCCTGCCAGCTCCTCTTTTCCCAAACCAGGGGTCTGACCCCATAAGGGGTCACAAAGCTGAATGTGGGGGGTTCTGAAACATGGGACAACAATCAAAGGTTTCTGGACATGCAGGGACCAAATATTACACTCGAATGTGTGACAATTCCCAAGTGATCCTATAAGGACTCGCCCACTCATGTTGCATTTCTCGTGTGGAAGAAGCAGGTGGATGAGGCCCTGGGTGAGACTGTTCCATGTGACTAAAGCCGGCTGGAGGCCCCTCAGTGGAAAGCGGGACCTCTGAGAACTACCGCTTCACCTAGTCAAATCTAGTCAAACCTGGATCAAACCTGGACCAGACCCCACAATAAGAAGCAGAAATATAGACACTGAACATTTTAAATGCACAGCATATTTCTTCCATGAATGCATTCCTACAATATTTCAGATTCCCTTTCTTTGTATGCTGGCTGTGACTCATTGGGAGAATTTTATAACCTATAAAATTGCATCCGTTAGCCGAATTGCAATGTGCATCCAGAAATGCCACATTCATGAGAACCTGATATGAGATACCCTGAGGTGGGGGAGGAGGGGATCAGAGTCCTTAGACAACCTGGGACACAGCCTGCAGGTCTGAGAAGGGACATAAGGGTGACACTAGGTGTTAGGGTCCCCCAAATGCCCAACCCCCAGGCCCTAAATCAGTGCTTGCTGAGGTGTCTCCTGGAGAGCCAGTTCCCCAAGCAGCACCCCCGGGAGGCATATTCGCCTGTCTGGGAGATAAATGTGTCATAGAGTCTCATTCGTGCGTCCTAGATGGTATACGACCCAGGTGCTGGGAATACCAATGAAAAGACACGGAGAGCTCTGCAGAGCTTCCATCTGGTAGAGAAAACCTCCATAAGAGATTTACTCTGTAGGAACTGACCTTTGCCAGGACATGAGTCATTTCTCTTGTTCGCCACCCCTGTGCCCCTTTGCGTAGCTAGTTCTGATTCCTTGCTTTTGTGTGTTGGAGGAAGAACATCACCAGGCAGTGTTCAGGTCTTATTCCTGGCTGTGCACTCAGAGATCACTCCTAGTGACGCTCAGACCATCTGCAGTGCCGGAGATTGAATTTGGGCTGGCTGCTTGTAAGACAAGTGCCTTCCTCCCTGTGCTCTTCCCCACCCTTAATTCCAATTCACTCTTCCGAGGCCAACTTAAATATCACTTTCTCCAGGAAGCCCTCCCCATCAGTGTCCTTCCCAGGAAGCAGGGTTCAGTTCCCATCACATGCTTCCCTGGCATCTCTCCTCGGTACCATTCATTTACACATGAATGATCCATTTGATTACACGTCCGTTTTCCTCATTAGACTGTGATTTCCAGGAAGACAGAACCCATAGCAGTTTTGTTTTCCACACAGCCACCACCCAAGAGGCTTGCCGGAGAGTAGCCGACCACTTAGTACTTGATGAATGAGTGACTTGGCGGCGCATGACAAGGGCCCACCTGAACAGCAGTGAGAGGCCAATGCCGGCTAGCCTGCAGGGCCAGGGATGCTTCCTGGGAAGGTGGGACCTGGGGGGCCTACCTGCACGGAGAAGGTCTGCCCCTCGGGGTCATGACGTCCCACCAGTGTGTAGCTCCCCCTCCCAGACAGGTAGTAGTAGAGGCCGTCGAATGTCTCCACGTGGTGCTGGCCCCACGCTCGGCAGATGCTGTCCCGCTCAGGGCCAGCGTTGTACACTGAGAGGGAGAGAAGAGAACAGAACGCAGTGACACCCAGCATGGGGCGCCTGGGGGGGGGCATCCCTACTCCCCACCAGCAGAGGATTTCCCCCAGACACCAGAACCACAGAATCTCCCTGGAGTGGCCCGGAGCCCAGACATACCCATCTGGCAGCGCGGTCCTGTGGCATTGAAACGCCTGCAGTCACAGAAGGCTGGGTGCACGCACTCACCCCCATTGAAGCAGGAGAACATATCTGCAGGAGGCAGGGGGACATGGGTACCTCCACTTGAGCCCCCACTGCAGCTCGCCCTGATAGGGCCCCAGAACCCAGCCCTCCCAGCGGTAGCGAGAGTCTAGACCCCCATCCCAGGCAGCCCCGGCCTTCCCGATAACTAGCCCTCCTGGGGGCCACACACAGGGTCCTCATGCTACTGTCTGCTAACCTCTGGGCTGGTAGTCTCAAATCACCTGCCTTCACCAGGCACCAGTGGGCTCCCCCACACAGACCGGCTCCCTCTAGGTCTTCAGCTCCCTAAGCTCAAAATTCTTGGCCACCAACTAAGGCAGCAGAAGTGAAAACCCGGAGCACGTGCAGGGGGCAGGGTGGGACCAGAGATTGGCAGGGGCAGCTTCCCCCTTATGGCCCCTGGAGCTCCCAAAACGCCAGTCAGGGGCGAGGGTTTGGGGTGGGGGAGGCGGAACTCACATCTGGAACATGATAAAGAGGAAGATCGTGGAGAACTCCGAGAAGAAGCAGGGAGGGGGGGAGGGGCGACAGACAAGTGGGGGGGCACCTGCCACAGGACACTTGCCCTGGTGAGGACAGGTCAGGGGCTATGCCATGGGAACTAGAGAGGACACAGAAATAGAGGCTGGGGCTGGGAAACAAGCATGGAACAAGGAGGACAGGGCTCTGGCATCAGTCTGAGGGGGCGGCGTCCCAGGACCCCTCGAGAGGGAACTCTCCTCCATCTGCGGGAGTTGGAACTTGGTCTGGGAGGGTTTGCTGAGAGCAAGCCCCTGAGGTGGAACACAGCCCCACGAGCCCTGAGGCTGGCCAACTCTGCCCTCACAGGTCTCGGGGGTGGGGGGAGCAGTGCTGTCCCCCCAAAACCTGCCCATGGGCCACAGGGAAGAGCCACTTACAAGCGGGAGCACATTTGGCCCGATGGAGGCGCCTCTCCCAGGATGACATGGCCGAGGAATCCAGGTCTCCCGCCTCCTTTGAAAGACAGAGGGAAAAGGACACCGTCAGGGCTGACCTCCAGGAGGCAGGGGGTCTGGATTCTAAGGCTCTAAGAGGGCTGGAGCGATAGCACAGCGGTAAGGCGTTCGCCTTACAAGCGGCCAACATGGCCGACCCGAGTTCGATTCTCCG
>JAOXYA010000045.1:29740860-29752238 GCA_028565675.1 Sorex palustris | reverse complement strand
TTTTCTAACTGATTGTGCCACTGGAGCTCCAATAACAGCTACATAGTACTCCATTGTGTAAATGTACCAACGTTTCTTTAATCAGTCATCTGTTCCCGGGCACTCAGGTTTTTTTCCAGATTCTAGCTATTGTAAAGAGCGCTGCAATGAACAATCAATTGCAGATGTCACTTCGACTATACTTTTTTGCCTCTCTGGGATATATTCCCAGGAGTGATAAACCACAATTTTAGAAAAAATTAATTTGGTTTTGCTCCTGTTTCTGGAAAGAGTAGAAAAACAGAATTCCTTTCTTTTTTTTTTTTGCAGTACCCCAGTTTTGACTTTAGTTTGACTATCTGGTCATGTTTTGTTCCTTTAAGTTATCTTTGATGGATCTCTAATTCCGCTGAGTAGTGGCAGAAGGGAAGGGCAAGAAAATTATGGAAATGGCACATTGACCTAGCGCTTGCATTGGAAGGACAGATAGCCAGGACTAACGATGTTCCCGGGACTGTCCTCTTCAAATAATTAATTTCATATTTCCTCTAACGACTTTCTGGAGAGAAAGGCAGGAAAGGATTTCCCATTGAAGGAACGCTCTTAGAAATGTTTGCGTTGTCTCTTGGGAAAGGAACATCACTATCTACTTAGGAGCACATTTCTACAGGGAAAACACTGATCTTGGACATAGCTGGATCTTTCTGCAAAATAGCATTAATGGTTGAGGTTACAGGATTACAGCATAGTGGGTCCGATTAACTACAACAGTATACAAATGTATTGAGCTTGCCATTTGCATTAAGGTCACGTCAATAAGACTTAATTACAAAGCAGCATTGATTACTAATTATTTAAAGGAAATGGAACCAGAGAGATAGCGTGGTGGGTAGAGCACTTGACTTGCACACAGCTGACCCAGGTTCTATTCCTGCACCCCATAAGGTCCTCCAAATCCTTCCAAGGGTGATCCCTGAGTGTGGTGCCAGGAGTAACCCTTAAGCACTTTCAGATGTGGTCCCCAAACCAAAAATGAAAAATAAATAAAGGAAAGACTAGTACATATTGACTAATTCTGCTTCAGAGTGAAGGATGAGGATAACATTAAAGTCAAAATACAGATGGCTTTTTAATTATTCAGTGCAGATTGAAATCTATAATAAAATTAAGTCTTATTCATACAATTCCCCATATGAGACACATTACATAACCCAAATGTAATGTGTCATGTAACATTTGGCATACAAGTGTGTACTGGAGTGTGTGTACTCGGCAATGCACTCTACTTTGAGAGAGAGGTTGGCAAATGATAGCCCGCAGATTGGATGCCTGCTTTTGTGGATAGAGTGTTTGGAACACAGTGACACACATTTCTTTATGTGTTGTTGGATGGCTTCTTTCATGCCCCACAATGAACACGAAGGGTTCCAACAGAATCTCTGTGGCTTATCCACATTTGGTAAACCCAATATTTAATCAAGCTCTCTGAACCTGAACCTAAATCTAGGACAAGATTGTGGCATCTACAGTGATAAAGAGATTAACCCACGTCTGTCTTAACAATTTTATAACATGTCATTCAATTTTGTCTTTCCATGCTAACAGAGAAACACGAAAAATGCTAAATAATACATAAAGATTTTCACAAGTAGAAAAAGCGTTCCTGTATGTTTACTCATATTTTTCTTTTCCTTACATAACCTGTATTTTCCCTTTCATTTTTGCTATGTTTCTCTGTCATTTCTTCCTTTCTTTAACCATTGTCACATATATTTGTATTCTGAAAGTCAAGTGGAATATGGTTCTTCTACATAGAAAGATGCTCTATCTGTATTCATATGAGCAGTGCTGAAAAGTTTTCTAATGAAGTAATCAAAAGATAAACTGAGTAAGATGAATAAGTCCTGGGAATTCCCCTCAACTTTTATTTGATTGCGTGATAGCAGCAGAGCAGGAAGAATTCTGTTTGGTCAAGGTAACCTTAGTAAGCACTGTCTGTAACTCAGGTATTTTCTCAGTCACTGGAGGGTGAAAAGCAGTCAAGATGAACCTATCCAGAGGCCTACATTTTTTCTCTTATATTTTTTTGTAATTTTCATTGGTTCGGAAAATTTCTACTTCGTATGTATTTTATGTGTGTGTTTTAATAGGGACTTGCACTAGGCTATAATTTTTGTGAGCACAGGAAGGATATCCCTCCTGTTCACTCTTTTATTCCCAATGCCTGATAGAAACCAGGTCCCCTAAGAAAGTCACTGAATGACTTCAGTGGGAGAGGGGGTCAGTGAAGTAGAAATACAAGGTCATTTAAATCTCAGATAAAAAAAATCTGGAAGAGTGTTATCGTCTGTTTACTATATTACTATTTATGTTGTAGTCACTAGGATGGTTTTATCCCTGCCTTTATTGAGGGTGAGCTGTGAGGAGTTCTTCCTGGCATCTTTGCTGCTCTAAACTGCCACTCCAAAGGGGCTCGGAAGAAAGGGGACCATTTTGATTTCAAGCCGCCACATTCTCTGCTAACAATATGAAGTTCAGATTTAAGGAGGATTAAACAAGATTTTGCTCTGGAATTTCCCAAGGTAGAAAACTCAGGAAACTTTCATTCAGGACCAATGGGTAAACTCAGGTTCTAGGACTTGCCTCATGTGTATGAGTCTTGGTATTAAATCCCAGGAAACTGAACACAAACAAACAAAAACACCAACAACCACAGCAACTTTAACCCAAAGAAACACTAATCAGATATACTTTGCAAGCTAGATGTTGTTTTAGATAGCACTGTAGCACTGTCCTCCCGTTGTTCATTGATTTGCTCGAGAGGGCTCAGTAACGTCTCCATTGTAAGACTTGTCACTGTGTTTGGCATATAGAATATGCCACGGGGAGCTTGCCAGGCCTTGCTGTGCAGGCGAGATACTCTTGGTAGCTTGCCGGGCTCTCTGAGAGAGGCAGAGGAATTGAACCTGGGTCAACTGGGTCGACCCTGTGCAAGGCAAACACCCTACCCACTGTGCAATCACTCCAGCCCTTGTTTTAGGTACTGAACAATTAATACAACATTAAGATACAGTCCTGATAGTTGAGGCAATCACAACTTAATGAATTGTGATTGAAAATTTCTAAGGAAAATGTTGAATGAAGAGGTGAGAAGTGAGTAGAGAAGTAGAGAAGTAGCGAAGCGAACTCTTGTTCTCCCTGCGTTTTCCTGAACTGCCAGTGCAGTGAAATGCAGCCCCTGATAGAGTCATGAAGGAGCAATGGCTTCAAGGGAAAGTTGTCCGGGGACATCAGAGATGGGAGCAATAAGTGGGCAATAGGTAAGGTCATCCCATGTGCCTTTGGGATGCTGCAGCCTGTGAGGTGAAGGTTCAGAGCCCAGCCAGGCAGGGGCCAAAGAACTTTCCTCCAGAGATCAGTGGGTCATGCAGAACAGAACCAGGGAGCAATGCACTAATGCCAGATACCCGACAGCCGGCGACTTCCCAGCAAACAGCTGGGAAGCAAAGGGCACACCTAGGACCCTGGCCCCTGAGAGAACCTGGCCCCTGAGAGAACCTGGGCCCATTGGGTGAGCCTAGCAGCTCCCAGGATAACCCTGGTCCAGCCAGGACTTAAAGTTTAACCTGTGACCATTGGGTGGGATAGAGAAAGCTGGAGTGGACGGGGAGAGAACGTGGTTGTGCCTCTTGCCAGGGGCTAATGCACCCATGGGCGTCACTCCTCTCCCTGGGGTCTGGCTTATGGGTCTCCAAGAACTCTCCAACCACATCTAGGGCTGTTGCTGAGATTGTTTCTCATCCGGGATCTCTGCCTCCACTCGGCCACAGTCCAGACTCTAGCTTTTATGGGGCCATGTAACTTAAATACCTTTTAAAATCTGTTTCTTTGACGTCCTTCCAGTATATGTTTGATTGCTCCACCTCTGTGGTTTGACTATACACCTGGGGTTGCATTTGCTGTTTGAGGCAGAAAAGGTGGCATGCATAGAAACCTGAGCCCAGAGCTCTGGGAGTGAAAGATGATGTCCCAGAGGGAGCAGCATCCTGTGGGACCCTGTTGACACTGCGGCCTCACTGAAGTACCACGGAAGCTCCTGCATCCTGCTCTGCTCTGCGGAGACTGGACCGCAGAACTGGAGGATTAGAACTGGACCATAGCAGAGAAATAAAGGTTGATGGGTGACGGCCGAGGAAGCACCAGCTGAGGGTCCAATCTGGAGGAGAGGGAGAGGGTGGATGAGCCCCTCACCCTTGCCTTACCTTGGACACTGTCCAGTAGGAACCTGTCTGCCAGCCACTCCCAGGCTGTTACCCAGTGTTGGCTCCAACCTCTGCTAATCTAAACAGATGCAGAACTGTTAGTACACAGAGCAATGGACACCACAGTATCCTGGCAAATATTCTCAGATTACATTCTGCAGCCCTCAAGTCTGATATAACACCTACACAGCAAGCCAGTGGAAGACAGCTGCTTGCTTCAGGACACAGTGGAAGCAAACAGTCCTAAACAAAGGAGGAACGGGGTGAATCTGACGCAAATGACAGCAAAATAGAAACTGGAGAGGGGGCGACACGTTTCTATTTGGTAGACTTGAGCGAGTTTAACTTGAAGAAAAGATGGAAAGAATATTTGTACAATGTTAAGTGAAATCAGAAAACTGATGGCCCAAATTATGCCCAAATTATGTGATTCATAAAGAAACAAGTAAACAGCTCCAAACAGAAAAGATTATAATTTAAAAATGTCAGAACCTGGTGCTGGTGGTGATAGTCCAGCGGGCAGGGCACTTTCTGGCATGCTGCTGACCTGTATAGAGTCGCTGACATCTCATATGGTTCTCAAGCACCGAAAGAAATAATCCTGAGTGCAGAGTGAGGAGTAAACTGTGACCATTGTCTGGTGGGACCACCAAAACAGTCAATCGATCAATCAATAAGAACTAAGTTTAAGACTCCAACAAATGAATTTATCAGCAAGCAAGGAAAAAATAGTTGATGGTCACTGAGTTGTAAACCGCAGTAATGCTATGATGGAAATTTATTATGTGTGTCTTTGGCTTTATAATTGAAACATAGCATGTACTGTAGAGA
Organism: Sorex palustris; assembly: GCA_028565675.1. Lineage (NCBI taxonomy): Eukaryota > Metazoa > Chordata > Mammalia > Eulipotyphla > Soricidae > Sorex > Sorex palustris. Next base: position 29,747,166 of record JAOXYA010000045.1, on the reverse strand, counting down.
GATGATTTTGCTTGGGGGTGGAAAATTCTAAAAAGACGGACTTCCCTGTCTGCATGTAAGATGAACTTCCCTGTTCCTTTGAGAAAAGGCTGAGTTGAGGAAACTCCCTGGAGCCGTGCTGATAAGATGCCAGTCAGGTGCTCCTGCCCTGTGTTGTTTGAGCAAGAAGAAAAGTGATGATGAGTTTGCAGAGTTGCCTGATAAAAAACAGGTTCTGGGACCCCTGAGCTTTGTCTAGAGCTCCAGGCACCGGCCTAGCCTCCTGCCGTGGGTCTAATCAGCGGGTGTAATAAAGACCCCTTGGTTCCCTGCATGGATCGTCTCAAGTGCTTTGTAAACCCCTGACAACGTTTGGCGACCCCAACAGCAGAATGCACAAAAACATAACTGTAAATAGTGAAAAGATTGTAAAATGTAAAAATAGTGTAAAAACCCTAACAGGGCTTCACCAGGAGGAATAATAACGGTAAGTATACAGGAAAAGAGAGAGTGGAAAAGGTAGAAAATTTTTATAAAGAAATAATGACACACTGGTGGTGGGGCAGGTGTTGGACCATTAAATGCCTGGAACACTTTATCATAAACAACCTTGTAAATCATGGTATTTAAATAGAAAATAGAATAAATGTATATGGTGAGAATTTTAAAAATAATGTTAAAAGTTAAAGAAATAATGAATGTTTACTGATTTTGTAAAGGAATCCCACATCTAAATAAAGAATCTAAAAAATAAAGACATATTTTTGAGAATAATGTAAAAACTCAAGCAGACATGCATTAAGAAATACTATAAAAAAGGTAAAGGCCCTCCCGTTGTTCGTCGATTTGCTCGAGCGGGCCCAGTAACGCCTCCACTGGAGACTTTGTTGTTACTGTGTTTGGCATATCGAATACATCACGGGGAGCTTGCCAGTCTCTGCCGTGCGGGCGAGATACTCTCGGTAGCTTGCCAGGCCCTCCTACAAAAAAAAAAGAGAGAGAGAGAGAGGGACAGACATAGAAGAACTTCACTCATTTGTGGAATATACAGTAACATAATAGAAGACTGACACCCAAGAACAGTAGAGACAAGGGTTAGGAATATTGCCCCATAAGTTGGAAGACTGTCTCATGAGCTGGGGAAGAAGGCAGCTGGAATAGAGAAGGGATCACTAAGACAATGATGGTTGGAGAAATCATTTGGGATGGGAGAAGTGTGCTGAAAGTAGGTAAAGGACCAAATGTGATAGCCTCTCAGTATCTGTATCATAATCCATAATGCCCCCAAGTAGATAGAGAGTATGGGGGAAATTGTCTGCCATGGAGGCTGAAAATACTGAGGACATTGGTGATGGAGAACGTGCACTGGTGGAGGGATGGGTGTTTGATCATTGCATGATTGAAATTCAAACATAAAAGCTTTGTGACTGTATATCACGGTGATTCAATTAAAAAATAATAATAAATAAATAAATAATAAAGTCATTCTTCCTCCTGAGAACTGAAGGGCATTTCTCCAGCTCTAGTTTGTTTGTTTGTTTGTTTGTTTGTTTTTAACTTCATATAGAGTAGATAAAGAAGTTGACTTATTTTCTGGTTCCCCAAGGAGTTACCACCCCCATTAGCAGGTAATGACTATTCGTTCACTATAGATAACAAGCGCTGAATAAATATGGGAAGGAAGGAAGGAAGGAAGGAAGGAAGGAAGGAAGGAAGGAAGGAAGGAAGGAAGGAAGGAAGAAAGGAAGGGAAGGGAAGGGGCAGGAGCAATAGCACGGTGGGTAGGGTGTTTGCCTTGCACGTGGTCGACCCGGGTTCAATTCCCAGCATCCCATATAGTCCCCCGAGCACTGCCAGGAGTAATTCCTGAGTACAAAGCCAAGAGTAACCCCTGTGCACACCGGGTGTGACCCAAAAAGAAAAAAAAAGAAGACTGAGCATTGCAGGAAGTGATCCCTGAGCACAGACCTAAGCAAGTCAGTTGTGCTGCCCTGTGCCCACCCACCCCCACCTCCAGTTTCCCTTCCTAAAAATCAGTCATCAGGTAGGAACTGGACCATCTCAGGAGATGGAAGATGGCTGGTAGGTGAGCACAGAAGTAGGCATGCCGTGGGGATTGGGATGGGCTATTTTTTTTTTTCGCTTTTTGGGTCACACCCAGGGATGCTCAGGGCTTACTCCTGGTTCTGCACTCCTAGGAATTACTCCTGGCGGTGCCCAGGGGACCATATGGGATGCTGGGAATAGAACCCGGGTTGGCCACGTGCAAGGCAAACACCCTACCTGCTGTGCTATCACTCCAGCCCCCGGGATGGACTATTTGGGCAGAGGGACCAGCCGATGCCGAGACCCTGAGGCCAGAGCAGGTTGGCCTGTGGAGAGCACTAGAAGGAGGGACAGGAAGAGTGGCGGGAGGCGAAGGTGGGTTCTGATAACTCAACCTGAGGGACTGGGAAATGGGTTTTGTGTTGAGCACAAATCATGCGAACAGGTGATATGACCCCATCTACACAGATATTTCTGACTCAGGGTAGAGAGGCAGGCCAGAATTTTCCTCTGCTCATATTCCAAATGTGGGTATCCCTGGCCTGTGGGCACAGCCCCCCCACACCCTTGCACAAAGCCAGGGCAGGGGCAGGGAGCAGCCTAGCTGTGTCCCCCTTGGGTATGTCAGAGTCCAGCGTGCCACCCATGAAAGCAGATGCTCCATCCTCAAATTTTTAGTAGGCTGGTGCTGCTAGGCCTGATCATGAAACAGGGACAGAGAGAAAGGCAGGTGGGGAAACTTTTGTACCCACACAAGCCTGAGCCATGCGTCTGTGGAGACTTAAGCCTCTGGAATGAGTCTTATCTTTTTTATTTTTTGGGGGGGCCGTCACACCCGGCAATGCACAGGGGTTACTCCTGGCTCTGCATTCAGGAACTACTCCTGGTTGTGCTTGGGGGACCATATGGGATGCTGGAAATTGAACCTGGATCGGCCGCGTGGATGGGGATTGGGGGGTTCTGCCTTCTGCCTTCCAGAATCCTAGCGATGCCCAGAGAGACCCTGTCCCCTGAGACCCCCCCTCACAAGGCAGGGGCTCCCAGCTTCCAGCAGCATCTCCTCATGCTGGGGGATGGACCAAGGGCTGGGACCATGATGTGCCTGACCCAGTCGTGCCTCAGGCCTCCCCTGAGCCCTCCCACTCCGCCTTGAACCTGAGAGCGGCCAGGACACACTCACTGGAGCTTTACACTGAGCTGTGGCAGGGCCTGGAATCTGGGGCTCTGAATCCACCAGCACCCCTGGGACCCAGGTGCGAATGAAACAGCTCCTGACCCTGGCCTTAGAGGCACAGCCACTGATGTCAGCAAAGTTGAAATGATGTAACCTGATTCTCCCCTCCTGTGTGTGGGGGGGTGGCATGTGGGGCCTACTGGAGGGGACTAGTGGACAGAAGTCTGATCAGCCCAGCTTAAGCCAGGTCGGGGCAGGGCGGGGCTGTTGCTGCTGACCCAGAAGCTCTGGGGTGGGGGGCGCCTGGTGGGAGGGGGTGATGTGCTATGCAAGCGATTGGCCCAAATCCTTCCTGAGGGCCGCTGTCCGGCACTACAGCCGCTGTCAGGTAAGAGAGGGCATCTACCACACTGAGCACAAACTCTAGCCTCGTCCCCCCCATTAGTGAGTCGTGGGGGTGTGGTGTGGAGGGCTGCAGCTAGGACAGCCACTGGTGTCTCTGTATGCCTGCCTGTCCCCGGTTCAGGATAAGGCTTGTCCTGCCACCTCAAGGGCTGGTGTTGGACTCAGAGGTCCTCTCTGACCCCCAGCTTGTCCTCCCGGGGAGGTCACTGAGGTACATCCCCACTGCTTGGAGTCTACCAGAGGGTGCTGGGTCTGGAGCTGTAATTCTGCCCTTGGGTTTTCCAGGTGGATTTCCTGATTGAAAATGACGCCGAGAAGGACTACCTCTATGACGTGCTGCGGATCTACCACCAGTAAGTGTTTGGGTTCAGCCCCCCACGGCCACCCCTGCCTCTGTCTTCTGAGGGCCCTACTGGGTTGTTGGCAGCTGGGAGGGCCATGGCTTTTTGTTTGTCACAGGGAGCACGGGAAGGCAGGTAGCTCATACTCCAGGGAATCCTTGCACCCACTATTCACAAATGCTCCGTGTGTGGCCCAGTGCTGGGGACAGGGGAGAGCAAGACAGCCCACCCTTAGGGTGCTCACAGTCCGGTGCTGGCCAGTGGGCAGCTGGGTTCAAGAGAGAGACCTGCTGGCCCCAGCACTGTGTCACCCATCTCCCACCTGCTTCGGGACCCATTCAGCATGTGCTTATCAACTCCTGGGCATCCGCTGGGTACCACATAGGTGGGCTCTAGTAGTAGAATAGTAGAATGAGTTCTGCTTCTATATAATAGTATGAGTTCTACTTCTTTCCTTTACTACTGTGGTCTCATGGGGGCTGGAAGTAGTCCTGGCGGCTCAGACACCAGAAGCGCACCAAACTCAAATGGAACTGCCCTAACGGCCAGGAATGTTCACTTCCACCTGTGCAGGGGATGACCAGGAGGACTCCGTGCCTGAGTCAGGAGGCTCGGGGGTGGGGGTGGGGGTCCAGAGAGGAGCCATGGGCCTAGCACAGGGGTAGGGGCGTGGATGCACAAGGTGCAAAAGGGGGGAGGTGATGGGGACAGAAGTCAGGACACACAGGGGCCATAGGCAGCCTCGAGCCAACAGCAGTTCCCGAGCCAGTCCGAGAGAAGGGATGACCAGCTCCAGGCCATGGGGCCTTCGCTGGGGTTCAGAGGGGGAGTAACTGAGGTTTAGAAAAGATTGTATGAGAGCAAGGCTGTGGCTGGGCATGCGGGTCAGAGACTCCCAGGGTCCCAGCCGTGAGGGGCAAGTGTGGGCAAGACCACAGGAAGGAGGGACCGAGGGGCCACGTGCAGCCCCCCAGGGAGGGAGCCTCAGGCATGAGAAGGGTCTCAGCCAGCCCCCCTGTCCGGAGGGTTCCTCTTTGGAAAGATCCTGGGCTGGGATTCAGGCAGAGCTGTTGGAATCCTGGCTGGATCTTAGGTGCTCACCTTTTGAGGCTTCTAGGAGACAAGATGCCCCCTCTTGAGGCCAGCGGCCCAGAGTTGGGGGCTCAGGAATTTTCCAGTGTCTCCTCCACTCCCAGGCCTGGACCCGGAGGAGGTTTGACCCGATACCGGGCTAGTCCACTGGCAACTTTGAGAGTATCTTAGAGGCCAAAGTCGCATGACCCTATGTCTTCCCAGGACCATGGATGTGGTCGTGCTGGTGGGGGACCTGAAGCTGGTCATCAATGAGCCCAACCGCCTGCCACTGTTCGATGCCATCCGGCCCCTGATCCCGCTGAAGCACCAGGTGGAATATGACCAGCTCACCCCCCGGCGCTCCAGGTGTGCCAGGCGGCCCCCTACTGCCTCCCAGGCCAGGAGTGGGGTGGGGGCAGGGGAGGGGGGTGATTGGAGGCGGGGGATGTCCTGGGTGGATGGGGGCCGCCTCAGGAGTGGACAGAGTGTGAACCACCTCTCACACCATGGCAGGAAGCTGAAGGAGGTACGTCTGGACCGCCTGCACCCCGAAGGCCTGGGCCTCAGCGTGCGCGGGGGGCTGGAGTTTGGCTGTGGCCTCTTCATCTCCCACCTCATCAAGGGCGGGCAGGCAGACAGCGTTGGGCTCCAGGTGAGGAGGCGGCAGCCGGGAGGCCGGGGCTGGGTGTGTGTTTGAGGGGAAAGGGGGGGTAGGCTGGTTTCCTGGCTCCTCACCCCCTCATTCTCAAGATCCTCTAACATACTCCCTTGGTCTAGCCGAGCCTTGGCGGGGTGGTGGCGGGAAAAGCGCCTCATACTGACAGGTTTTCCTCAGGCCAATAGGAGTCAGGCTGGGGACCTGGGGACCAGTCCCCTCTATTCTTACTTGGAGCCTGGCTCCCAGCTGTCGCCGTGCCACACCCCTCTCTCCCCCACCGCCCCCCCCCCATCTCTCTGTGTGAAATGCACAGCCCTAAACTAGAACAGAAAAGGGAAGCCCCCAGGGGCACCGTACGGGGCTTCAGAGCAAAGACTCCGGGATCAGACTGGCCTGCCTGCCTTTGCTCTTCCTGAGTTGCTTGGCTTTTTGTGAAATGACCCCACCCAGTTTCTGGGTTTTCCCATCTGTGAAATGGGGGTGATGACAAGACCGGCCAGCTTCAAGGAGACAATGAATTGACATTCTTCTTTTTTTTTTTTTGGCTTCTACATTTTATTTATTTATTTATTTATTTATTGAATCACTGTGGGAAAAGTTACAAAGCTTTCAGGTTTAGGTCTCAGTCA
>JAOXYA010000045.1:29703640-29740760 GCA_028565675.1 Sorex palustris | reverse complement strand
CTGCTGTCCACAAGGCTCCCATGCGGCCGCCATCTTTCTTTCCAGAGGGAGGAGGGCGGAAGGGAGCAACACCCTTTCCCCTCCAGGCAGACATGATGGCTTGGATTAATCCGTTCACTTTTCTGCTTTTCTAAGAGCCTTTTCTTAGAGCCTCACTTTCGCTTTTCTAAGAGCCTCACTGGGGAGATGCCGGGCAGCCGAGGGTTGAGTCAAGTTGGCCGAGAGGAAGAGCTCTGGCCCCTCACGTGCTGGTGGTCACATCTCCGCGTGTCCCCTTGGGCCACCTCTGCCCCTTTCTCAGACTCGGTAGAGACTCAGGGGCATGACTAGAGTGTTAGCCAGTGAGTGGCCAAGCCAGGATTGGACCCCAGACCTCACAGCCCCCGATGCCTCCTCAGCACCCAGGAGTCCCTCTTCGCCAGGGTTGGCAAAGATGGGCCGGGTGCCAGCTCCCTGCAGCCCCAGCCCAGGACCGCGTTCTGATGCCCCGATAAAAGCACCCCCTCCGCCCTACCCCTGCCCCTTCCTGGCGCTGATTATCAACATCCTAATCCTCCATGCCAAGCGGGGGTCCTCCGGGGGTCGGGGGGGGGGGCCTAGGGCTATGGTACAGGAGACGGAGGACAGAGCTGACAGACGCGACTTTGTTCTCAATCCCGGTCTCACGGCTGCCGGCAGCGGCTGAAATTTCAGCCTCTTCATTATTCCTCTCCTGGGCGGCACATTTTCCAGCCCAGAAACTCGGCCAGAGGAGAGATATAATGAGCTTCTCTTCTGCTGTCCCCCAGGCCCTCTTTTTTCCAGGGGCGAGCCCGCCACCTCAGAAAAACACTTCTCAGCCCGGGCGGGGGCACGTTTCTGAGACTCGGTTTCCCAGGCCCGCGAGCGGTGAGAGCTTCCTTGGGCCACCAGGCCCCCTCACTCTCCTTTTGCCCTGACCTCAGGTCATCATCTCACGGGGCCCTGGGACAAAGCGCCTTTGGCAGGGCTCTCCGCGAGCCTGGCAGGGGAGGAAAGAGGATCCTGCCACCTGAGCCAGGGTCTGTGTGTGTGCGGATCCATGTGACTAGGGTCCCCGGCACATTCTCTGTAGGAAAGAGACAGGGACCCTTTCTCAGAGGAGCTTGGGAACCTCCCCCCACCTCCAGGGGTACAGCTGAATACAGGGACCTGTCTGGGATTAGGTTTCCTTTTTTTTTTTTTTGTTATTTGGGCCACACCCAGCAGTGCTCAGGGCTTACTCCTCACTTTGTGTGCAGGCATCACTCCTGGCTCTGTGCTCAGGGATCACTTCTGGTTGTGCTCAAGGATCACTCCTGGCTCTGTTTTCAGGGATCATTGCTGGCTCTGTTCTCAGGGATCACTCCTGCCAGACTCAAGAGAGCATCTGTGGTGACCAAACTGAGATCAACTGTGTTGGGGTTAGGTTTCTGGGGGAGCTTTTGGGCCTGATAGTAATGGAGAGAAGATTCTGAAAGTCAGCAAAGGAGCAGGTTCAGACTCTGCCTGGCACAACAGAAGGCCCTGGTGGGGCTGGACAGTGACCTGGGGCTTGGGCCCATCCTTAGCGCCCCAGTCAGGTGTGCTCACTCTCTGCTCTGTCCTCGGCTGGAGTGTTTGTGTGTGAGCGCACCCCATCTGCCCCCTCCCAGACAGGAATCATTCTGTGTACCCAGAGAGAGAGTATCTGAGCCTCGGTGTCCCAGCGGTGAAATGGGTACACAATCTCTGCCTTCCCTATGGGACCTGAGGACACTGACCACACCGAGGTTACAGACAGGGCAGACAGAATGCAGGGATCCGCAGCCGCGCCTGAACAAGTGCCCCTCTTCCTGCTTCCCAGTGCTGAAGAGACAGCACTCATGGTCTCGGCAAGACAGGATCTTAACCCTCAGGGGTGTGGGAGGAGGCAGGCTGCTTCTCAGAGGTGCTCATGAAAAGTGGGTGGCATTAGCTATTGTGGCTCTTTTCCTGAGGAACCTAGAAAGCACTTTCCAGAGCCTTTCCCCGCACCTCTCAGGGCCTCTGGTCTCTCCTATTAGTGCCCTGAGAACCCTGAGGCCTGTGTCCAGGCCCAGACAAGAAGGACTTGGGTGGCATTTGCAAGGTGAGTCAGGGTGTTATAGAAAGTGGAGTTGGTCTTGAGGACCCCTTCAACAACTGATTATGTGCCTCCCCACTTATACCCCCACAGAGTCGACCCCTGAGTTTCCCACCCCTCCCCCTCCACCTATACCACCATCTTCATGGGTGGGAGAGATAGTATAGCAGATAAGGCGCTAGCTTGCATGCAGCCACCCCAGGTTCAATCCTTGCATCCCATACGGTCCATCTGGAACGATCTCTGAGCACAGAGCTAAGAGTAATCTCTGATCTCCACTGGGTATGTACCCAAAACCAATAAACCAGCATCTTCAGAGGGTCTGCATCTGTGGGGTGCCACCCTGGCTAGTCTACACTGGCCTGGGCAGGAGGGGGAACCCAGGAACTAGTCCTTGCTCTGCAGCTAATTACTTGGACAAGAGCCTCATCTCCCTGTGCCTCGGTTTCACCTTGTTTCTGAGGCTCCTTACTGCCCCACAGTCAGGACCCGAGGAATAGACTGGTGTTCCAGGAAGACCCCAGTTATCCTGCACCTGAATAGACCAGGAAGCCTGCTGGTCAGGGAGGGCTGACAAAGATACAAAGGTCAGGGGTGTGACAAAGATTCAGCTGCTGGAATCTAGGTGAAAGTCACCCATTTGATAGATTCCCACACCTGGCAGGTTCCCACCCCTCAGTGCAGTCAGGGGGACTCTGGAGTGGGGGCTACTACAGAGTCTGAGTCAACAACCCCCACCTCAGTGATTCTGTCTGCCCAGAGGGGAGCACAGGCTGCTGCAAGCATCCACTGTCCCAGGTATCAGTGTCCAGTAGGGGGTGTGGTCTCACCATGAATCCATCCATGATGCCTGCTGCCCCGCCCAATGTAGCCCTCATCTCTCCCGTTGTGATCAGGCTCCCAGAAGCGGGATCCCAACAAGAGCCGAGGGCCCAGGCCCAGCCAGTGAAAAAGACAGCACCACGTGTGGGTCACTTACTGTGTCCAGGGCCAGCTTTACACGCACACAGTCGCTGTATTTGCATGGCAACCTCTGTGTTGCCTCCATTTTACAGACAAGGAAAACAGAGGCGACAGGTCAAGAGACTTGCCATGGTCACACAACTCCTAAGTGTAAGAGCAAGGGTGTGGCCCCAGAGCAGTTAATGCCCGTGCTCAGTTGCTGCCCTATGTTCACCCCTAGAAAAGAAATACAGAGGGCAGGCTGAGGCAGAGTTAAAATAAAGCTCATCTCTTTTGCTTAGAGTGGAAGAAAAGCGTGTGTGTGTGTCGGGGGTGGGGGGGGTGTGAGAGAAACTTGAGTCAGTGTGTGTGAGAGAGATAAACTATGTGTGAGAGACAGTGTGTGTTTTTGTGAGAGATAAACGAGAGACGGTGTGTGTATGTTTGTGTGTGTGTGAGAGAATGAGAAATGAGTCAGTGTGTGGGAGAGAGATAAACTGTGAGAGTCAGAGTGTGTGTGATAGAGAGAAAAAACTAGAGCCTGTGTGTGAGAGACTGTGTGTGAAAGATAGAGACAGTGTGTGTGTGTGTGTGTGTGTGAAAGTCAGTGTGTGTGTGTAAGAGAAATAAACTAGAGTGTGTGTGAGAGAGAGTTAATAGTGTGTGATAGATAATCTAGAGACTCTGTGAGAGTTTGTGTGAGAGTTGATGTGTGTGTGAGAGAGAGAATTGGTGTGTGTGAATGTGAGAGTCTGTGTGTGTATGTGTGTGTGTGTGTGTGTTAAAAACTAGAGTCAAGTGACAGTCATGAACAATCCTCTCTCCCCCAGTTATCCTGCACCTGAATAGACCAGGAAGCCTGCTGGTCAGGGAGGGCTGACAAAGATACAAAGGTCAGGGATGTGACAAAGATTCAGCTGCTGGAATCTAGGTGAAAGTCACCCATTTGATAGATTCCCACACCTGGCAGGTTCCCACCCCTCAGTGCAGTCAGGGGGACTCTGGAGTGGGGGCTACTACAGAGTCTGAGTCAACAACCCCCACCTCAGTGATTCTGTCTGCCCAGAGGGGAGCACAGGCTGCTGCAAGCATCCACTGTCCCAGGTATCAGGCTGATGGGGCGTGTATCACAGCAGCAACACGGCCCTTGGGTGTGTATCGAGGTTTAGACTGAAGGCGGGCAGGGCAATACCCCTTTCCTGGAGGGCAGGCCCCGACACAGCGCCGGTTCTCTCTGTCTGCGGCCAAGGTCGGGGACGAGATTGTCCGGATCAATGGCTATTCCATCTCCTCCTGCACCCATGAGGAAGTCATCAACCTTATCCGCACCAAGAAGACCGTGTCCATCAAAGTGAGACGTGAGTGAGCTAGGGTGGGGTGTCGGGGTGGGGTGGTGTCACTGATGGGGGGGTGCAGCTGGGGCTCTGACTCCTGAGGGGATGCCCAAGGAGCTGTCCTCACCTCTCTGTGCCTTTCTCCCACAGACATTGGCCTGATTCCTGTGAAGAGGTGAGCTTGCTCCTCCTCTGCACTTGGGGCTTTGTGGGGCTGGGGTTGGGGTACAGCATCCTGGGATGGGTGGGCCAATGGGGCTGAAGGCTGCAGAGGGCACAGATCTGGCTCAGGGGTCTGTCCAAACCCTCCTCCCTAATAAGCCCCATTCTGTTTTCCCTGCCCCTCTGCCCCTCAGCGGCCCTGATGAGCCTCTCAAGTGGCAGTACGTGGATCAGTTCGTGTCAGAATCTGGGGTAAGGACCAGGATCCCTTTGATGGGTGTGGATGGGGTGTAGATGGGATGGCACCTGGTTTGGGAGGAGCGGCTGGCTCTGGGGATGTGCTCCAGAGACTCCCCAGGAAACTTTGTGGGCCCTGGGCTTACAGTCAGACACCACAGCGCCCCCTATGTTCCCAAACCCTGTGAGCACCAGCTCATGGGGACAACAGTGATGACTGGAAGGTCTCATGAGTCCCCAGGACCTCCTGTACACACGTGCCCCCTTCCCCCAGTAACCCTGTCCCCTCCCTCCTCCAGGGCGTGCGGAGCGGTGGGGCCTCCTCCGGGAGTCAGGAGAACAAAGAGAAGAAGGTCTTCATCAGCCTGGTGGGCACCCGGGGCCTTGGCTGCAGGTGGGCGCCTCCCTCTCTCCCTCCTGCCTCTCCCTCTCCACTGGTGAGGGCTCTTGATGGTGCATTTCCCCTTGGAGTCTCACACTGTTGGTTAGAATGACACCTCTGATGGGCCCATTTAGAAGTAGGGAAGCCGGCCTAAAGGCAGAGAGCTCTGAGTCACTCTAGCAGGAGCGAGAACTTAGCAGGGGAAGCACACGTCTTGTCTGTGTGAGCTCCAGAGCTTGACCCTCAGCACCTCTAGGTGTGGCCTTGGTAGCTGGGCCAAGCTCTGACCATCATACCTGCACCAAGGGGCTGACCCCTGGGAGTGTCCCTGTGCTCCTCTTCCCCCCAGACTAAAAGGAGCCTGTCCAGCTGGTCATCTGTCCTGGTTCCCTCGTCCCTTATTACCTTGTGAGTTTCCTTCAAAGGCAGTCGGAAATCACAGTCCGGCCCTGAGCCATCACTGGCTCTTTGAGCACCTCGGCACCACTGTGACACAGCCACTGCCACCTCTGCACTCAGGAACCTTACACTAGCCACCGAACCAGGCTGAGCCTCAGTTTCTCCCTCTAGAACCTGGGGACGATAATACCCACATGACTGGGTTGTTGAGAGGAGGAAGGAGATGACAAGGACTAAGGGCTGCACCTTGAAAGGTTAATATTAGCTAGTATGATTTTGGTTATTCTTGCCATTCCTTCACATTTATCCAATACTTCTCTGCCAAGCATAATTGATCAAAAGTCGGGGTTGGAGCAATAGCACAGCAGGTAGAGCGTTTGCCTTGCACGTGGCTGACCCAGGTTCGATTCCCAGCATCCCATATGGTCCCCTGAGCACTGCCAGGAGTAATTCCTGAGTGCAGAGCCAGAGCCAGGAGTAACCCCTGTGCATCGCCAGGTGTTACCCAAAAAAGAAAAAAAAGTCTCTCTTTGTTCAGGATTACAGCCTCAGAGAGAGACCAATTGTGTATCTATAATATAGAGTGATAAGGACTCTAATGGAGCTACATTCTGGGATGGGGAGGGCCAAGGGGGAGGTTTCCTGGTCGATACTTAGTCACCAATCAGTAATGGCTGCCTGAATAGTCTTGAAAAGAGTCCAGCCTGGATAAGGCTGTATCCAGGTTTGGTATAAAAGTGCTGGAATGGATTGGTGATGTCTGATGGACAGGGGAAGAATAATGGTGCAAGCACCATCCTTGCTGTTGGAGCACTGAGAAGGGAGCAGTCAAACCTGGGAGTTAGATAGGAGTTTGGTGAAAACCTTACAAAAATGCAGCATTTGAGTCTTTTTTTTTTTTGCTTTTTGGGTCACACCCAGTGATGCACAGGGTTTACTCCTGGTTCATGCACTCAGGAATTACTCCTGGCCATGCTTGGGTGACCCTATGGGATGCTGGGAATCGAACCCGGGTTGGGCCGCATGCAAGGCAAATGCCCTACCCACTGTGCTATCACCCCAGCCCCAGCATTTGAGTCTTAAGGCCTGAAAAGAGCTGGTAAGAGAGAAGAAACAATATGGTGGGCAAGGGGAAGTAGGGATTACAAGTGGTGGTCTGCATGCTGCGTAGGGCACTGAGGCTGGACGGTAGATAATAGAGTCTCTTCGGTCCTATGCTCATGGGTGAGCTGAGTCCTGAGGGGCTGGAGCACCTGGACACACGCACTTAGGGGGCAAGACACTGAGACCAGGTCAGCAACAGAGAGCCGGGCTCACCTGCCTTTCCCATCTCGTTTGCAGCATTTCCAGTGGCCCCGTCCAGAAACCTGGCATCTTCATCAGCAGCGTGAAGCCTGGCTCACTGTCAGCTGAGGTGGGGCTGGAGGTGAGTGAGTGACCTTGGGCTGGGGCCCCAGTGTCATCTGGGGTCAGGCTGGGATCGGGAGAGCCGATGGGGAGGTTTCCTGGCCAATACTCTCTCATCAGTATTGACTTTTGATTCCTCTTCATCCACCAAGGGAAGGTTTCACAGAGGTGGTGATAGTTGAGTCTCTGGTCTTTAGCTTTTGATCCATTGCTTGGGGATAGACGAACAATAGTCAGAGAGTTAGCATTCATGGTGTGTTTGCTGGAAAGACTTTGTTCTAAGCCTTTCAAAATACAGAAGAATTCTGAGAATTAGGTACTATCGTTATCCTTGCTTTCCAGAGGAGAAACTTAATGCCAGTACTCTTAACCATTGCTTTAGACAAATTCCTGTTTCTATGCCTGTTTTCTCTCCTATAAAGGTGGGTGAGAGATAACCTTCCTTCTGGGACCATTATAAGTCAAATGGATTATTATATATGCTTAGAATTCTGCCTGGCATATTGTAAGGGATCAAAGAGCTACCAAGCTATAACATCAACCATTACTATGACTCTGTAACTATCTCTGCTCTATGAGAAATCCAGGGGCTTCTTTTTCCAGAAGCGACTTATTAAAGTATCAGGCATTTAGGGGAAGAAGCAAACTTCTAATGGTAAAATATTTGGCAGCTGGTGACAGATACGAGGTTTTGGGGGCATTCCTATGTTCACATCAGAGTTTTCAACTGTATTGTGAGGGTTCAGATATAACCATGGCAAGACCTACTGCCTGCCCTGGCTCCAGTTGAATGCATGAAGAAGGGACAGCAAACACATTCACCCTCTTTGCATTTCTTCACCAGACAGGGGACCAGATCGTTGAGGTCAACGGCATCGACTTCTCCAACCTGGACCACAAAGAGGTGCGATGGGGTGATGCGGGGCGGGGGGGGTGAGATCCTCACCCACTGACCGTGATCATCTCTCCTCTCCTCTTCTCGGCCCTTCTCCCAGCCCACGGCCTCTGAGACTTTCTGCTCTCTCTCTCTCAGGCTTCCACTGACCACCTGTTTGTTCTTTCTTGTCTTCCAGGCCGTGAACGTGCTAAAGAGTAGTCGCAGCCTGACCATCTCCATCGTGGCTGGAGCTGTAAGTGAGAATGGATGGTGGGGGGCAAGAGGAGGGAAGGGGGTGTTGGGATGGGGCATGACCTCTGACCTCTGACCTCTGGCCCCAGCCTCTCAGTCCTCTGCTTCCTGTCACAAGCTTCTGGGAAAGGCCTCTGGGTCTTACTCCCTGAAGATAAAACAGAGCAAAGGGGGCAGAGGTTTGGGTGAACAGGAGACCCCCTGTGCCTGACTAAGTAGAGATGGCGGTGGGGGAACGATGCTGGAAAAAAAAAACCTGCATCGTGGTCTCCAAGGCTGTGACAGTTCCCTTGGGGACTGAGCAAGGGGCCTCTCCACGTCCACCCCTGCCAGGGCCGGGAGCTGTTCATGACGGACCGAGAGCGGCAGGCAGAGGTGCGGCAGCGCGAGCTGCAGCGGCAGGAGCTCCTAATGCAGAAGCACTTGGCCATGGAGTCCAACAAGATCCTGCAGGAGCAGCAGGAGATGGAGCGGCAGTGAGTGGGCGGCCCCGACACTCCTTCCCCACTCGCGCTTGTCCTCTCCCTCCCGCCTGCTTTCTGCCCACCGTGCCCCAGCTGGCTTCCTCCTCCCCATATTCCTCCAGGCCCACCCTTAGGCCAGTGGGCTTGTTGGAGATCGGAGGGTGGTCCAAGGCCTCCAGCTCCCATGGTCTATGGCTCTACCAGACTGGGTCCCTACAGTGAGCAGTGAGTGGCCTGTGTTGGGGTCCCACCTTGTGTTGGCATTGTGTGAGGGCCTCGTTGGTGTCACTTAGCTTGATTTCCACAGTAGCTCTGGGATGTGGATGGTGGATGAACTCATTGACAGACTAGGAGATGAGACTCAGAGGGGTTAAACCTAAGGCATGGTCACACACACACACACACACACACACACACACACACACGTGGTCTTTCCTTCTGTCTGTGGTGATAACCTGCCCCTGCTCAGGTTCCTGGGCCAGGGACAGGTTCTCCTCCAGTGGACTGTGCTCACCTGGGAACTGAAGACAGGGGCTGTTAGCCAGGAGAGCCACTGCGAGGAGCCCCCCTATCCCCACCTCCTGTCCCCAGTCCACTGCTCCGGGGCCTGATGAGCGTCTCTGGCCTGCAGGGGCCTGGCGTCATCGTGCAGGGCACATCTGTCTCCTGCCTGCCATTAATCTCATGTTTTGAGGGTGGGTATTTGGAGGGGACCCACGCTGACCCACCCAGCTGTGTCCTCCAAAGTTGCACATGAGTCTGGGCTTCCAACTCCAAAGTCACACATGAGTCTGGGCTCCCGACTTAGCTCGCTGGCACCCAGACCTTGTCCAGGCCAAGTTGGGAGGGAGCTGAGAAGTGCTGGGGAGCACCTTTCTCAGAGCAGGCCTCACCCCTAGGTGCCCTCAGGCTTGTCTGCCTTTATGTTTCAGAAGGAAGAAGGAAATCGCCCAGAAGGCAGCAGAGGAAAATGAGCGATACCGGAAGGAGATAGAGCAGTGAGTCCGTGTGTGTGTGTGTGTGTGTGTGTGTGTGTGTGTGTGTGTTTGTGTGTGTGTGTGTGTGACGGTGTGAGGTCAGGGGTGCTGGATGGGGGACTGCCCTTTATCTGTAGCTGCCTCCTCACCCAGGAAAGCCCATAACCTTGGCAACTTGGGTCTTGCCAGGGTGCTAGGGTGGCGCTCCTGCCCCATTTATAGGCGATCGTGCCGAACCTCAGTTCCCTGTACTGGCTTTTCGGGGGCTTCTCAGCAGGCAGAGGGGGGGGGCTGCCAAGGTTTTCCCTTCACCCACATGCGTGGGCATCTTATTTCAGGATTGTGGAGGATGAAGAGAAGTTCAAGAAGCAGTGGGAAGAAGACTGGGGCTCCAAGGAGCAGCTGCTCTCGCCCAAGACCGTCACTGCCGAGGTGCACCCCGTTCCCCTTCGCAAGCCAAAATGTAAGCGACATGGCTAGGGTGGGGGAGGGCTGCCTTCTGGGGCTCAGGGCCAGGGGTCCGGGCAGAGGTACTGATCACTCTGCTGCCCCCACCCTCTCAGGTGAAGCGTGCCTGGCGCTCTGACATCATCACCCTCATGGAGGGGCTGCCAGGTGCCGGCCAGGGCCCCGCGTGGGGCTGGGGCACTGTGAGACTTCCCTGGCCTAGGGACCCGCTACTCACTTCTCCCTCCTGAAACACCCTGCAGCGGGCAGACCCCGCCCTGGCACTGGAAGGAGCTTTGGCAGGGAGGAAGAGTTCGTGCGAGGGTATATCACAGGGGAGCCACCTGCAGGGGCTCTGGGCGAGCACTTCCCGGAAGAGCCCCATTACCTGCATCCCTGTGCCAGGACCAGGTCACCCCACTTCCAGATCTGAGTGAGGAGAAGAGTGAGGGCCTTCCCAGGTGCCAACTTTGACCATTCTGTGCTTGCCTTCATCTGCCCTGTGCCATCCCCCACATGCCCCCTCATCTGCCCTTACATCCCCCATCTCCCCCCTTATCTGCCCTGTGCCATCCCCCATCCCCCTTATCTGCCCTGTGCCATCTCCCATCTCCCCCCTTATCTGCCCTGTGCCGTGCCCTCCAGTGGCAGCACACTCTCCCACACTGCTCTCCCTTGCTCACCCCCTCTCACCCCAACCCCCAGGACATCTCATCAAAGGGCAGCTCACACCCCCAGGGCAAGATGAGGGGAGCTGGAGCTTGGTGAGTGGGCTAGTGCAGGGGGCAGGAACCTGACTACTTAGGAGGCTGCGGAGGTCACACCCAGGTTACCTGGTTGTGCCTTTGCCTCTTGGAAACAGTTCTGAGTTGTATTCGGTGTGGAACAGGTTCTGCACCAGCTGACTGTGCTCAGCTGATGTGGGAACTGCAGGGAGGGGGTGAATCTCCCACCCAAGAAGCAAAGTTTCCCAGCTCTGCAGTGTGGGATGCATTTGGGGTCCTCAGATGGAATCCGCATAGCTCTGACCCCAACTCTGGGTGGAACTCGAGCACTGGTCACTCGAGGGCATCAGCCTGGTCAGTGGGGAGCATGTGGATGGGTCCACCTCCCAGGTACAGAGCATCAGGGGCTGTAGCTTCTGCCCAGGGCCCCGGGCAGGACAAAGCGCCCTCTCAGCAGCCTCCCTCAGGACCGTGGGCATGAGCTGAGGATGGGACTGGAGCTCAATTCCTAGTGAATAATCTGTGTCTTACATAGAGAGCTAATTTGCTGTTGCGAGTGAAATCAGAGCTCCCACAGGAGAGAAATCGATTTTAATTGCTTCTCATGAAAGTAATCTTCATCAATTGAGTCCCTGCCTAGACACGGGGCATTGGTGTCAGAGCACAAGGCTCCTCAGGAATGTTAGACAATAAAAACCCTTTCTTCAGCTC
This sequence comes from Sorex palustris, assembly GCA_028565675.1. Classification (NCBI taxonomy): domain Eukaryota; kingdom Metazoa; phylum Chordata; class Mammalia; order Eulipotyphla; family Soricidae; genus Sorex; species Sorex palustris. The sequence continues at coordinate 29,729,343 of JAOXYA010000045.1, read as the reverse complement.
GCTGCTTATTGAGGGATTCTGAAACACACGAAGCTTTTTTAATAGAAGGAGCAAGAACATTCCCTTTTTCAGGATGCAAGTGCTTTCTTGGGGACCCCCGTGAAGTGGGGGGAGGAGGAGGCTGACAGCTATCTCCTGGCCTGAGCTGGCAGCTCCATCTCCATCACCATCAGCACCCGTGGCTCCATTTTAACTTGGAGCTAAGTCAGGAACTGCCCCAAAGCCTCTGAGCTGGTCCCATTCACGTCTCTTTGCTGGAATCTAATATCGAGGTATTGGTTCAGTCCAGCCCCACCAAAAGCCATCTGTGCCCTGACCACAGGTCGGTAGCTGATAGGTTTTATTTGACTCTGATATCCAGGCCTGTCAGTGGATCTCACACTTCCTGGATAGATAGGAAAGAGCTTGGAGCATCTCTTACTGCAGAATGAAGCCACTGCTAACCAAGACGGTGGCTACCTGCCCCCTTCAGACCCCTATCCTAGGGGTTCCCACTATCAGACCCACCCAGCAGAACCCCAACATTCCACCAAGCCCTCAAGCCCAAGATAAACTTTCAGAAAGCCCCCCCAAAAAAGGGCGCCTTCTTTCCTAAAGTGATATTGGAGGTGTTTGTTAGAGCTCAGAGCCAGAAACGAGAGATTTCCAGCCCCCCTTCCCATCCAAGACCCCTTCCATGAGCCCTCTTCCATGAGTCAGCCCCATGGTGTGGAAGCGGAGATTTTTTTTTCCCTGCTAAGTGATTAAGCAATCATGTGTATTCTCTGTGATTTATTAAGTGGGCCCATCTGTTAGCAGGAAGGCACGGATGTCCCACGGCTGAGGCGTTATATGTGGAGCCCACCTTCCAGGCACTTCCCTCCCAGCTCCTCCCCAGGCCAGAGGGCAAGTTCTAAGGAAAACTTGCAAATACTAAGAAGCAGCTCACTGCACATTCACAGGCCACCGTCAGGGGCTCCAGAAGGCTGGAGGGCAGGTTGGGAGCCACTGGAGTGGATGGTCGGCTGAGCCAAAACCCAAGTCCTTGGAACCACCTAAGCTGGTGCTTCCACAAACCCCCGGGACCCTGTCACCTCCTTGGGATCCCCACCGCCATGTGCTGCTGGCCGTGCAACTCCATCGGGGCATTGGGGCTCCCTCCCCGGGTGGACAGAAGCAGGCAGGGGCCTCTCTGCCTCCTCCCTGCCGGCAAGCCCATGAGACAGTCCCCTGCTCTCACTGCATTGCTGCCATTTCCCCTAAGCGCCCTGCCCAGGGTTTCTTGGGCAGCCACCAAAGCAGGAGTCCCCGCCCTTTGCCCATTTTACAGATGGAGCAGTGAAAGCCACCCAGGTTGAAAGCACTGTGTGTCCCCTCCCAGAGTGAGAAACCTTGGTGCAGGGCTTCTGTGCCCTATTCCTACCCCTGACCTCTCACGGAGCCAGCTGGGAACAGGCCCCAGCATCCCGGGAAGCACCTCTGGCCTCCTGCTCGCTCCCCTTCCTCTGGGCTGACCAGTTTCCTCCTCTTTTCCGGGTAGATGGTGAACCCGCGCGAGCACTGCCAGAGCACCAGCCCGCAGGCCCAAAGGAGCGGGGAAAGCAGGTTTGCCACCCCGCCTCGCCTCATGCCCTTCCTGGCTGCTCTGCTTGCCTTGCGCACCTCCTCCTGCCAGTCCGTGACCTCAGCGGGGGCCTCCGGAGCCTGGGGAGCCCCTCCAAGCCTCACACCAAACCTCGAGGACAGAGGCCAGAGAGATAGCACAGTAGGTTAAGGCGCTGGCCTTACTCAAGGCCAACTCACGTTTGACCCCCAAGTCCCTCCCGGAGGGATTCCTGAACACAGTCAGTGTACACCCCCCTCCAAAAAAACAGAAACAAAACCAAAAATCCTTGAGGTCAGGTCTCAGGGCTGGACTGACATTCCAGCTGTCAAATCATTTAGTCCCACTTAACCCAAATTGCTCCTTTGGTGCTCTAGAATATCCCTATCCCCTAGGTCACCCTGTAGCTCCCCCAAGATCCAGCAAATAAGGGGGTTTGGTGCAACAGGTAGCTTTCAGGGTTGTGTTTGGGGACTCAGGTTGGTTGTTAGTAGGTAATGATTCAAGCCAGTGTTTACTATCTGTGGCCCACTCCCAGGACATTCCAAGGAAACCATCAAATGGGCAGAGGGGGCATGGCCCGAAACTAGGGGGGCAGGCAGTCGAGTACGGGGAAGGAAGGCAACCAGGCCAGAAGAGGATCGTGATCAGAAAAGGGTTGAGGGACACTGGTTTAAACCATCCCCCTGGCCCTGGCAGAGTGGGGTTCGCACCCTTGCCCTATCAAACTGCGTTGGCATCCAGCTTCTCTGGCCTGGATGGGGGGGGGCAGGGTGCTTTGCTGGGGAGAGGTTCTGCCTTCTGCTGCCTGAGATGTCCAGCCCCGAGCAGACCAGCCAGCACCTGGTCGTCCCACATGGAAGCCGAGGTTGTGTCCTGCCTGGGAGAACGACCTGTTTGAATCCTGCAGATGCTCTCAGCAGCCCCTTAATCTCCTCCCAGCTCCTAAACGAATGGGGAGGCCCCATATGAGTCTGGGGGCACCTGGTTGGTTTTCAGCCGGGCCTCGTGGGGGGCACCTAGAGCTGCTTCTCCTGCCACACTGAGTTTTAACTCTGACCCTGGCACCCACTGACCGCTGATGCCAGTGTCCTGGCAAGAGGCAGCAGGAGGCGGCCCAGAGCCTTTCCCAGGTGCTTGTGGGCCTGCTTGACACCCTGGGAGGAGGCCAGGTAAGTGGAGAGTTGGACTAAGGGCGCCGTTTTGCTGTTGGGCCCCCACCTCTGCGTGGCCCACGGACACCGGGCTGAGCTAAGGAATCTTGTCACTCTGGCCTCTGTTCTCTGTTCTCCAGCTTTTGGGTGGTTTTATCGTTATGATGGCAAATTCCCCAGCATCCGGAAGGTAGGACGGGGCGCCTGGTGGAGTGTGCTGTGGATTCTCGCCTTTCCCAAACTCCCGTTTCTTTTCCTGTCAACCCAACGCTGTGAAACGCAGCCTATCCCCTAGGGTGAGGAGCTCTGTCTGTGCCTCCCTATCAGGCTGAGTTCCAGGGCAGGGGGCAACGTGTTCACTGCAAGAGAACCCCAGGGACCGTCAGGCACAAGCCCCAGTGGGCATGGAGCAGGACATAGGCAGGCAGGAGGCTTCTGCTCTGTTTCTCTGTTGCGTGGAACCAGAAGCCCCAGCCACAGCCAAGGTCAGACAGTGACGTATGAGGTGGGCTGAGCGCAGAGCTGGTCTCCAGAACAGATGGGCTGCTGGGGAGGGGCGGGGGGAGGGGGCGGGTGCCGTGTCGGGTGGGCAATCGCCTCGCCAGCCCTCTCCGTCTGAGAAACAGCTCTGCCTGTGACCTCGAGGACGCATTTCCCTGCTCTCTGGGGCCTCGAATTTTCTCTCCAAATCTCATTATCCTATTTCCAGGCCCCATAAAACTCCCGCTTGTCCTTTTTCTTCCTAAATCACTTTGGCATTTGATTATGAAAATGCAGCTGTTCGTGTTTGCAGATTGGGCATTTGCGATGACTCTGGTATTTGGAAATCTGGCACCGGCATAAATCTGGGTGGATGAATTTCTGTTATTCCTCAATTGGCTCTTTCAGGCAAGATGGTTGCCCCCAGAAACCAAAGTCCTGGTATGTGGTTGACCCTTATGATCTTTGATTGCTTGATTTTATTGCTTTTCATGTGGTAGATGCACCCAGCAGTGCTCAGTGCATCATGCTGTACCAGGGTCTAAACCTGGGACTCCCACATGCATAGCCATGCACCCAGCCCTTTGAGCCACCTCCAGTGATAGATTGTTTCTCCCTGTCTGTAAAATGGAAATATCTGATGTGTGAACAAATTCATCCCTTTTCTCTAACACCATGTTATTGGGATATCAGGTGGCAGTGCTGTTCCTGTAATAAAAGGTAGATTTTATTACTCAGGATAAGAGATGGGACTTGTGTGCCACTGAGTAAAACTCAGGTCAGAGACCTCAGGAGATGCCTTTGCATGGTGCCAGAGTGTCGTCACAGAAAGAGGAGGATTTTATGTGACTGTCCATTTTCCTTCCCAGGCTAGCTCTGTGACTTAGGATGTCCTCTTTAGTTAGGTTTATTATTCTCTATATGCTGTCTCTATTAGGGACTCCAGGAGGATGGATCACACTTAGAATTTTGCTAGAAAGAAAGTCCAAGAGGGCTGGGAAGATAGTACAGCTGATAAGACGCGTGCCTCGCTCACGACTGACCCAGATTTAATCCTGGCACCCTGTCTAGTTTCCCAAGCGCCCCCCCCCTCCAGGAGTGATTCTTATGTGCAAAGTCAGGAGTAAGCCCCAAGGACTGCCAGGTATGGTCCAAAAAGGAAAGAAAAGGGGCTGGAGCAATAGCACAGCAGATAGGGTGTTTGCCTTGCACATGGCCGACCCGGGTTCGACTCCCAGCATTCCATATGGTCCCCTAAGCACCGCCAGGAGTAATTCCTGAGTGCCGAGCCAGGAGTAACCCCTGTGCATCGCCAGGTGTGACCCCTCCCCCAAAAAAAGAAAAGGTAAAAAGAATCAAAAGACCTAAGTAGGTAAAGCTTCTCCAGGCACTTATGACTAGGTGCATGTGAAAGAACTAGAGTCTCCTTCACATACACACATGCATGTGTGTGCACCCTCCCCCCCCCACATATACACAGAGCATCAGAAATTATGCCTCTTAAAAACTGAACTTTATTCCCCTACTCATTAAGTTCACTTAGTCGAAAAAAAGACCCTGGTGCTTTGTTTGAATTGTTATTTCCTTTTCCAAAGGCAGAAAGTTTGCTTTTTGGTAGAAGCAAGAGCACAGCCTCCATCAGCACCTCTTCTCAGTCCAGACCATTAGTTTCCACCTTCATACACCTACACACTGGCGCTCGAAAAACCCTGGTGCAGATGGGCAGGTGTATCTGCCGTGGGTTTAACCAGCAGCTGAGAGGACAGCAAAGTCCTGTCTCTGAGCTGGATCTGAAAAGGTACCAACAGTTCCCACAGGCAGCTGGGTCACCAAGTCCCCAAGTAAAACCCTCTTGGTGGCCATGACTGCCCATGCACACAATTCCTCTAACTGAGAAGCAAAGACTCAATGCTTTCTATTGCTGTAGTCCCTCTGGGGCCCAAGATCTCTGGCCCGTGACCTCATAAAACCTGGGCCCACGAGAGGAATCATGGTCCGCCTAAGCCCTACGGCCAGCACTGCTGGAGCCAACAACTGGACTAGTGCGGCTTAGAGACTCCCGCAGTTTGGCGAGAAGACAAGTTCCTGCACAGCTAGGAAACTGCCCCAAAGGGGCCAGTCTGCACTCAGGAGGCAAAGCTGAGAGATAGCTGCCCCTTCTGCCACTGCAAGCAGGAATGTCCTTCTTGGAGATGGAGCAGAAGTAATGGCATTCCTGTGTCGTTCCCCCTGCCCCGCCCCCCACCAGCATCTCTTGCTCTGACAGGTGGGCTCTGGAGGGGATTTTAACAACTCAGATGGTCCCTTTCTATCTGGGCAGCCAGGAACGTATGTTCAGATGCTGCTGCTGAGCAGAATTGTTGGGGCTTCTGGGATTGAGGGCAGGGAGTCTAGGGAACAGCCACAGCAGAGACTGAGCAGGGTGCTGAAGCAACAGAACCATGTTCTCAAGCAGCTCCTTGACCTCTCCCAGAGTAGGCGGTCATCTCCAAATATATTCTCTGCACGGGGTGTTTTGAGGCAGGGAAGTGGGATGATGTGGGCATGGACCCATCATGGCCTGGCATGTCCCTCCAGCTCTAGACAATGCAATGTGTGTCCACTGCTGAGAACTTAGCTCTTCATTCCTGGCCGTGGATACAGGGGTGAGTCTAGAATCCTGGGAGCAGGTTCCAGGAAGGAGCATGAACCCTGGGGTAAGCTCAGTGAACACGTGGCTTTCTTCTTCCTCAAGAACTCCCAAAGTGTGGGCTGTCTCTGCTGTCCCCTTGCCTGAGTTCTAGCTCTGACTTCACTGTGTTTGTGTATATCTGTGTATGTGTGTGTTTGTGACACTCTCCCTACCCAGAGCCCATGGCCCCCGGCTCAGCGGGCACAATAGAATCTATAAGAGATGAGTTTGAATCTTGTTACCACCACTGACTAGATGTTTGACCTTTGGCAAGGGGCTTTGCCTCTCTGAGTGCCGTCATCAAAAACAATGGGGTGAATGCCTCCCTCGGAGTCCATTGCCAGCCATCCGGGGTATAGAAGCAGTCTGTGCCCACTAGTGTCCATTCTTTCCCTTCCCTACTGACTGAATTTCCCTGCATCCCCATAGTAGAAGTATCTGGGAAAGAAGGCTTTGTTCAATTCCAACAGGAGAGTAACCAGCCTGTTTGTCTCATACCTCCCTCCCTAAATCCCCTCAAATCCTGATGGTCAGTGAAAAGTCAGGCCATCCTCTCACATTTCGGTACTGAGGCTTCTTAGTCCTCAGTTCTCAGACCTGACTCTAGTGGTTGATGGGTTTGGATCCCTTAGGATGAAATTGTTAGGAGCTTAAGCCTCCTGGCAAACCCTCTTATCCCTGATGCTGAGGCTGGCTCCACCCCCCTCCCTGAGACTAAAGGGATCAGTACCAATGAGGTTTGCCTGGTTTCTAGAGTCCCAAGGATACATCTGAGGTGTCTGAACATCCAGATGATGGAGACATCATTGTTCAGACAGTAGGAAATAAATACGATGCCTTTTATTCATAAAATATTTTTTGACGTTTACTAGCTCTTTCATAGACAATACTTTGGGGTTTTTCTTTGTTTTGTTTTTGTTTTTGTTTTACTTTTTGGGTTACACCCGGCGATGCTCAGGGATTACTCTTGGCTCTGCACTCAGGAATTACTCCTGGAGGTGCTCAGGAGACCATATGGGATGCTGGGAATAATTGAACTGGGTCGGCAGCATGCAAGACAAATGCCCTACCCGTTGTACTATTGCTCTAGCCCCTCATAGACAATGCTTTGTTGGTTCAAAATGGCAAGCCTGCAGGGCAGGTATTTTCCCCATTCGGGAGATGAAGTGAGTCAAGCCTAGAGAAGAACTTTGCTGAGAGGTCACACAACTAGTCAGTGAGCTGGAAAGTGAGTGCTGCTGGCTGACAAAAAGAACAAGTGAGGGGCCGGGGCACCGCAGGAGCCGGCGGCCTGGTTGTGTGTGAGGGTCACATGCCATGTGTGTTGCACCGTGCTGGCACTGCCTTGTAACTGTTGCCATGTGAACAATGCCACACCTGCTCAGAGAGGGAAGGAGAAGAAGAAAGCCAAGTACGACAGCCTCCAGGAGTTGAGAAAGAATAAGAAGGAGCTGGAGTTTGAGCAAAAGCTTTACAAAGAGAAAGAGGAAATGTTGGAAAAGGAGAAACAGTTGAAGATCAACCGGCTAGCTCAGGAGGTAGGTGTCCCGTCCACGGAGAGAGGCAGATTCCCTGGGACAGGGTTTGCTCGCTCCCCATCTCACCCCTGGTGGAGCAGCTTGGAGTTGTCCTTCCCAAACAGATCCTAAGGTCAAGTGATGGGCCACCCAGTCTGCAGAGTGAGATCACCCCCTTGCCTCTCTCATCTGAGACTAGATGCTGGTTTCAGTGCATGTTTGAGATGGAAGCAGCCTCCTCCTGGCTCTAGTATGAGTCAGAGGCCAGCCCCTTATGCCCCGCATAGGCCTGAGGTTAGCCCTCCATACACCTGGGTGCCAGGTAGAATCCCAAGGCTGGACCTTTAGCCTTATCCCCTCCAGACTGGAGCCCTTGCTGAGACCTCTCAACCTGCTGGGTAGCTGTGAGTGGGTGGCATGACAGCTTAGGGCCAACCCCTCTGGTCAGAAGCAGTGAAATTGGCCCCTACCTGCTTCTCAGATGAAGTGACCTCTCTGAGGTCCCAGGCTAGGTTCTCCCAGGCTGCCTGTGCTCTGAGGGGCTGGTTATGAGATGAACCCCTTGGGCCCATAACGATAGTCAAAGTGGGTCAGGTGCTTTCCTTGCATGTGTCTGATTTGGGTTCTATCCTCGGCATCCCCATAGTTCTTGAGTGAAGAGCCAGGAGCAACCCTGAGTGTTGCCGGGTGTGGCCCCCATCAAAAAACAAACAAAAAAAAGTTTTAAATAAATGAGATGAACCCCTTGATGCAGGCAGGGGCTGAAGCTATTCCTCAATCAGGCTAGGAGTCTGGGGCACAGCTATCGATACAGGGTATGTCTTAGGCTGGAATGTATCTGAGGGTTCCCCTTCCAACACTGCCCAAAGCAACCCTGAACACTAATTCCTACGTTGTAGATGAATGGGTGACCTTCACTCCTGGCTGTTGGAGATAGTGTTGCTTCTGCTTGCCTTTAATGCTGCTGTGAATCAGAATGCGAAGCTGATTAGATTATGAAATCAGAGGAGTCCTGGAATATGTGAAGTGAATTAGGTCTGGCATTAGGAACAAATTAGTGACACAATTAAATATAAGATCAAACCTACGCCTCACAGGGACATGGCAGCCTGGAAGAGGGTTGGGGAGAGTCAAGTTATCCTCATAGAAGATTCTACCAAATGACCCCTTTTTGGAGGATCCCCAGACCCTAAGGGTTTGGGGCCAGCTAATCCTGTGCAATAATCCACGAGCTCATACTTTGCCTGCAAATGCAGTGAAGTGCCGACACCCTCTCCCCTTCAGTTCCCACACCTGAGGGGGTGTGCTCCCACAGCCCACCGTGACGTGAGTGCACCCTTTGTCTCCTTTTCACGTCGGCCTGGGGCCCCAGGTGTCAGAGACAGAGCGGGAAGACCTTGAGGAATCAGAAAAGATTCAGTACTGGGTGGAAAGGCTGTGTCAGACGCGACTCGAGCAGATCTCCTCTGCTGATAATGAGATCCCAGAGGTAACACACCTTCCTCCCACCAGCACCACCCTGGCCTTCACCAAGGCCCACCTGGGGGACCGCAGAGGAGGCAAAGTGGCCACTGCCTGACCTGGCTCTGGGGAAATAGCTGTTCTCCTGGGCGAGTCTCCAGATTGACCCTTCATGAAGGTCCAGCCCTTTGAGTCAGCCCCAGTTAGGTCTATGGTGCTGGTGCCTGGGCGGGTCTCCCCTTTTCTGGCAAGTGTGTCCCAGTTTAGATGGTTAACATTAGGAGCCCCTTACTTGAGGCCCATATATGGCATAGCTTGCAACCCTCCTGCCATGGGCCCTCTCTCCCAGCTGCCCACTAAGGGCTAGGTGGGTACCAGCTGGCAGAACCGTGCCACTCACTCTCTAGAACTGTCTGGGAGGGCAGAGAGTTTCCAGCACCAAGAGACACAGGGCAGAAGAGAGCTTCTGTGCTCCAGTCAATGACAGAACTTCCTTGAAAACTCCCACCCCCCAACAGATGCCCACGGGGCCCCCACCTCCCCCGCCTTCTGTGTCTCCCCTGGTCCCGCCCCTGAAGCGCTTCGCAGGCGGGCTGCACCTCCACACCACCGACCTGGACGACATCCCCTTGGACATGTTCTACTATCCCCCCAAGACGTCCTCGGCCTTGCCTGTGATGCCCCACCCGCCCCCCTCCAACCCGCCCGCCAAGATCCCTGCGCCCCCTCTCCTGCCCGCATCTGGGCGCGCGACCGCCTCCTCCTCACCCTGGGTGCAGCACACACCGCCCCCTATCCCCATTCCGCCCCCACCATCCATCCCCACACAAGACCTCACACCCACCCGTCCACTGCCCTCGGCCCTGGAAGAGGCTCTGGGCAGCCACACCTTCCGCACGGGGGATTTGGGCAACCCCACAGAGGACTGGGAGGCCAGGAACCACAGCGGGAAGCCTATCAACTCCCCAGTCCCGGAACGCAGCTTCCCACCGCCCACGGCAAAGGTACCGCAGGAGAGAGCATGCTGGGAGGGGACGGGCTTCTGTATGCCACGCCCCCTACTCCTATGCATGTTGGGGGCAGGGCTTCCGTGTGCCACGCCCTCTGTGTGTGTATGTTTGCGCGCGCGCGTGTGTACGCGCACATTCCTGCATGTGCATGGTTTCTGCTGGTTTTGCAGTGCTGTGTTTTAGGGTGAATTATGGAGATAACTAGGAAGAGTGACGGTGTCCAGAGCTCTCTTCACTCCTCTGCTGGTCACTTGCAGTGTAGTAACTGGAAGGCTCAGTTTGTGAGAGCCAGAATGTTGGGGTGCAGCCCAGGAAGTCTTAAATATGGGGAATCAATCCCAACTTTAACTGGGTGAAAAACGGGGGGGGGGGAAGGGTCTCAACCAGGGAGAGGGCTCGCAGGGCTGGGATGCATAGTTTTCATGTGGTAGCTCCAGGTTCAATTCCCAGCACCTCACGGTCCCCTGGGCACCACTTCCCCTCCCCCCACATACATATCAAAAAAGGGGGAATAATCTTGGGCTCTATAAATGAAGTGATAACACTGTCCAACGTCAGTGCCATTTTCTTTTTTTTTCTTTTTTGTTTTGGGGACATACCCAGCAGTGCTCAGGGATTACTCCTGGCTCTGCCCTCAGGGCTCACTCCCCGTGGGCACAGTGGACCATATGTAGTACCAGGGATCAAATTCCAGGTAAGCTGTGTGCAAAGCAAGCACCCCGCCCACAGTACTATCTCCAGCATAGACAGCACCACTTTCTATGGCACTAACCAATGACATTGGCTTTTGGTGTACAATAGGCAGAAACTGGCTAACTTCTAACTTCCAACTGCAAATTTCCTAGAAGTCTTTAAATTTATTATTTAAACACCACAGATAATTTTCTCTCCTGTAAGGAGAAAGAACAGTGATTTTTCTTTCCTTCTTTTTTTCTTTAAAAAAAAAAGACATTTGTTTTTAATTGTTCTTAACCCAATGACTGTTTCATGAGCACTAACTTGAAAGGAAACCATGGAACTTTGACCTCATGGAGAGGAAGACACCTATCCCCCTGCTCCCTGGGGCTTGGCTGGAGTCAGTTCTAAAGCAGCTTATCAAGTGGGTCTTCTGGGGGTGAGGGGAGTTGAGGGGAGGTGGGTGATTAGAGGAGTTGAGCTGAGGGTAGCCAGTGGTCTCAGATCAGTGTTTTTTAATTTTTTTTTGTTTCTTTGTTTTGTTTTGATTTGATTTTTTTTTTGTAGGAGTACATCTATTTATTCAGCCACTGATTAGCTGATTGAATTGGGCATAAACTCCACCTTAATTTTTTATTCTTTTTTTTTTAATGAACCTTCCCCACCTGAAGTTTCTGCATCAAGAGCAAAACTTGGATGGTCTCAGCTCATGCAGGAGTGCTATGGGAAGCAAGTGCAAGTGAAGAAAATGCCTGATGCCACAGGGCTGCAACCTCCTGCAGGGAGTTCCAAGGATTTTCTTGAGCCTGCAGTGGGGTTCTGCATCAGCTGTAGGGATAGGGAGAAGCCTCTTTGCCCCAGAACCCAGCCACACCAGGTTCACTGAGTGAGCCCTAGGGCACAGAGCCATGCCCCACCCCCCTTGTGAGGGATGCAGAGGGGATCTGCAGCCCTGTCTGGCCCAGGCTTTGCCATCTGAAGGACAGGCAAGGGACCAGGCAGGATTCAGCTATAAAATCAGCACAGGACGTGGGTATTGAGGCCCTGACTTGCATCCATCAATCCCTGGCTCTGCATATGGTCTCGTGAGCACTGTCAAGTGTGACCCAAACCTCCCCGCCAAATCAGCATAGTCTAAGTGGAGTGAGGGTGAGGAGGTGCTCGTGGGAAGTTGGAAGCATCTCTGTAGAGTAAAAGATCTGTGGGAGCCTTGAGGAATGTTATACTACACAGGGGAAAAGGCATAGGAGGGACTATAGAGTGGGCAAGATGGAACACAAAATGGCTGGGGAACTCTGGGCTGGTGCCACGTCATTTTATCCAAGTCTGGGTGTCTTCCTTGGACAAATGGGAATGTTCACGGCACCCACCTCTTTAGGAGAAGTAGAAAACATATTGCGTGAGCCCATTCTAGGTTAAAACTATGGCAGGCACAGTGGACTTGATCAGTGGCAGATTCAGGTCCAAGAAAATTTGGGCGGTACAGCAAGCAAAGGCTTGAGGTAAACTGAAAGTCTTTGGGGTAGGATGAAACTTCAACACTGGGACCCGTGTTCTCAGATTCCTCGAGGACTCCTTGATGAATCATGAGCCGTTCATTTCTCATTAGCACAGAGTGAAGACCCCTTTCAAAACTGGGGCATCTGAAGTTCTGGACCCTAAATGTCTGAAAGACCCTCAGATCCAGGCTTGTTCCTGGTTCAGGGGGCAAAGTTGGGGGCTACTGTTTAGCTTTTCTTCCTCCCGCCTGCACCAGCCCTTTGACCCTTGTACCACTGCCCTGCCTGTCCCCCTCCTGTGTGCCATTGGTGAGTTGTTTTCCAGAGCTGTAGCAAAAGCCTTCATGTCACTTTTGCATAGCCAGTCCAACCACCAACAGGCCTAGGGTGTGGAGTGAATGGGAGTATACTACTGTTGGCTAAATACCTGTCCAGTCACACGGCACCTGCCAGATTCTAGGTGCCGTAGCTACCCATCGATGGCCCATTGTCCTGTTGAGCCATGCAGGTATTCATTTGAGATGTTTCATGAGCATCTATCTATTCTGTGCCAGCCACTCTCCTGGAAAACCTTGGCAAGTGGGCAGCCCAGCCCCTGCCTGAGTCCATCTGGTGGGGAAGTGAGCCACATCAGCAGCAAAATATCCCTATGGGAAAGGGAAAACAAAAGTGCTGTGTGCTGTGATGAGTGAGGCTCAAAGGAGGGAGGTGGTGATACCTAAGCTAAGGCCTTAGCAGGTGGGGCATAAGGAGAGAAAAGTGTGTGAATAAGAGAGTGTGAATAAGTTCCAGTAAGTGTTACTTATTGGAACCATAAGTTCCAATAAGTTGCAAAGGTAGGCAGCTTGCTTTGCAAGTGTGCTGCCAGCCCTGGTGTGATCCCTGGCACCACAGTGGTCTCTCAAGCAGCACCCAGAATAATTCCTGAGCACCTCTGGGCCCCCAAACCGAAAAATCAAGGCACCAAAACCTGGCATTTTGGAAAGAATGTATAAGGGGAGAGAAGGCATGAGGCATGAGCCTGCAGTGGAGGGTAGAAAAGCTCACAGAGGGCTTTCAGGGGGCGGGGCGGGGGGGATGGGGAGGCAGTGTTAAACCAAGATGCTCAGCAGTCAGGGGCACCAGGAAGGGTTCGGGGAAGGACCCCTTCTACCCTTCTGACCCATCTACTCAACATGAACCAGGGTGTCTGAGCCAAGCAGAGGAACACCTGTGTCTCAGGTACCAATCAGCTGGGTCTCAGCCACCAGTCTCTAGCGTCTGTGGCCACCTTCATTTGCTGTCCAGGCATGGCCCAAGGGAGGGAGGAGACTGGGCAGCACCAGGCCAGTGAGGGAGCCTCTGAGTGTGCTAGGAGTCACCAAGCTGCCCTCAGCCTCCGGGTCACCAGGCTCTGTTCTCCAAGCCCTCCATTGGTTTCTGTTGCCTGAGAGCCTATGCAGTGGCCCATGGCCTTCTCTGTCCTCTGCCTGAGATCACATCTGGAGGCTTGGACAGGTGCAGGGACCATACCACCCTGCATGTTGATGGTGTGAATTTGCATGTCAAAGTGCCCCGCTGGACCCCCCCTCCTCATTTGGGTCTCTCCACCCTGAACCCCTGCAGACCTTTTGCCCAAGCCCACAGCCTCCTCGGGGGCCTGGCGTGTCCACCATCTCCAAACCCGTCATGGTCCACCAGGAGCCCAACTTCATCTACCGGCACCCAGTGAAAGCCGAGGTCCTGGTAAGCCTGGGGGTGGGTTCACCTCCCCCACTCCTAGGCCATCGCCAAGGAAACAGACGAGGACTGTCTCCCCTGAGTGCTGTTGCCCCAGGAGAGAGGAAGGGTACAAGTGTGGACAAGGCGTGGGCTCACCGACTTCTCCACGGCCTCAGGGTTGGATGGGTGTGAGCATGACTAGAAGGACTACTGCTCGCCCAGACCCAGCAGCCCGGCACCCCATGATACAGCCACAGTGTAACTTAGAGGTGGTGGCAGCAACCACAATGTAGCTTAGCAGTGGGCAGCCACAGTGTAACTTAGTGATGGTTGGCAGCCACAGTGTAACTTAGTGTGGTCATTGACAGCCACATTGTAACTTAGCAGTGGTCCACAGCCACCCTGTAACTTAGTGGGCAGCCAAGGTGTAACTTAGTGATGGTTGGCAGTCACATTGTAACTTAGCATGGTTGTTGGCAGCCACACTGTAACTTAGTGGTGGACCACAGTGTAACTTAGTGGTGGTCGCAGCAGCCACAGTTTAACCTAGCCATGGTTGCGCCACTGATACAAATACTCATGGAGAGCTGAGTCTGTCCAGCTCTGTGTGATCTCCCAACTGTTTGGTAACAACGTTCCCTCCCTTCGTGTAATGCTCGAGGAAGCTGAGGCTTATCCGAGGCCCCTCTGTTTCCCAGGGCTGAATCCAGACTCACTGTGTAATCCAGACTCCAAGATGGGGACCTGGACACAGCAGACGTAGCCCCCTGATCACCCCACCAGGACTGCCAAGTGGGCACTATGCTCCTGGGAGGGAAGGGCCCACCCAGGTCACCGGATGCCTGTGTGCCCCACCTAGTAGCACTGACCTCCCACCTCCTATAGGAAGGAACGTGCCAGAATGTTTATCCCTTTCCCAGCGAACCCCGTCCAAGTGTCAGACAGACACTTATTTGGAGCTTTAACTGCCCTGCTGTTGCCTGTGACCTCGTCCAATGCATCCCTGCTGTGCCCGCGGGCTGACGAATGACAAGGGTGGCGTGCGCTGAACTAGAACTGCGGGAGCTTCCATGTGTGTTTGGGGCGGCATGTGGCAGGGCTGGCAGCAGGGGGCAGGCGAGACCTGAGTCATGGGTGGCGCTGTTGTTTCCTGTCTGCAGCCCCAGGAGATGCTGAAGCGGATGGTGGTTTATCAGACGGCGTTCAGACAAGTAAACCCCCATCCCTTGTGTGCTGTGGAACACCCCTCCCCTCCCTCTTTGATGGCTTTCTTGGGAAACACCAGTTGGTTCTAAGGAAAAGCATCACTTTCTGGGGTTCCTCTGACCCCAGCCGTGTCCCCCGCTGCCTTGGGCTAGAGGGTGGGGAGGGCTTCGTGCCACGTGGAACGAAGGGTGAGTGGCAGGAGCCCTGGGCTCATCTCTCTGGCTGATGTTTGTTCTAAGATGAGCAGGCAGCAGGGTCCCCAAAACCCTGAGAGGCCCCTGCTCCAGCCCTAGGAGGGAATGAAGGGTTGGCCTGACCCAGCCCCCTCCCCACTCACCCCAGTCCCCTGCCCCTCGTCTGTCTGTCCAGGGAACTCCTGGCTGGCCTGTGAGGGGTATGGGGCTAGCAGCTTCTTCTGTCACCTCTGAGGCAGAGGTCCACGGAGCTGACACTGGATACCCCGAGAGAGGGTCATCCTGCAGCTCCCCCTCTGAACCTGGGTCCCTCTGATCACCCTCAGGGGCTGTCCATGAGGGGCTACCTGAGAGGCTGCTCCCAGCCCAGCCCTGGCAGCAACAGAGGGTAGCTCCTGAAGGCTAAGCTGGCTCAAGCCATTTCAAAGGCCTCATGATCTCTGCCCCCCTCCCCTCTCTGTTGCCCCACTGGATGGGAAACGGATACAGAGAGATTTGGAAACGGGTACTGGATTCGGGTCCAGAGGGCTGTGCGCTCCTCGGTGGGCATATAAGGGCCTCTGTATTCCTCCCACCCCTAATTCATGCAACTGTGGTGTGTGTGTGTGTGTGTGTGTGTGTGTGTGTGTGTGTGTGTGGTTTTTCTTTTGAGGGTTGGGGCTTAAGGGCACTCTTGGCTCAATGCTCAGGGGTCACAAGGCTCCGGGGATGAGATGTGGTTCTGGGGATTATTGCTGGAGTTGGCTGCAGGAAAGACAGTTTATAGTGATTTATAATGATTGTCAACTAGACATTCAAGGATTTGGGGTTTGGGGCACCACACCCTAGGGGAGAAAGGGTGGGAGGTGAGGAGGCTCAGAGCTGAGACTGGGAGTCCAGCCCCTGTCCACAGCCTGGGACTGGGTGATCTCAGATGCCAACGTCCCCTCAGTCTCTCTGTGGAGGGCGGGGGAGGCTGGGGATCCCGTGAAGTGCCCACTAGCTGTGAGAGCTTGTAGGTGCCACTTCTAGAACACACAAGATGCAGACCATGCCCCAAGGCTTGCCCCGAGCCAGGGCTCCTAGAAGGTCACTGCTGCATATCCCAGAAGGAACAGCAACCCTTGAGCCATCCCTCCTGACCAGCCCTGTGCCCACTCCTCATTGTGACCCACAAGGGGGCGGCCTCTGAGCTGGTGAGAGAACCCCTGATTCAGGACCAGACAGAGAACTCGAGCAGCTCTGCAGGAAGGAGCCCCACCTTCGATCCTCAGCACTGCACAAGCCCCTAGCATCATCGGGAATGACCCCCGAGCACTGTACCGGGAGTAGCCCCTGAGCTCTGCCAGGTGTGCCCCCGCCCCCACAGAAAAAGAGAAGAACCTCAGGCTTTGTTTGGGAAGTGGTGGCGCGTGAGGAGAGGGGAGGGCCAGCGACGCCGGGATGCAGATGCTGAGGGCCTAGACCCAGGCTGCTGCCTGCTGAGGCCGCCCGGGACCGGCCACTTGCTCCCAGCGTGGCCTTGGGAGCTGCGTCACTCAGTCCAGCAAGGCCCATGACCCCCACCTCCTGGACCTCCTTCTTCACCCCCTTGTCCCCAGAGGCTCAAGTCCACGCTGTGTGGACCTCACATTGTCCGGCCAGGCCCCTTGGCCCCAACTCCCCTCCTCGCCACAGTGGCTCCTTCTAGCTTGCCGCTCCTGTTTCCCACCCACCACATCTTCATCTTGTGCTGATTTCCGCCCCCCCACCCCACAAACCAGTTGACAGCAGAGCTGTGTGGTCCCCCCGCCCCCATCCCAATAGAGCCCTCTGACCTTTCAGGGAGGTGTGAATGATTCTGGGCCCAAGAAAGCACAGAGCACCAACCCCCTTTTTAATTCATGCCTTGTCCCTTAACCTTTATTCACTGGTTCCCCTCCGCCCACCCCAGAGCTTCTTGAGAAGAGTTGTCGTTCCATGGGGTCCAAGTTTGGGGAGACGTAAGTTGAACTTCACCTCCAGAGTCAGCCCCGACTAGCGTGGGCATGCAGGGAAATGAGGGCAGAGCTTAAAAGACCTGAGGCTGTGGGCAGGAGATACCCTAGCGAGGAGGCTGTGCCTGTCTGGACCACCTGGCAGTGTGAGGATGCCCCTGCCAGCCACAGGCACCCCCTAGACCGGGCAGAGGTGGGCAGGATCCCCAAATGCCTCCCTGGCTTCCTGGCTTCCTGCTTCTCCCCTGCTGGGGTGCTCTGGCTACTGGGGCTGCCGGCCTCCTCTCTGAAGCCCCCAGCTTCACCCCCATTTCCACCCGCTTCATGCTGTCCTCCCTGCACTCATCTGGCAGTGCCCCTCGGGGCTTGGTTCTGTAGCCCTCACCCCTCCCTTTGCTTCCAGGATTTCCGGAAATACGAAGAAAACTTTGACCCTTACTCCATGGTGAGAGAGAATGCCTGCCCCTGGGGAACAGTCCCCAGAGTTGGGTGAAGGGGCACAGTGCACTACATCGGAGTGCACTGGGGGGCTGGGGCATCCTGGAGAGGGGGTGGGGTTCAGGAATTCTGGGAATCCCCCTGACTCTTTGTACTGAAGTCTCCCTCCTGTGTCAACTATATGGTAGGACATGTGTGCGTGTGTGTGCATGTGTATGTATGAATGCATGTGTGCTAGTGTATATATATGTGTGTGTGTACAAGTGTGTGTATGTGTGTACAAGTACATGTGTCTGCAAGTACGTGTGTATGTCTGTTTATGTGTGTGAATAAACGTGTGTATGTGTGTAAAATGTATGTGTGTGAGCATATGTATATGTGTATATGTGTGCACAAGTGTATGCGTGTGCAAGTACTTGTGTGTCCATATGAGTGTTTATGTGTGAATAAACATGTATATATGTGTACGAGTTATGTATGTATGTACAAGTGTGTGTATGTGCATGTATGTATGAATGTTTTTTGTGAGTAAACGTGTGTATGTATATATGGGAGTGTGTATATATATATATATGGGAGTGTGTATGTGTGTGTATGTATGTATATGAGTGAGTGTGTGTATGTGTGTGAGTGAACATGTGTGTATGCCTATGAGAGTGTGTATATGGGAGTGTGTGTATATGTAAGAATGTTTTTGTGTGTATGTGATTATGTACGTGTGTGTGTATGCGTGTCTTCTAGCAGTCACACTTACTGAACTGTGAATCGAGGGTGCTGTGTTTTCAGGGATGTTATCGCCTGGTCCTCACACTGGGGATGTATGACTCTGTGTGTGTGTGTGTGTGTGTGTGTGTGTGTGCATGCGCCCACATGTTCCCCAGACACTTGAGGATCCATGGCTCTTGGGCGTGTGAACTCTGTTGGGGCCCCAGTGACCCCCAAGAGGTGGCTTCCCTCCCAGCCTGCCCACCCATGTCCCTCAGTAGATGAGCCCCCCTCTCTCCCTCTAGTTCACCCCCGGGCAGATCATCGGGAAGGACGTCCGGCTGCTGCGCATTAAGAAGGTACCTGCGCCCTCTGCGCCTCTCCACCCAGCCCTCCCGCCCTGGGCCCCTTCTCCTACTGTCTAGCTGATTTGTGGGGGACCCCTCAGATCCGTGGGGTGCCCCGCCTGTGGTGGAACCATGCCGGGCCCTGGTCTCTGGCAGAGGTGCTGCCATCAGCCTTGGACTCTCCTGTTAGATGGGCAGGGCCCTGGTGCCCACCGGCCACTGTCCACCCAGTTCCCTCAGGCCCCTCTCTCTCTGCCCAGGAGGGGGCCTTAGACCTCGCCCTGGAAGGCGGCGTGGACTCCCCGATCGGGAAGGTGGTCGTCTCGGCCGTGTACGAGGGCGGAGCAGCAGAGCGGCACGGTCAGTGGATCAGCCCTGCCCTGCTGGTGGGCTGTGGAGGGTTCTGGAAAGCCAGCAGCTCCCCAGTGAGGTGGCCATCAGTGGCCCAGAAAGGCCCCATCCCTGCATCCTAAGTGTGTACTCTGGGTCCCGGCCTGCGCCTGTGGGACCTGTGGGGACACAGCACTCTGCCTCGGAGGCTCCCTGGCTCACGCAAGCCTGAGCAGACAACAGTGGGGATGGACGGTCTGCAGAGAGCTCCAAGGAATGGGGGTGGGAAGTCTGGGGGTGCCCACCCACCGATGGGAACAGGGTTGCTGAGCTGACAACCCCTTCCTGCCCAGCTCCCCATGCAGCCTTCTGGGTCAGCCCCACTCTTTTGTGCTGCTCGGCCCAGCAGTGCTCCAGGGCCCTGGGGGTCACCCCAACAGTGCCAGAGCCCCCAGGCCCACCCTTGGTGGTGCTCAGGGGTCAGGTGGTGCCTAGGCTCAAATCTGGGGCCTCCAACGTGCATTCCCATCTGAGTCTAATCCCCCCCCCACACACACACACCGAGGAAGTGGCCTTCGGGTGAACTGGTGGATTGTTTCCTGCTTCTTGAGCCCACGGGGCAGGGGGGAACCCCACAGGCCCAGGCTCGGGCCTTCCGGAAGGCCCACCAGCGAGCACTTTTTGCCAAGCTCCAGTAGCTGACGGGCCTCGTCTCCTCGCAGGCGGCATCGTGAAGGGGGACGAGGTCATGGCCATCAATGGCAAGATCGTGACGGATTATACCCTGGCGGAGGCGGAGGCCGCCCTGCAGAAGGCCTGGAATCAGGGGGTGAGTCCAGATCCCCCCGCACCCCCACCTTCCTACCCACCTCCCCTACCCCCGCCCCCAGCTTCTCTGCCGTGCTTCTGGTCAGGGGGCCTTCTCCCAGCTCGGCTTCTGGGAGACACCATAAGCTCTCCATCCTGTCCAGGGTCATGATTGGAAAAGATGGAACTGAGAAAGCAAATGGGCATTTCTGACTTTGAGTAAAAAAAACAGATTCCAGAAAGGCTGGATCTGGCAACCCACCTTTGGGGAGGGAAAAAAAAAAACAACTTCAAGGTATATGGGACAGGAGTTCAAAGAGTGCTTGGGGTTGCTAGAACCCTTCCCAGCACTCGAGGACCCAGAGTGGAAGTGAGGCTGTGGGAGCCTCCCAGCAAGATCAGGTCAGCACTGCACAGGCGCCGGTGTGCGTGGTGACCACTTGTGCTGTGCAGTGCACAACCTGTGCAACTGTGTGCAGGCAGCCGAGCCTGAGGTATTAAGTTCAGAGCCGAGGAAGCCGAGCGGCTGGGCCTGGGACCCTCATGAAAGGATATGGACCAGAGAAGACTTGCGGGTAACACGTTGACTGTGTCTGCTGATCTGAGGGCTGTGCCAGGGCTCGAGGGAGCTCTGGGGACTGGAGTGCTTGGAGGGAGAAAGGGAGGTTTTCAGGGGGAAGACTGCAGCTCAGCGTCAGAAGTCATGACCTGGGGGAGAGGCTTAGTGAGAGCTCGCATTCTTTTTATGGGCTGCAGCCCGGTCTAGGAGGGCCCAGGAGGGAGCTCCGGTGGGTGGCAGTGATGAGGGGAGTCAGGACCACAGCGAGGCCAGAAGGTCCCCCTGACTGGCTGCGCATCCAAGGATGGTATTAAACTTGCCATTTCCCAGGACCTTTCCCAGAGTCCTGGAGGCCCAGTTGGTTTTGTTTTGTTTTGTTTTTTGCTTTTTGGGTCACACCCGGCAATGCACAGGGGTTAACTCCTGGCTCTGCACTCAGGAATTACTCGTGGCAGTGCTCAGGGAACCATATGGGATGCTGGGAATTGAACCCGGGTCAACTGCGTGCAAGGCAAATGCCCTACCCTCTGTGCTATTGCTCCAATCCAAGGCCCAGTTTTAAGAAACTTCATGTGCTTCTGGAAGTGGCTGCCTGCCCCCGGTCCACAGTTCAGCATACTGGGGTTCAGTCTTGCTCCAGGCTCAGCAGCCCTGGTCTTCGGGGTTCTGAAGTCCCAGAGATGGGAAAGTTGCCCAGACTGGGAGACTCCACAGGGAGGCCCACCCCGGCCCCAAACTAGGCCCTCCAGCCCCTCGGAGACCCCCCTCCCATGGGAAGAAGGCCTCGGGGGTTTGGGCCAGGCCCTGGCGCCCAAGAGTGGAAGTGGGGTGTCAGGGGCAGGTCCCTGAGTTTGCCCGGAGTCACTGAGCCTCTCCCCACAGGACTGGATTGACCTTGTGGTTGCTGTCTGTCCCCCCAAGGAGTATGACGACGAGCTGTAAGTGTGCCTGGCACCCTGCCCACCCTCTCCCCTAGAAGCCTGGCCACGTGCCCCTCACTGCCCCCATGTGCAGCCTGAAGGAACAGCCTAAGCAGTCGGCAGCACAGCTCCTGGGCGAGAGAAGGCCTGGGGCTGAGGCCCTGTGTGGCCTCCATTTGGACAGTGCGGTCTTGTCCAGTTTATTATTGTTGCTACTATTATCATTTTTCCTCCTCCTCATCATCCCTTTCCTCATCTATCTCCTCATCATCCTTTTTCTCTTCTTCCTCCTCTTCTCTCTTCTTCCTCCTCTTCTCTCCCTCCTCTTCCACCTTCTCCTTGTCCTCCTCCTCCTCTTCCTTCTCCTCCTCCTCTTCCTCCTCCTCTTCCTCCTCCTCCTCCTCCTCTTCTTCTTCTTCTTCTTCTTTCTTCTCTTACTCTCTTTTACTCTTCCTCCTCCTCCTCTTCTTCCTCCTCCTCTTCCTCCTCTTCCTATTCCTCCTCTTCCTATTCCCCCTCCTCCTTTCCTTCTCCTTCCCCTTCCCCTTTCTCTTCTCCTTCTCCTCCTCCTTCTCCTCCCCCCCTCCCCCCTTTCTCTTCTTGTTTTTGGGCAACACCTGACTGTGCTTGGGGCTCGTTCCTGGCTCTGCACTCAGGAATCACTCCTGGTAGTAATAGGGAGACCATATGGTTACTGAAGATCGAACTCAGGACAGCCATGTACAAGGCAAGTGCCTTATACTCTGAACTATCTCTCTGTCCTCTCAACTTCTTCTTGAGTTCTAGAAAACTGGAGCACAGAGAGCATCTGAGTCAGAGAGCAAGTGAAGGGTAGGGTTGGGATTATGACTCTAAATTTATGATTTCCCAGCTAGAATTTCACCCCCCACAGAAACAGCTTGAAGACTTCTGTTTCTTTTCTGGAAGGTCCCTTTCTCATGCTGGTGTGTCTCCAAGTGCCCTGGATACCCCACATGAGAGCTAGAGCCTTGGCTCAGTCTCTCTCTATAACCATGCTGCTTATATATAACCAGAATTATCAAGAGTGCCGGGATTTATCTAATGGAACCATTCTGGGGGAAAAGGGTTGTATTACAAAGATTCATCATATTTAGGACACAAAACTTTTTGGTAGAGGGCAAAACTCTTCAACTGGATTTACTGTCAGTGTATGTGACAGTGCATATAATAATTCATTTATTATGCTGAAGCTTTTGTTGAAAATATTTTCAATTGTAACTATAGAATTGGAGTGATTTTTATTTAAGACTGGTTAACTTAAATGGACTCACTTTTATTTTCATAAAGATATTGGCAGCATGAATGAAGCACAACAGCAGACATATAAAATATTAGCAGAGATACTAGGAGGAACCAATTATGTAAAGGCCTCTGTTCTTACGCCTTATTACCACACAATAGGTAAGTTTTTGGTAGATTGGGTAGTTTTAAAAGACTAAGTTAACTTAAATAGAATAATTCCAAGAATTTAAATTTTGAAAGAATGCTTTTAAAGTTACCTTGAAAAGTTCCAAATAAATGGGCCAGAATGATAGTATAGCGGGCCAGGCACTTGCTTTGCACACGGTTGATCTGGATTCCATCCCTGGCATCTCATATGGTGCCCCAAGCACTGTCTGGAATGATATCTAAGCACAGAGCCAGGAGTAACCCATGAGTATTGCTGGGTGTGGCCCCAAAACTTAAAAAGTAAAAAATAAAAACTCCAAATAGTTAAAAATAGAAAGAATGGTATAATGAATCCTCAAGTTCACACGGCTCAATTTTGTGTTCTTCAAAAACGTTTTTAAGGGGCCAGAGTGATAGTACAGTGGGATAGGGCCTTTGCCTTGCATGTGGTCAATCGAGATTCGATCCTCAGCATCCCATGTGGTCCCCCAAGCACTTCCAGGAATAATTTCTGAGTACACAGCCAGGAGAAACTACTGTGATCCAAAAAGAAAAAGGAGGAAAAAAAACCCCAGAAAATAAAAACAGTTTTTAAGGACTTTCACCAATTGAAGTCCTAGAGTCAGATCCACTGAACATTTCTGGATCTTCAAAAGTCCTGTCCTCTCCACTTAATTCCTTAAATCAGGATGTTGCTTATCTCCATTGTCTGAAGTTCTTATCAGAAACTAACACTTGTTTGAGGCCCTGGGTTAAATCTCTAGCCCCACACAAGCATAAACTGAAAAGGAAGTTGGCTTATCAACCTGGACACGGGTTGTCATAGGTATGTATTGCATTCTAATCTGGCGGACCTTGTTTCTCAGTTATCTAGTTACAGAAGACATTGATTTAATTGCAGTTGATATATGGCAGTTAGGCTGAGCTGGTACACTGGATAACAGTACAACATTTTTTAAAAAATTTGGGCTGGAGAGACAGTACAGGGGGCTAAGGTACTTGCTTGGCAATACAGCCAACCCTGGTTCTATCCCTGGCACAGAGCCAGGAATAGTCCCTGAGTACCACTGGGTGTGGCTTCATCTCCACTCCCCTCCCCCCCCAAAAAAAACAACTAAATTTGGTTTGCCTAAATTCATCCTGCATTAAGGGTGACAGAATGGTAATATTCTACATTAGCATTACTTCTATATTTATTGGCTGGAATTTGTCTGAAAAGAAATTTCCCGTATAAACTACTTGCTGTGGAATTTTTTATGGGAAACATGGGTTATATGCTCGAATTTTTGTCTTTTATAGTTTTCAGATGAATTCATGTCCTCCACATGTTACCAAGAGATTGAAGGGGATTAAATTATACTCTTGAGACCATGGAGATGGCTCAGTGGTAAAGTGCATGCCTTCCACTCAGTAGACCAGGGTTTGATCTGTGATACCATTAAAAAAAAAAATGAACCAATCCTTCCCCCCAGAAAAAATGCAACTCTAAAATACTTTAAAAGAGGGCTGGAGAGTTAGTACAGGAGGTAAGGCGCTTACATGCAGCTGACCCCTGCTTGATCCTTGGAACCACATGTGGGCCCTCAAGCACTGCCTGGTGTCACTCTTGAGCACACAGCCAGGAATTAGCCCGTGAGCACTGCTGGGTATGGGCTCTAAACCCTCCAGAAACAAAACAAAATAAAAACTATTCTATGTGATTTGAACTTGCTCAGTGTTAAATATAGATTAAAATACTTTGTTGAATAATTTTGAAATAAATGCAGGGACCCAAGATAGTACGAGATTAAGGCACTTGCCTTGTATGCAGCGAGCCATGGTTTCATCCCTGGCACTGCATGGTCTCATGAGCATTACTGAGGCAACCCCTGAGCAAAGAACTGGGATTTGGACCCTCGGTGTGACCGAACCCTCTCCTAGCCTCCACCCCCAAATTAAAGGTGCAGTTGGACCAGATCTTTTGAGTTTTATGTTTTCCTGTTTGGCGACTCCCCAGTAGGACTGGGGGGCACCTAAGCCAGCCTAAGGGCCAGATCTGATAAAGTTAGTTGGATAAGTAGGAGTATGCATCGTTCTTTTCTGTGTGCAGATGTGTCTAAGTATGTACATGTGTGTATGTATACATATTTAAAATGTCACCTTAAACTCTCACCCATAAGAATTTACATAATTTATACTATTGATTCTTGTACTGGATTCTAGATTTTGAGTGTATTTTGGATAAAAGGAAAAAACCTCTTTCTTATGGAAGTAATAATATAACCTTGGGAAAACTATCAGAAATGCCAATGGAATCAAATACCCAAATAATGGGATCAAGACTCCCACCAGGAGCTGTGAGGTAACTGTATTTTTGTTCTATAATTTGTTATTGAAATGTTAAATTTGGTCTATTTAATGGGCTTTTACCAAGACTTGTAGCAATTGCATTCTACCTCTGTGCATTTGCTTTTCCTTTGCCTTCTGTCCTTTTGTTTCAAGCTTTGCAGTCATTCTAACTAAAGAGTAGGCCTTCTAGTTGTCCTTAGTGGAAACAAAGTCCCTACCTCTATGCTTTTTGATAGCACTTAGCCACTTACTATTCCTTCCAGTTTCTTATTGTATAGCACATGTTCTCTGTTTGAATATAAACTGTGTTGTTTTATAATCACGTCATTCGCAATGCCCTGGGTAATGGCAGTTGCACAATAAGTATGTACTGGACAAAGAAGCAAGTGGATAAAAGCTTGGGGATATTTATTATAATTTAGTGTAGTTCTGTTAGTAATAGGCTTAGCTGTCATCATTTACTAAAATAGAAAAATAATATACTCATTTATAGTCATTTGACTTTTTTTTTTCATTTTTTGTAGTTTTATTTATTGAATCACCGTGAGAGCAGTTACAAAGCTCTAAATTGGGTCTAAGTCTCGGTCATACAATGAAACATCCATACCTTCACCATTGCCCATTCTCCACCACCAAAAACCCCAGTGTACTCCCATCCCACACCCTCCCCCTACCTCTGGGGCAGATGATTTCCACATTACTCTCTCTCTCTACTTTGATCACATTCAATATTTTGACACCAGACCCACCATTA
>JAOXYA010000045.1:29662995-29673719 GCA_028565675.1 Sorex palustris | reverse complement strand
TTTCAGGGGCATAATATTGCTATCCATGTCTATCACTTTTTTCACACACACACACACACACGCACACACACACACACACACACACACACACCCTCCCCTCTTACTTGTGTCTCTGTCCACAGACTTTTGTGGGCCACGTCAACTTCTTCAAAGGCACCGGCTTCTCTCCCTCAGTGGCCTTCGCCTCCCTCTCCCTCTTCCACATCCTGGTCACCCCGCTGTTCCTGCTGTCCAGTGTGGTCCGGTCCACAGTCAAAGCTCTTGTCAGGTAAGAGGAGGGTCGGCAAGGGTCTTGGGTGGCCCTTGAACTGCCACGGCCACAGTGGCCATCAGAATGCCCGCTTGTTTGGTCTCTAGCCTTGGCTGCCCCATGAATATGACCCCCCTCTGAAGCTGGTCCCAGCTGCTTAGAGGCCATGAGGCAGAACGAGCCTGCCCAGGGCGCAGTGTGGAGCGTGGAGTCCAGTGCTGCCCGTTGGTCCCAGATCCCCCTTTTAAAGCCTTCCATGACAAGCACTTTCCCCCTGCCGTGGTGGCCCCTGGATTTTAGAAGCTCCCTCTGAATTCTTGCTTGCCCGTGCTGAGCAGCCTCTGTTCTCCATGGGCCTCTGCATCTCCACAGGCCCCTTTTGGGGAGAAGCGTCCCCCGTGTTCCTGCATGTCCTGTCCCTGTAGCTCTGTGGGGCCCTCTGGGGGACCTTCCCAAAGGCCCGCTGGGGAACAGGCCTGAGGCACAGGCCCTGGCTGGGGAGCAGCATGAAGACCTCCTGGGTGTCCTGGAAAGCGAGGCCTGTGGGCTCTCTCAATGCCCTCCCAGCACCCCTGGAACTGGGCAGGAACAATCACCCTTGAACCCCAGCTCCTTGAGCCTGGTGGGAAGTGAAAGGAGCATGCCAGGTCCTAGGCCGTTGATTGGACCAGAAGGGTAAGCCTGTGACACCAAGGAGCCTCTAGTGGGGGTCAGGGATGGGAGGGGGCCCAGCATCAGAACTGTGGTCATGTCTTATCTGACCTGGAAGTGGATTTACTCCTGGGGCAGGGTCAGAGGTGCCTCGGCACCCCCGCCCCCTACCCAGCCTCATCCCAGTCCTGTGTGTCCATGTGGAAACCACAGATCCCAGGATGCCACACCTGTTGGAAATCCCTTGTCTAACCCGGAAGTATTTCCATATGCAAACTCCCTGTCACCATGGTAGCTGAGCCCTTTTCAGGGGGAGAGGAGAGGTGGGTGGCTAGGGTAGGAAGCCACACACCCCAAGGCCACCAGCTCACAAACAGGGACGTGGGTTTATGTGCAGACTTCTCAGAGCACATCTCCTGAGCACCCAGATGACCCCAGCCTTGAGGGTTGGAGGACTTATCTCACTGTGGGGCCTTAGGACACTTCTTTGAAGGGAGGGTAGTGTAGACAAGCCATTCCCAAGCTGCCCAGAGCCGCCCAACGCCAAGGACAACGAAGGGATCAGGAGCTGTGCCGAGGCGGCTCCTCTGGGTCCCAAGGAAAGTTCCTGAGGGTTAGCTGGAGACTCACCTTCTCCACCATGAGCTGAGAGTCGCTTCTGCCAGAAGTCTTCTAAAGAGGCATAAACAAATGATACGTTCATAAAAACACTTAACACAGAGGCCAGCATGCTCAAGAAATATTCGTTCTTGAGGCTGGAGAGAAAGCAGTGGGTTTAAGGCACTTGCTTTGCATGTGACTGACCCTGTTTGATCCCCAACATTGCCTATGACCCTCCCCCAAGCACCTCCAGGAATGATCCCTGAGCACAGAGCTAGGAGTAAGTCCTGAGCACTTCTGGGTGTGGCTGAAAAACAACAACAAAACACAACACATAGGAGCTGGAGCCTTCGCACAGTGGGTAGGGTGTTTGCCTTGCACGCGGCTGACTCGGGTTCGATTCCTAGCATCCCATATGGTCCCCTGAGCCCTGCCAGGAGTAATTTCTGAGTGCATGAGCCAGGAATAACCCCTGTGTAACGCTGGGTGTGACCCAAAAAGTTATTAATATACTTATTAATAAGTAAATAAGTGAAACACAACAAGTATTTTCCATTGTTACTAACCAATCCTGATCCTTACTAACCTTAATACAAACCAACCTGACCTCTCACCCTTCGCCTATCCCAGACTAATCAACTTTAAATGTGAAATCACCCCTAGAACTAGCCAATCAATCCCCCACAACCTACTCCAGCAGACCCATCAGCCCTAACACTTCATACCCCCCACCATGGAATCCCCTTCTCTCTGGTTTTCGGAGGGGGTCGGGAGAGGGAATCACTTCAGCACCGGGAACCACTCTGTGCTGACCTGTCAGACGGCGCCCTCCTCCCTCACCCCTGCCCTTTGCCCAGGGCAGAGGTGCAGGGATCCCTGTGCTCTCTGTCTCTCTGCAGCGTGCAGAAGCTCAGTGAGTTCCTGGCCAGCGCCGAGACCCGAGAGGAACAGTGTGCGCCCCGGGAGCCCCCGCCCCAGCGCCAGTCCTGCAAGTACCAGGCGGTGGTGAGCATGCGCACTAGCCCCTGCCAGCCCGTGTTTCTCCCCAATGCCAGTCGCTTGCACCCCGCCCCGCCCTTCCCTCCCAGAGAGGGGAGCCCCCTCCCCTTCCCACCCCCAACCCCCCCACCCCGCACAGCTCCCCGCTGTGGGGCCTCATCTCCCTCCGCCCATCCCCAGCCCCTCAAGGTGGTGAACCGGAAGCGTCCAGCGCGGGAGGATTGCCAGGGTCTCCCGCAGAGCCTGGCCCCCGATGTGGACGGGGATGCTGACAACTGCTGTGTCCAGGTGAGTCCCAAAGCTTGCGACCCCACGGCCACTCCCCTACCCCTGCCCCAGGACCAGGAGGGAGCCTGAGGTCCTAAGCCCTCAGTCCTGGAGGTCACACAGCCTGCCCGAGTCATCCTGGCTGTCCCCAGACCAGGAGTGCCACTTCTGTGTCCACCGAGAGGGACCACTTGTGGCTTCCCAAGAGGCACCGCTGGCGGGGTTGGCATGAGTGGGCCCTTGTGGGCTGCCCTGCCCTGGATCCAGCAGGGAGAGGCCGAGGAAGGGGCAGAAGGGAGGGGGAGATGAGACCATGGGTGAGAGCCTCACCTGCCTCTCTCTGCTCTCCTGGGTGGTGGTGCCTCCCTCAATGAAGATCATCGGAGGCTTCTTCACCTGGACCCCCGATGGAATCCCCACCCTGTCCAACATCACCATCCGGATTCCCCGAGGTATGGCCCAGAGTCGGGGCTGGGTCCCCAGTGCCCCTCCCCGTGTCCCAGCAGACTGGGACGGGGGGGGGGAACAAGACACATGAGGGTTTGCTGCGCTCATCTGCGAGGTGCACTTGGCGGGTGCTCTGAGGTCTGAGCACTGGAGAGGGAGTCCGTGCTTGGTGGGAGCACTGTGCAAGGTCAGGGCAGGAGTGCAGAGGTGAGGGCTGCTCTGACGGAGAGAAGGGATGCTTGGCCCAGAAGAGCAGACCTGAATCGCACTGACTGCATTGTTGGGGATGCTGGGAGTGTTCAGGGTTGCTTGGGCCAGGGGGCAGAGGGCATGATCTGAGCAGCAAAGCATGGAGGTGAGGTGGAGGGCAAACCCATGGGAAACCTGCTGCGGACGCCGAGAGGAGCAGAGATCACACAGGGAGACACCCGACAAAAAGCACCAAGGAGCCAGGAGGAGGCTGTAGTTTCTAGAAGGAAGGGCTCAAAGGGGGCTGGACTTCTTGCAGACCCTGGGTGAGAGGCAAGCTTCTGGGGCCCTGGGGTGGGGGGTTTTCAGACTCCCCCTGGCCTCATCCCTGCAGGCCAGCTGACCATGATCGTGGGACAGGTGGGCTGTGGCAAGTCCTCGCTCCTCCTCGCCACCCTGGGGGAGATGCAGAAGATCTCGGGTGCTGTCTTCTGGAACAGGTATCAAGGGCATCCTCAGGGCCCCGAAGTGGAGAGAAGCCCAAGGCAGGCAGCCAGGCAGCACTCCTTTCAACCCCGCCCCCGGACCCTTCCACTGGAGGATGAAGGCACACATTTATTTTGGGCATCCACTGTGTGTGCAGTGAGGGCTCCCTAAATGTAATTCATTGTTAGCCTCAGTAGCAATGTCTACAATGTCTCATCCATCTCTGTTAAACCCTTACAGGGTACTTTGCTAAATGCTTTGCATGATTTTATCCATATAACCACCAGCCAAGTAAGTACCGAGAACAGTTTTCATTGTATGGAGGAGAGTCGCGCTGGGGGCCCCAAATCCACCCCTCGGAGCAAGTAGCAAGTGGCAGAGCTGGAATGTGACTCGGTTGTGTGGCTCCAAGCTCCCAGCTCCCTCAGCTGCAGGCCTCTCTGGGCGACCAGAGCAGCAACTTCCCGCTTGGCTCCATCATTAGCCACGAGGAGACAAAAACCACTCAGTGGGTGTTGAAAGGAGTCAGATAACCCAGAATGTGGGTTTCTAGGCAAAGATCACTATCTTAATTAAAGAGCCAGAACCCCAGGCGAAGTCTATCACGAATCTATTATTTATGCCCACCTGTCTAAAAAGCACTTGACTCGAGCTGATAAAAGATGCATGTAAAATAGGAGCTTTTGAAAAAGCAGGAAAGAGCAGACATGAGGAGCATGTGAAAGATGTTTGGCAACCTGGTGGACAGTGGACAGTTGCTGCAGGCTGCATCACAGGGTGGAGCAAGTGTGTAGCTCAGGGACAGGGCCCTGGATGGGGGGCAGTTTGTCATGTCCCCTACACATGGAAATGGCAACTCATGCAGCAGAGGGGACAGTTTCCCTGAATCAGCATTTCCAGGGGAGAGATACCCTTCAAGAAGCTAGGTTTTCAGGAGCATGAGCTTGACACTGAGCAGAAAGAAAGACCTTTGGGGGCCAGAGCAATAGTACAGTGGGGAGGGTGTTTGCCTCACAAGTGCTTTTTAGACAGGTGGTTGACTTAGGTTCAATTCCCGGCATCCTATATGGTCCCTGAGCCACCTAAGAGTGATCCCTGAGTGCAGGAG
The DNA here is from genome assembly GCA_028565675.1 of Sorex palustris. Lineage (NCBI taxonomy): Eukaryota > Metazoa > Chordata > Mammalia > Eulipotyphla > Soricidae > Sorex > Sorex palustris. The sequence continues at coordinate 29,668,722 of JAOXYA010000045.1, read as the reverse complement.
TAGGAGTAAACCCTGAGCACTGCTGGTTGTGGCCCCAAAATTAAAATAAAACGGTAACAGCTACAACAACAAAAAGAAAGATCTTGGGCCCCAATGGCTGGATATCTGCAGGCACCCTATTTCCTGCCTTGCCACAGTTACCCTGAATTGCACCCCAAGGCAGCAGCTTCCCCCCCACTTGGTGGGGCTCTAGGCTGGCAGATGAGCCATTTGGGTTTCTTGTGCCCTCAGCCTCCTGAACTTAAGTCCATGGGGAACGTTGTATGTTTGCATGCAGAGGGAGTCTCTGCCTCATTTCCTTCCTATTAGCTTTCCTTTACTTACTTATCTTTGATGTTTGAGTGCCTGGTCCCAGTAGTGCTCAAGACTTCCTCCTAGCTCTGTGCTCAGGGATCACTTCTGGTGGGACTCCAGGAACCATACGGGGTACGAGGAAGCAAACCAGAGTCAGCTGCAGGCAAAGCAAATATCTTAGTCCCTGTGCTATTTCTTCAATCCCCCACTTATTATTTGTGGGGTTCTCGAAAGACAGACAAAGAAAGCCTACTGGGTTTAGGTTCATTTTTTTTCAGTCCTGTGTACTAGAGCTTTTTGGCAGAGAAGCTGGCCCATGGCAGAAAGAGCATACAGGAAGGGGAGACAACCTCTGGGAACTATGGACTGAAGGCAACTGGGATGGATTGTGCATGTGCTATGGGCCAGCCCTTTGCCCTGCACATAACAAGCACAACCCCATTGAAGCCTTCCACTGACTGAGGCTGGGTTTCATAGAAGTCGGAGCTGGAGCTCAGAGGGATTGGATGGCTCACTGGTTAGTACATGGATCCTGGTAGAGACCCAAATCTAGATTATTTTTTTTACCCCTCCTTATTGTCTTGGCCTGGATGCCTTAGTTTTCCTCTTAGGAATTATTCTCCAAGCTCCATGTGGAGGCCAGATGGATATAAATAAACCCGGGGGACCCACATGGGACTCTGGGGTACTCCTGCACCCCTGTGCATCACCCACCACCATCCAACCCTTTCTGTGCCTGGCCTCTGGACCTCACCTCTTTCTCTCATCACCATCACAATTATTTGATATTGTTCTGGACATATTATAATGCAACAGGAAGTAGAAATATTATCCTAGGTGAGATTCACTGATGTTATACAAGTAGCACTGTAATTGTCCTCCTGTTGTTCATCTATTTGCTTGAGTGGACACCAGTAATGTCACCATTGTGAGACTTGTTGTTACTGTTTTTGGCATATCGAATACACCACAGGGAGCTTGCCAGGCTCTGCTGTGCGGGCGGGATACTCTCGGTAGCTTGCCAGGCTCTCCGAGACGGACGAAAGAATCGAACACGGGTCAGCCACATGCAAGGCAAACGCCCTACCCACTGTGCTATAGTTCCAGCCCGTTATGAGTATCCACTTGAAAACCCAACATAAAAATATTAGCAGTAGAAAAGAGTTTGATGAATGGTCACTTGAAGGAAAATGTGTTTTTGTAAAAAACCTTTTCTACCTGAGTGGGCATGTGGCTTCTGTGGCAGATAGCACATGCTTTCTCTGTCACATGTGGCCAGGTGTGTGAGTGTGGCTTACAGCGCATCCTGGGAAGCTGAGATAATGCAAATGCATCTCAGCTCACGCCTACCCGCTGGTGCCTTCACTCTTCCATATATATTGAACACCCACTGTGTGCAACCCCCTGGCACTGCGGTAGGAACGCAAAGAGGATTAGGACAAGGCCCTTGTTTCTGAGGGAGGAGAAAGGTGGTCAATCTTTGAACTCCATGAGCCCTGAGTCCCTCAGAGAAAGCTCGCTGTGCATGTGGTCTTTGCATCTTAAAGGACACGTGTGGTTTATGGTAGGGATGTGACAGGGTTGGGGAGCAAGATGTTCCAGGTAACAGGGCGAAGGCTTAATGATGTGAAAGGTGCAGCAGTGGAGGTGGGGACCAGTGAGACTTAGCCCAGGAGGGATTCAAGTGGGAGAGTACTTGGCCTTGACTGGTTTCAATCCCTGGTACCTCCTGGTCCCTCAGCACTGCCAGCCATGGCCCTGATGGGCCCCGAAATATTTTTTATTTAAAAATATGTATCTGAAATAGGAGCAATAGTACAGCAGGTAGGGCACTTGCCTGATGTGAGGCTGATCTGACTTGATCCCCTACATCCCATATGGTTCCCTGCATATGGTCAGGAGTGATCCCTGAGCACAGAGCCAAGAGTAAGCCCTGAGCACCATGGAGTGTAGCTCAAATACTACAACAAAAGCCAAGTATTGTAAAGGTTGTAGAGGAATCAGGCTGAGAGGCCAGAGGAGCCCAGGCCTGGGGCTGGAGGGGGAGTCAGAGAGAGCCAGTCCACTTGGCTTCTTCTTCATCATCTCACAACCCGAGATGTGTGCACAGACCTCTTCTCCTGGACAAGAAAAATGTGGGGGCTGGGTGGTGAGGGCCTCTCCATTTCTTATAGGCATTTCGTGACTCCCACAAGGAGGATGGCGTCCTTGCAGTGTGAGCCAAGAACAGTTAGCAGTTGACCTAACGCCCCTCCTGTCCCCAGCCCAAGGCGAGGCTGTTGGTTTTCATCTACCCCTGGCCCTGGCCAAGGGAGCCAGCATCAGAGGAAGGTTCAGGAGGCTGAGACAACAGGTGAAGACAGTTCTGGGCAACCAGTGCTCTGTACAGGCCTTCATTTGTTCCTTCGATGAACAAATGGGCAGTGAGTCTGAGCAAACTCTGAGGCCAGGCTTCAAACTCGATCTTCGAGCTTTGTTTTTCTACCAGTTCTCCCTGGTTGTTCATGGGCTTGATGTGAGATTTAGCTTAGCAGGGAGTCAAAGCCCTATACATATTATTAAAATACTATTCTTTGACCGGCAAAGCCTGGCAAGCTACCCTTGACATATTTGATATGCCAAACACAGTAACAGCAAGTCTCACAATGGAGATGTTACTGGGCCCGCTTGAGCAAAACTGATGAAACAACGGGAGGACAGTGCTACAGTGCAGTGATACTATTCTTTGACAATGCACCTCTATGCCAAGAACAGAATTTCCCTATTGCTATTTAATTATTCCAGCCTTTCTCCCAGGCGAGATGTAGTCAGTTCACAAGGGAGGGAGGCCAGATCCTTTAGTTTCCCGGAACCACAGCACTTCGGCTAAGTGAATTCTCTTTTTAATGAATGGACCTGGGAGTAATATGACCTGCGAAGACTTGCATTGCAAATGTGTTTCCATCTCTTTCCTCTCCATAAGTCTTTGCCTAAGCGATCCCCTACCCAGCCCTAAGCTGACCACCCAGCTCTCCCCACAGTATTTTTAATGACTCATACTGAGCGCCCGCCTCACTCTTAAAAGGCCTCCGCATTTTCTTGTGTGTGACCATGGGTGCTGCATTTTTTTTTTACAAATTGAAGGTTTGTGACAACCTAACACCAAGCAAGTTTGCAGGCACCATTTCCGCAGAGCCTGTATTTCACGTCCCGTCTGTCACATTTAATTAAGATGTGTGCACTGTTTTTTTAAACATGTCACCGCACACTAAATATAGACTACAGTGCCGTGCAAACAGCCCTTTTATATGCACAAGGAAACCAAAATACCTAGGACTTGCTCTAATGCCACATTCATGTTAAAGTCTGTCTGGGGCTCAGTGGCGAGGTCTCCTGTACGTCCTGGCTCTGGAGTGATGTGCGGATGACTCCATCTCCCACATGGTAGCAGCTCCTGGAGGGCATGCCTGGTGATCGGGCGACCCAGTGGTCAGCGTGGGGTGCGCCGACTCATGTCCCACTCTGTGTGAACCAACGAGAAGAAATAGGTGCTGCCTGCAAGGAGCTCCCAGGTCTGGGGTGGGGATGGAGGAAGCAGGAAGCACAGAGATATGTAAGCAGCACTCCCCATCATGAATGGGCCAGGAGAATCCATGGGGGGAGTCTCTCTGCCTGGAGCAGATTCTGAACCCCCCTCCTCCCACACACACATCAGCTCCCAGCCCCCTCTCGGGGGAGAGGCCTGCAGAAGCCAAACCTGCTGCTAAGAGCAGCCAGTGATCTGCCTGCCTCTGCTTGGTGCCCCGCAGCCTGGGAATTTGTACGCTCGCTCCTGAGTCTTGGAGAGGAAAACGTTTTTATAGAACGGCACATATACTCCTATGAAATGCTTTCTCTGGAAATAAAAAAATACAACCATTAGTGAGCTGGAGCGAAGGGTTTTAAATGTCCCCAGGGAACCCTCAGGAAGCAGGATCGCAGGAGAGCAGTGGGAGAAGGGGGATGAGAACAGGGCACCTTGGAACAGCATGCAGAGCTGCCTCCTGGAGCTCCCTACCCACCCCACCCCTGTTCGTGCCCCCCACCCCATAAGGCTCCCTCGTATGAACTTCCTTTTAAAAAATGTACTGTGTCGGGTCCAGAGTGATAAGTACAGTGGGTAGGGAGCTTGCCTTGCACACAGCCAATGCAGATTTGATCCCCAGCACCCCAGATGGTCCCCTGAGCCTGCCAGCAGTGTCCCCTGAGTGCAGAGCCAGGAGTAAGCCCTAAGCACGTCCAGATGTGTACCCCCCAGGAGACACTACCAGCAGTGCTTGGGGGACCAGAAGGAGCTGGGAATCCAACCCAAGCTCCTGCCTGCCCAGCCTGTGCACTGGCCTCTCATCCAAACTTTTCTGTTTGCATCTGAAGTCAGGGCCCAGCTTGCCCCCAGTCTACCCCACAGGTTGTTGCGCTGAGTGAGGCTGCCCCAGAGGTGAGAAGTCTATTGGCCACTCTCAGAACTGTGCATAGGGGTGGGGTCTGCCCGTGCAGTTCCCTGAGCCCCTGGGGAGTTGGGGTGGGGCGTCTGGGTGCACCCCGAGGGTCCTGAGGGGAGGCAGGGATGGAGAGATGGGACAGACAGAAGGAGATAAGATGATAAGCCAGGCCTGGCTACCAGATGGTGCCTGGTTCTTGCTTGCCAGCTGTGTGACCAGGTAGGATGCTTGGGCAGGATGCTTCACCTCTCAGAGGCTCACCCGGACAAGGACAAAACCCTTCCGCTCTCTGCGTTTTGGCTTGAGGAGCCCGGGACCCAGGTGTAGGGTATTGTCTCAGGGCAGAGAGGCCCAACCAAGTGGGCTGTGTGGATCATGGAGCCTCACGACCCCGAATCCTCTTCTGAACTCCATCTCCGTGTCTTTCCTTTTCCCTCCTTGCTGGGTCTGCAGTAAGTCATGCTCATCAGTTCCTCCTCTGCCCGCACCTGTGGCCCAGATGTCAAGCTGAAAGGGTGATTCCCTTCACCCTCCAGCCTAGAAGCTTCCCTACAACTCACAATGAGCTGTGTATGTTCTCCCGGCACAGCTGGGAGGTTTACACTGGCCTCCAATGTGGCTGAGTTTCATAGCCCAGTGAGCAGAATAATGCCCCCTGGATTAGCAAGTCAGAGCTCATGTGGCCACTGTCCACGCTGCCTGCCCCTGCGTGAGTGGTCACCTCCTCCACCTGGAGCCCCTCCTTCCATCCTCACTCTCTCAGAATCCCCACCCATACCCTGCTCTTTAACTTCAGTGAGTCAGCGGGTAGGATATTTGCCTTGCACACAGCCGACCAGGGTTCAATTCCTCCAGCCCTCTCAGAGAGCCTGGCAAGCTACCGAGAGCATCCCGCCCGCACGGCAGAGCCTGGCAAGCTCCCCGTGGTGTATTTGATATGCCAAAAACAGTAACAACAAGTCTCACAATGGAG
>JAOXYA010000045.1:29631631-29642990 GCA_028565675.1 Sorex palustris | reverse complement strand
ACATGTTCCTACAACGAACAGATACCATTGGGCTACGCTAGCACGCAACCGGGATGAATGGAGACATTACTGGCACCCGCTCGAGTAAATCGGTGAATAATGGGGATTAAGTGATTAAGTGATTAAGTGATCAGAAAATACTAGATCATTCAAAAGCAAGCTTTGCTTTGTGAAACCTCTGTTCTGGATTGTGGGGGGAGTGTGACCATCACTTCACAATAGCAAAAGTATTTCTCATCGCAGGCTGTGGTCCGAGAGGTTTCGTGCCTTTCCCTTGTGTGTGCAAAGTCAGTTAGAAACTGGAGTCAACTTGCTGATTAGCCTCAATGATAATGAAATTTAGATACATTTGGACTGTCACTCCCTTGCCCACAAAGCTCAAGAGTGGTATAAATGGCTTTTTGCTTGAGGACCCAGAACCACCTGGTGCCCCTGGGAACACTGGCCCATCAATATGCACACACTCACCATAGCCCTCAAAACACCACACAAGCAATTCTACAAAGTTCCTGCCTCCTGCCAGAAGAAACCTCCCTGTTCCCTTGGCACCTTCTCAGGCTCTGGGGACAGTTTATCCACGAAAACTGCTTCGGGCCTCCCAACCTTTCCTCCCTGTGCCAAAGCGCTGGTCGAGGTCAGCCAGGGTAATCAATGCTGTTGCCATGGAAACCTCTAGCCACCTTCCCTCCCGTTATTGCTCCTTAGAATCAGGCCCCGAGGTTGGTCCCCACCAGTGGGGTGGCTCTTGGGGTAGGGGAGGTTAGCTCAGCGCTTGGTCCTTCTGGTCCTGTGGATTGGGGACATGCAGGCAGCCGGCCGGGCTTCTGGCCCAGCTGGGCTACATTGCCAGAAGTGCAGAAGGTTAGGTGTGAGGCCAGGGGTGCCTGGCGTGACACAGGTGCCCCTGAATGCTCTGTTGTGGCATTTCCATAAACCAGCTCCAGCACAATCCTCACCGCAGTTTGATGAGATGATACTAGTGTACTCCCTCAGTGAGAAAAGGAGGCCTGAAGAGATGAAGTCACTCGCCTCCCTCTAGGGGCTGGCCACAGGGGAGGCGCCCTGAGCTTCCCTCCCCTGACCTGTCTTCCTCTGCTCCCCACACAGGGACCTGCAGCAGCTGGATGACGCCACCCAGCTGCCCCTGCTCTCGCACTTTGCCGAAACCGTGGAGGGCCTCACCACCATCAGGGCCTTCAGGTACTTGGGGTCGCACGGGAGCTGCCGGGCCACCACAGGTCACGAGAGGTCATGCTCATGAGGTCACTCAGGAAGGCCCAGGAAATACCTCTCCAGGCCCAGGTGCTGCCCACAGAAGGTGTGCCAGTAGGTTCTGTGTGAGTCAAAGAGGAAAATCCTCGGCCCTGCAGCCAGGCCCAGCGCCGCCAGAAAATGAGCAGAATGTGGAAAGACACAAGACTGAGCAAAAGAAATATAGCACAGCGGGAAGGGCGTTTGCCTTGCACATGGCTGATCTGGGTTTGATTCCCAGCATCCCATATGGTCCCCCCAGCACCGCCAAGAGTAATTCCTGAGTGCATGAGCCAGGAGTAACCCCTGTGCATCACCAGGTGTGACCCAAAAAGAAAAAAAAATGTTCATCTATCCGTGCTCACAGGGGTTCTTCCAGCCCAAGGGCTGGCCTGCAGATGCCTTTAGCGGAAACCATGCTTGGTGTTTCCTGTAACCATCTCATTCACTCTGTATCTGCAACCCTTGAAGGAAGCACGCTTACTCCCATTTCACAGATGGAAAACTGAGCCTCAGAGAAGTTACAGGACTTCTCTGTACAAAGTCCCACAGAGCTTTTTACCTTAAACCTGCTCATTCATCCAACATACATTGATCAAGGTGGGGAGATAGCTCGGAGAGTTAAGGCACAAGTTTGGCACAAGAAAAGCCCAGATTCGATCCCCAGAATCACAGCGAGTACCCGCAAGCAACATGCCCGGAATAACTCCTGAGACCTGACGGGTGTGGCCCAAAGAACAAAAACAAATCGACTGAGCACTCACCATGTTCCAAGACCCACGCCAGGCCCTAAAAAGACAGACGTGAGTCACATGAGTCCCTGCCCTGGAGGCATTTATAGCCCAGGCTTTGAAGCAGCCAGGAACACTTCATGTGACAGATACTCTGTGGTCACAGTATGTTCCCCTGCCAGGTTAGTATGTGACAGATACTCTGAGTGAAGGAGAGAGAACAGGGCACTTCCGCTCAGAAGAGAAGCCATCACAGAGGCCTGCATAAGGACGTTTCCCTGGCACTAGGATTGGAAGGGTCCAAGAGAGTTCGCTAGGCTGGAGGAGTTCTCTGGAGGCTTCAGTACCTCTGCTCTCCTGTGCCCTGATTTTAGGCTGGAGTAGCGCCTCTGAGGCAGCCTTGAGAGTGGCATAGATGCTGTTTTCCATCCCCGCCCGGGCATCTCTCCTTAAGGCAGACAGGCCAGAGACCCCTGACTCATATACTTCGGTTTTGGTCTCTGAGTCTCCCCTGACGAGTATTTTTAGCTTGGCACAGCTGTGCAGGGTGTGAGAGCGGCCATGTGATATCAGCCCGGTGCCCAGGAGTAATCCTGGGGCTCAAAGGTTCCACCAGGAGAGGGACAAGGAGACAAAGGTCTGCTCTGCCCGGCCCCTGCATTCCAGCTGCGGCCCCTGGCGAGGTGTCCAGGTCTCTGGGGCAGCACTGCAGCCTGTCTCTGAACTCCAGGAGCTGGTAGGGGGCTCTCTGGGTCTTGTCTGAGGAGAGGAAAGTCCAGCAGAGATTGGCCTGGCCTGCCCCTGGACCTACCTGCCCCTGTGTTGGGTATATGACTCAAGGGTTTTCCAGCCTCTTTTTCTCCTCCAGCCCAGTCTCAGTACCCAGGTCTCTGGGCACCCCGGGGCCTCCCTGCTGCTCTCAGAGCTGTTGGCATCTTTCTCATTATTTCTGTCCCAGAGGCCTTGAGGCCTTGAGACCTGGGCCAGAGAGATTGTGACTTCCCCAGAGTCAGCCAGAGCCCCCTCCAGGAATGCTGGGTGGTCCCCAGGGCCAGACCTCCATTCCGTCTCCACATGGGACCACCCAGCATTCCTCAGCCTCAGACCTGCCTGACGGTCAGCACAAGGAACTGCTACACACCCCAGCCCTGCCTCCTGCCCTCATGCGTGTGGACATTGGTTTTCATTATCCCGGCCTATGTTTGTTTGTTCACTGGCTTCTTCCCACCACACTTACCACATACTAGGCAAGGTGCTAAGTACTGCGGTTTAAGTACCGTGTGTGTCTCTGAGTGTGTGTGTGTGTGTGTGTAAACATGGAGACTATGGCATCAGTGTGAGGAGCTGCATCCTGCAGATGGTGCCCAGCCAGTGAGAGCCATACTGGCCCACAGACCCAGGCCTGGCTGGCCCTCTGGTTTTTCTAAGAGGCCCCATTTTCCTCAAAGTTTCAAGAATACCCAGTTTGGTACACTCAGAGCTAAGCTCAGACCTCCATTCCGTCTCCACATGGGACCCATTTGATGAGCGGGGAATGTGAGTCTTACTCCTGACAAAGACTGAAGCAGGTAACAGGATGTGGGTGTTGACCGCAGCCTACACTGGGGCTCTTCCCACTGTCCTCCCCATCACACATCTGTCCCTCAAGTTAGACCCTGAGGTTCTCAGCCTCAGAACCTCCTGTCTCCACCCATGAGTGCACACACACATACACACAGATATACACACATGCATGTACACACACATGCACACATGTATACACATGCACAGATGTGTACACATGTGCATGTACGCATGAACACATGTGCACGCACATGCATATACATGTGCACACAGTCATAAACATGCACACACATGCATATATGTGCACACATTCATAAACACATGCACACACGTGTATGCACATGCATACACACATGCATATACATGCATGCACATACATATACATGTGCACACATTCATAAACACATGAACACACATGCACACACGTGCGTGCGCATACACATTCGGTTCACAAACCAGCCTCCATCTGGACATATTCAAGCAGAATAAACACGTAGAGTGTAAAGCCAGCACCCAGCCAGGCGCCTCTGCATTCCCAACAGTCCCTCCAGTTGGGTCCCCTGAAGTGACTTTCACACATTCCTTTATTCAATGCCCAGGAAGTGCTCCTGCCTCTCCCTGGGCCTGGCCCACCCCTGCCAGCTCTTACAGGAGTGGCCAGAGAGCCCACCTGGCCAGAGAGAGGGGCAGGGCCAAACCTGGGAGCACAGACAAGAACATGATGAGACGCAAGGACAGAAAAGGGCCTGCAGGGCAATGTCTGTCCTGGCGGGGGACAGGCGGGGCTGACCCCATCTGGCCAGCACAGTGCCAGGCAGTGGGCATGCACGGATGAGTAAGAGTCTCAGCAGGGAGCCCAGATGTGCTGATGGGCACACAGGCCTGAGAGGGCCACTAGTGAGGAGCAGAGAGCAGAAGGCACAGCATGGGCAAAGGCCGGGGGTGGAAAAGCACTGAAGCTTGTCACTGAACTGGAAAAGAGCCATCTCCCAGGAATGTGTGAGCACAGGGGGTGCCTTAGCTCAGGGCTCTCAGGAAGGGGGCTCTTTATTCTTAAAGCAGCAACGGGAGGCCAAGGGTCTATCAGATGGGGCTGAGAGGCTGTCATTGATGATTGACAGGGGTGTGCTGGTGGGGGGGCAGGCAGAGGGCTGAGGGGGCCAGCAGGTAGCCCAGCAGGAGACAGATGTGTCCTTGGGGGCTGGACAGTGGGGAGGGCAGTAGGCAGAGCACCCCGCAGAGGGAAGGGCTATTTTTAGAGAATGGAGAGACTTGCTGAGGAGCTGGATGTGAACTCCCATGCTACCCGTGTTTTTGGCCAAGCTGCTGGGTGAAGGGAAGTATCCTGGAGAACCCTGGAATGAGGAAGCCCAGAAAGGAGCCAGATCTTGCCGTAAAGAAGAGCCAGGGGCCAGGATGTAACTTGGTGGCAGGTAGAGTGCAGGGCCCCTGTGGAGGACACAGAGACCCACTGACCGGAGGCTTGGAAAAGACCACGGTGAAGGTGGAGCTCTCAGTGTGCTTGAATCACTTAGAGGGGGCTAGGAGGCATCCCAGAGAGAAACGCCCACCCCCAACCCCAGGCATAAGGGGGCAAGTCTGGTGGCTGCTGCTGCAGATCCCCAAGAGCTCCCTGGAATGGGCTGTTTCCCACCGCCCTGCTTATCTCCCCCCAGATACGAGGCCCGGTTCCAGCAGAAGCTCCTCGAATACACAGACTCCAACAACATCGCCTCGCTCTTCCTCACTGCGGCCAACAGATGGCTAGAAGTCCGCATGGCAAGTGCCACCTTGGAGGACTGGGATGAGGGTGAAGCAGGGACACACGGGGAGAGATCACGGGCACACACGGAGAGATCATGGGCACACACGGAGAGATCACGGGCACATAGAGATCACGGGCACACATGGAGAGATCATGGGTACACAGGAGAGATCACACAGGCACATAGGAGAGATCATGGGCATACATGGAACAATCACGGGCACACAGGGAGACATCACGGGCACACGGGGAGATATCACAGGCACACAGGAGAGATCATGGGCACATACAGAGAGATCAAGGGCACACAGGAAGAGATCATGGACACACGGGGAGAGATCATGGACACACGGGGAGAGATCATGGGCACATTTAAGGACACACGTTCCTTGCCCTTCTCCAAACCACGGTGGTCCTCCCAGGGGCAGACCTACAAAGCCCCTCCTGGGTCCTTTGTATAGGCCATGGGTGCCTAGGGGAGATGATGCCTGAGCCATGAAGAATTGCCTCTAAGGCAGGTGGTGTCTAAACTGTACATTCTGGGTGAGACCCAGGCCGGGGTGAGGACGGGAGCCCAGCTGGCCGCTCACCATGCCTCTGGGGCTCCGCCTTTGCTGGGCCCTGTGTGTGTGTGTGTGTATGTGTGTGTGTGTGTGTGTAGACAGAGAGAGAGAGAGAGAGAGAGAGAGAGAGAGCATGCAGATGTGTGTTTGTGCATTTGTGTGTTTGCGTGTGTGTGTGTTTGTGTGTGTATGTATCTGAACGGGTGAGTGATGGGGTTCAGGCTGAGACTCCGGGTCCTGTGGCCCCAGCCCCCAGCCCAAGGCCAGCTTCTCCCTCCACAGGAATACATCGGAGCATGTGTGGTGCTCATTGCAGCTGTGACCTCCATCTCCAACTCCCTGCACAGGGAGCTGAGTGCCGGCCTGGTGGGCCTGGGCCTCACCTATGCCCTCATGGTGAGTGGCCACGGGCAGGCAGGGGGCAGGTGGGCCAGTACTAGGGAAGTGATGGGGACCTTCCCCAACACACATGCTTTAGGACTCGCCCTTGCCGGCTGTGAGGGTTGGCTGAACTTCCTGCTGCTGCAGAGACCAGGCAGGTGAGGGACCAAGTCCCTGCTGCCTCTCCACCAGCCAGTGGGCAACCAAGGCCCAGCCCCCAACCCCCAAGCCCTCCTCAGCTGGGGGAAGCTGGTCACGTGTACCCCCTCTCACCTCAGGTCTCCAACTACCTCAACTGGATGGTGCGGAACCTGGCGGACATGGAGATTCAGCTGGGGGCTGTGAAACGCATCCACGGACTCATGAACACAGAGGCCGAGAGCTACGAGGGGCTGCTGGGTGAGGGCGCGGAGAGAGCATGGGGAAGAAGGCCCCATCGAGGGCTGGAGCGGGGGAGGATGGAGCCTTCAGGAAGCCTTTCCTGGAGACCAGCTGTGGTCCAGGCCTGCGTGCTGACCCCCAGCCTGACCTGCAGCGCCATCACTGATCCCCAAGAACTGGCCAGACCAGGGCAAGATCCAGATCCAGAACCTGAGCGTGCGCTATGACAGCTCCCTGAAGCCGGTGCTGAAGCACGTCAATGCCCTCATCTCCCCAGGACAGAAGGTGCGTGGCGGGACGGGGAGCCTGCACCCTAAACCCAGGTTTCCAGGCTCCAGGACCTGCGCCCTGACTAGACACCGGCCAATGCCCTGACTTCTCTCTCTTCCTGCTGTCTCCTCATCCCCCAAAACAGAGGCGCTCTGGCTTAGAAGTCTTTGTCAGGGGCTGGAGCGATAGCACAATGGGTAGGGTGTTTGCCTTGCATGTGGCCGACCCGGGTTCGAGTCCCAGCATCCCATATGGTCACCCCAGCACCACCAGGAGTGATTCCTGAATGCAGAATCAGGAGTAACCCCTGAGCGTCACCAGGTGTGACCCAAAAAACAAAAAAAGAAGGCTTTGTCAGGGTCCCCTGCAAATTGTCAGGGGCTCTCCCGGGTCCCAGGTCCCTGAGCTGCAGAGCAGAGGCTGGAAGGCAGAGAATAAGCTCCCTCCCACCCCATTTGCAATCCCAAGGAGACACAGTGACCCCTCTCTTGTCTCCTTCCTCATGTCTCTCAGCTCCTTGGCTACCCCTCTCCTGTTCCTCTCCCCCCTCCCCCACTGCTCACTCGAACTCACGTCCATCAGCACTCAAGTGCTGGGGCCTGCCTGAGGGGCACACATAGGGCCATCCCTGCACACCATATTCAGCACCCCCAGCCCATGCCTGCTACAACCATGCACATAGCCATGCCAGCACCCCAACTCTCCTGCACCCACATCCCAGGCATGCCCAGGCTCACACCCAGAGCAGGAGACAAGCACAAACCCAGCCAAAGAGATGCTGGCCAGAGATGTAGCTCGGGAGAATACCGGGGTGCAGAGGGTCATCTACAGGCTGAGCCCCCAAGCCTGTAGAAGCCTGGGGCTCCACCCCCAGCACCGCCAGGGGGACCCCTCCCAAGCACAGAGCCAGGAGGAGTTCCTGAGCACCACTGGGTGTGGCCCCAAAAGCATCTGCCCACCTACCTCCCACCTAAAAGATGCTCTGAGTCCCCAGCCCCCGCCCAGAGCCCCCCTAACCTGCTCCTCTCTGCAGATCGGGATCTGCGGCCGCACGGGCAGCGGGAAGTCCTCCTTCTCGCTTGCCTTCTTCCGCATGGTAGACATGTTCGAAGGTGAGTGGCCAGGGTTTGGAGGGGGAGGGGACCCCAGGCACCCATGGGAGGCAGAGGGGGTCGCAGCACTGCTCCTGGCCCATGGCCCCGCTGAGTCTGAGGATGCCGTGTGCCGCCACCCCCCCCGCCCCCGCCACACAGGCCGCATCATCATCGACGGCATCGACATCACCAAGCTGCCCCTGCACACGCTGCGCTCGCGTCTGTCCATCATCCTGCAGGACCCCGTCCTCTTCAGCGGCACCATCCGGTGAGTGCCCCGGGGCCCAGCCCCAGCAGCGTGGGGTTGGGCATGAGGCCAGAGCACGCAGCTGCGGCTCCACCCCCGGACCCTGTGGTTCCCCAGCACCGCCGAGGGGACCCCCGAGCACAGAGCCAGCTGGGTGTGACCCTAAACTCCCTCTCCCTCCCCCAAAAATGATGCTCTGGGACCTCAAAGCCCCCCAGAACCCTCGCAGCAAACCGGCTCCTACCTGCAGGTCAGGGTCCCCGACATCACCACTCATGCAGGCAGGGAGCCCCGCCCAGGCCGCGTCCACTCTCCCCACCCTTCTTTCCTGTCAGGTCCGGGCAGGCACTGGTGTGGGGTACCCCGACCCTCAGATCTGAGATGTCAGCCAGCCAGGCCCCACCGGGTCCTCACACCGGGTCCTTTGTGGGCCTTCCCGTTCCTGTCCCTGTCCAGCTTTAACCTGGACCCGGAGAAGAAGTGCTCGGACAGCACGCTGTGGGAGGCGCTGGAGATCGCGCAGCTCAAGCTGGTGGTCAAGGCGCTGCCCGGAGGACTCGGTAACTGGTCCTGGCTGGGCCCTGGGGGATCCTCTGGGGGCCACTACACAGGGGAGGCACCATGTCTTAGATGGGTCCATTCCCTTGCCCCGCCCCCCACACACCATTCAGTCTCAGCGGACAGAAGCTGAGAGGGTTGCCGGCCCCCTGGGTCGCGTGGCTGCTCCGGTCAGGGCTGGCCCCCTGCAATGGGGGTAGAGTTAGAGTGCAGTGAGACAGAGTCTGCAAGTCTTCGGCACCACAGCAGTCTGGGCAGCCTTGGCCTTCCCTGTCCATCCCCTCCCTCCCCTGGAGGAACAGGAGTGCAGGCTTTGAGCAATTCCAGGGTGTGGTCAGCAGTCCAGGCTTCAGAGAAGACGGCCACGCCTGCCATCGGCAGAGCTCTGCTGTGTTTGCTGCTGGTGGGCTGGTGGTCCTCCATCCCAGGGCACAGGCCCCCCCAGGGGCTGGTCTGGATCTCTGACTGCAGCCTCAGCAAGCACCGGATTGGCTAAGGCTCCTGACCCAATACACACAAACACACAAACACACACACACACACACACACACACATGATTTGCCTGAATGCACACTTCCTGACATCCCCAACTGCACCCTCTCCTCCACTCAGAACTCAAGGTTTGCCAGGGCAGTGTCTCAGAGGGCTAGAGCATGTGCGGGAGACCCAGGTTCAACCCCTGGCACCACACAGACCCCTGAGAATAAGCTGGGAGTGACACCCACCCACCCACCCCTGAAAAAAGCACAGGATTAAGGAGACCTGCTCACCCTCTCACCGGGCTGATTTCAGACGCCATCATCACTGAAGGCGGGGAGAATTTCAGCCAAGGCCAGCGGCAGCTGTTCTGTCTGGCACGTGCCTTTGTGAGGAAGACCAGTATCTTTATCATGGATGAGGCCACGGCTTCCATCGACATGGCCACGGTCAGTCCCTGCCATTTCCGGTAGTGGGCAGGGCAGGGATGGACATGGCCAGAGCTAGGTTTTGCCACTTCTGATGGTGGGTGGTGAAAGAGGGTCTTGTCCAGGTTGCTGGGGAGAAGTTTGCACCAAGTGGTCTGGAAACCTCAAGGGCTATCGATGGTGATAAGGCAGCAGATTGGGGGACCCTGATTCCAGCTCACCTTCACACACACAAGCTCACCGACTTCACTCTACCACCCACAAGCTTTCCTCAGCACCCACACCCAGGCTCGGAGCTGAGTTCCTGACAGTCTTGACCTGCCCCTGAGCCCTGGTTTGTGCTCTGGAGATAGTTCCATGGTGGGGTGGAGGGAGGGGGGAGATGAGGCTAGAGTCAGGGTCTGACAAGAGCAAAGCCACAAACTGGGGCGCACGTCCCTGATGCCAGGGGAGCCCCCTCTTGGGCAGGTGAACCAACTGCTGTGACTCCCTCCACAGGAGAACATCTTGCAGAAGGTGGTGATGACAGCCTTTGCCGACCGCACCGTGGTCACCATCGCGGTAAGGGGCCCAGGGAGGACGGGCTGCCAGGACTACCCCAAGAGTGAGCATACCTGGGGCTCACCTGCGGTTGGCCATGGAGAAAGGAACCCGGAGCAGTGCAGGGAGGCTGGGCTGCAAGACTGGGGTGTAGGGGTGCACCTGCGCCCCTCATACCTCTTCATCCTTGTTCTGTGGGTCCCGTGAGCCAGGCTTGGGTTACTTGTCTACAGGAAGGAAGTCGGGAGATCTCTGAGTCTTAAAGCTGGGGGGGAGCTGAGGCCTGTGGAGAGAGAAGGTGGCGGGGCGGATGAAGCACTGGGGCCACAGAGCCACCAACACCCTTCTCGCCCCCTCATGGCACCCCTTGTCTCCCAGCACCGAGTCCACACCATCCTGAGTGCTGACCTGGTCATCGTCCTAAAGCGCGGCGCCATCCTTGAGTTTGATGAGCCAGAGAAGCTGCTCAGCCGCAAGGACAGCGTCTTCGCCTCCTTCGTCCGTGCGGACAAGTGACTGTCAGAGCACCAGGGACCTCCCCCCCGACCCACCCACTTCTGGTTTTCTAATTGTAAATCGCTTGTAAATAAAAAGATTATTTCCTACAGGAGCCTGGGGCCTGGTGTCCAAGGGTGGGGTGTGTCCTGACCCAGACAGGACCATCGAAGGAGTCTAGACACATCTGAGGAGAGTCTGGGCCCACCTGAGAAGAGTCTGGGCCCGCCTGAGGAGACTCTGGGCCCACCTGAGGAGAGTCTAGGCCCACCTGAGGAGAGTTTGAGCCCATCTGAGGAGAGTCTGGGTCCATCTGAGGAGTCTGGGCTGCAGGTGCTTCAGCCCTGACAGGAAGCAGCCTGAAGCCCTTCCCTGGCCACTTGCAGGAGGCCCCGGTCACACCACAGGTGCTTCCCTTAGGTAGCTCAGGAGGCTGCAAGTCCAAGGTCATGGGGCTTGCTTTCCTTCTTAGGCCTCACTCCTCAGTGGCAGAGGGTGCTTGTTCTCTCTCTCTCTCTCTCTTCCTTTCTCTCTCTCTCTCCCTCTCTCTCTCTCTCTCTTCCTTTCTCTCTCTCTCTCTCCCTCTCTCTCTCTCTCTCTCTCTCTCTCTCTCTC
>JAOXYA010000045.1:29612021-29626520 GCA_028565675.1 Sorex palustris | reverse complement strand
GGTCCTGAGCCGGGCCGGGGTCAGGGTTCAGCCAGGGAGGCAGGTGGAAGGAAGACAGGCCCAAGAGGAAAGCGGCGGGGACGCGCGCGGGCCTGGCGGGGCGCGGGGCGCGGGCAGCCGGGTGGCGCTGGTGGCCTGGGGGTCGCGAGCCGAGCAGCCGGGGAAGGGGACTGGCGACTCGGCGGAGCGCTGAATCCCCGGGAGACTCAGGACAAACAGACAGAGCGCTGGAGCGGGGTTCCCCCCACCCCAAACCTCCACCCCCCTGAAATGCTACGGGGACGCAATTCCAGCCACGGGGAGGTGAGCGGGTTGGAGTAGGAAAGAAGGGACAGCCCGGGAGGTGAGACTGGGAGTCGGGGGTGGGTCGGCGCATGACACTGGAGCTTGGAGGTGAGCCAGGGGGCAGATATGGGTGAGGCGGCAGGGGACCGGGCCGGGCTAGCGTAAGTGAGGTCGGGCCAGCTAAGTAAGAGCAGGAGAGGAGAGGTCACCTTCCTCGAGGTGGGCGCTGAGAAGCCAAGCTAAGAGGGGCGAGGGGGTCATAGCCGGGAGGCCTGGGGGTGCCAGGGAGTGGGGCAGTGTTGAGTGGGGAACCAGGACCAGGTAAGGAAACGGTTGGGTGGGGGACTCCAGGACCGGGCAGGAGGGCTAGGGCTGAGGCTGCTCGCAGGTGGAGGTGAGGATGAGGCTGGGTGCTGAGGTGGCTCAGAAGTGACACCCGCACACACGCACACACGCACGGACGGACGCACAGAACAGCGTGCCCAAGCAGGGGAGCGCCCCCGCCAGCGCGAGGCCCTAGGCTCAGGCCGGGGGACGCCCCCCATGGGGGAGGCGTCTCCCCGCCGGTGGCTGGCACCATGCTGTCCCGGAAGGGCATCATCCCTGAGGAGTACGTGCTGACCCGCCTGGCCGAGGACCCCGCCGAGCCGCGATACCGCGCGCGCGAACGCCGGGCCCGCTTCGTTTCCAAGAACGGCAACTGCAACGTGGCACACAAGAACATCCGCGAGCAGGGCCGCTTCCTGCAGGACGTCTTCACCACGCTGGTGGACCTCAAGTGGCCGCACACGCTGCTCATCTTCACCATGTCCTTCCTGTGCAGCTGGCTGCTCTTCGCCATGGTCTGGTGGCTCATCGCCTTCGCCCACGGGGACCTGGCGCCCAGCGAGGGCACCGACGCCGCCTGCGTCACCAACATCCACTCTTTCTCCTCCGCCTTCCTCTTCTCCATCGAGGTCCAGGTGACCATTGGCTTCGGCGGGCGCATGGTGACGGAGGAGTGCCCGCTGGCCATCCTGATCCTCATCGTGCAGAACATCGTGGGGCTCATGATCAATGCCATCATGCTGGGCTGCATCTTCATGAAGACGGCGCAGGCTCACCGGCGCGCCGAGACGCTCATCTTCAGCAAGCACGCGGTCATCGCCGTGCGCCAGGGCCGCCTCTGCTTCATGCTGCGCGTGGGCGACCTCCGCAAGAGCATGATCATCAGCGCCACCATCCACATGCAGGTGGTGCGCAAGACCACCAGCCCCGAGGGCGAGGTGGTGCCCCTGCACCAGGTGGACATCCCCATGGAGAATGGTGTGGGGGGCAACAGCATCTTCCTGGTGGCCCCGCTCATCATCTACCACGTCATCGATGCCAACAGCCCGCTCTACGACCTGGCCCCCGGCGACCTGCACCACCACCAGGACCTCGAGGTCATCGTCATCCTGGAGGGCGTGGTGGAGACCACGGGCATCACCACGCAGGCCCGCACCTCCTACCTGGCCGACGAGATCCTGTGGGGCCAGCGCTTCGTCCCGATTGTGGCCGAGGAGGACGGCCGCTACTCGGTGGACTACTCCAAGTTTGGCAACACCGTCAAAGTGCCCACGCCTCTCTGTACTGCCCGCCAGCTGGACGAGGACCGCAGCCTGCTGGACGCAGTCACCCTGGCCTCCGCCCGCGGGCCCCTGCGTAAGCGGAGTGTGGCTGTGGCCAAGGCCAAGCCCAAGTTCACCATCTCTCTGGATTAGCCAGGCTCCCCCCACCCCCCACCCGGCACCCTCCCATTGGTGTGTCTGTCCACGGGCAGTGTGGTGTGGTATGTCGCGTGGACATAGTGTGCACCCCTCTCCTGCCCCTGGCCAGTTCCGGTCCTGATGTAGGGCCGGCGCTCTCAGTTCAGCCTCGCCCATGCTGCTCCATAGTCATGACGCTATTTCTGGCCGCTGCAGGTTATTTTTGTCCCGGCTTCTTCCTTCCCAGCTCAGGATGGCTTGCCTCCGGCGAGGGGAGCTGTGGGAAGGGTCAGGCACCTCGTCCTGGACCCCCCATGATCCATCAGAGCAGCTGGGCAGATCTGAGAAAGAACAGGGTCTGGGTTGGGCTCAGCGCAGCTCTGTGGTGTGTTTCTCAGAGAGAGGTGGGGAGATGGCCAGTGGTGATGCGTGTTTCCCCCAGGAGGACTGACGGTGTCTCTCCTGCACAGACAAGTATGAGGGAACAAGGTTCCCCTGCACAGACTTTGGAGGAAACGCAAAGGGTGGAGAGGCACCCTGGACCCTGCCCCGGCATCCCCTGTGTGCTAGGTCCCACAGAGATGCCTGATGCTTTGTTCTGGCCACTCAGGACAGACAGCTAAAGAGGCAAAGAAAGAGGATCCTGGCCCACCGCACTTGGGGACCCTCAGACTACAATCCAAGCATCTCTATAGCCGCTGCCATTCATTCTCCCAGAGGGGAACCATGGAGGGTCCCTGGGAAAAAAGGGACCCGCGGGAAAGTTCAGGAGGCGTGAGTGAGGTCCCTGGAGCAAGGAGGTCCTGGGCCCCCACAGGCTTGACCCCAGCTGAGACTCTTGGAGCAGCGCTGTGTGTCCTGGCCCAGAATTCTGCCTTCTCTGTTGTCAATAAATCCCCTTCACGACCTAAGCTCTGGGCTGTTCTTGCTGGGGGAGGCAGGGAGCCTGTCCGGGGACAGAGAGGGCAGATGCTGGCAGCTGTGCATTCAGGAGGTGCCATGGACCTAAGACTGGCCCACTTCCCCTGTTCAGAAAGACTTTTCAAATCTTTCTGTGTCAGGTCGGTGGCCCTGCCAGCCAGTCCGACCATCTCAGCCTTTGGGCACACACCAGGTTTAAAGCCCAGTGCTGCCTCCACCACCAGGGAGCTTGAGGACCGAGGGGCTGGGAGTGAGGGTCTTACAGCACAGATACTTGCTCAGAGTGCTGCAGCTGGAAGCATGCCAGCCCCCGCCCAGTTCTAATCCTGGCTCTAGTTCTCAGGCGTTGGCCAAGTCATAACCTCTCTGTGCCTCAGTTGCCTCATCTAGAACACAGCAATACTAAGAATACCTACCTCATGGAGTTGTTGTGGGAGTAAACAAAAACCATGTAAACTGCTTGAAGTGCCTGGTCCTTGACAAGTGCTCAATAAATGTTACCTATCGTGATGATTACTGAATCAGCCACAGGATGAGACAACAGATCCAGGAACAAGAGAGGGACTTCTATTCTCTTCCCTCCTGGGGTGGTGAGAGTTTTGATCTTTAGAACAGCCCCCCTCCGAGCTCAGCCCTCCCCACCTTGGCTAACCCAGTATCTGGTCTTCTGGCCTCTGAGTCTCCCCCTGCAGGTCACCTGCAAGCAGTACAGAGCCGCTTTAGTAAGGGGACTGCAATCATTCCGCTCATGTCAAGCACTCTCAGTAGTTCCCCAACGCTGGATTGAGGGTATATTCCATCCCAGTCATTTGGGCTTCACCTGCTTTCAGGCCTCGCAGCTCACTGTCCACTTACCAGAATCCGTTGCCCTCAGCCACCCCTTAGCTGTCATAGCCCCTCATTGCAATAACGTTTTCTGTCCTAGCCTCAAAAGTACGTATGTTTGACTTTCTCCCCTGGATTTCCCAGGTCTCCCTCCTCTCTCTTGAGACCCATGTCAGTCCCAGCCCAGTGATGCCTCACTAAGGTCTTCCCTGCTTCCTCGCAAAGAGATGGTCCCGTCCCTTTCTTCCTGTTGGTGGGATTTCTACTTTTGCCTTTCTTAGGGAGTTGGATGGATGGATGGATAGATGGATGGTTGATGAATGGATGGAGAGATGGGTGATAAAAGTAATAATGCGTGGGTTGGTTAGTGCATGGGTGGGTGGATGAGTAGATGGATGGGTGGATGAATGGATGGGTGGATGGATGCATAAATGGGTGGATAGATGGATGATGGTGCAAGGGACTAGGAACCAGTGCTGTGGTTTGAGGCCTCCCGAGGTCGTTTGCTGCATCTGTGGGATTGTCTCACGCCCCTCCAGAGGCAGAGCCAAGCAGCCAGGAAGCTGCTCCTGCACGCCGAGTCACTGAGCTTGCCCCTCTCTGCATCCAGTCACATTCCTGACAGACTGATCTGTGCCTGATGTAGAAGAGGTGAGAAGTCACTCAAAATCCTCGTGGTTGAGGGCATGCCTGGTTCTCAGCTTGGCTGTCCCAAGGATCAGACTCCCCTTCTGCAGTGCCATCCTTGGGATCCCACCTAGAGAAACCTCCCGCCCCCCCACCCCCCACACACACCTCCAGTGGCTGCTGACAATAAACAAGTAGGACTGTGGGTTCAGCGCCACCTGCTGGCCATAGGGGAAACTGACCTAATCCCAGGAAACCAGTCACCAGGTCCTACTTCCTAGACTTCCGGTGGGACCCCCTCAGCCCCAAAGCCTGACTCAGAGAGGATCTAGATGGGGAGCAGCGTGTCTTGGTCCAGCTTGGAGCTGGGTGATCCTGCTCACCAGTAGCACTTGCTCCCTGTCTCTAAGGCACTAGGTTCTTTTTCTTTTTTCTCTTTGGGTCACATCCAGTGATACTCAGGGGTTACTCCTGGTTTTGCACTCAGGAATCATCACTCCTGGCGGGGATATAGACGCTGGGAATAGAACCCTGGTCAGCCACATGCAAGGCAAACGCCCTACCCGCTGTGCTATTGCTCCAGCCCTGCTATTGCTCCAGCCCCAGGCACTGGGTTCTTGAAGCTGGACCTACAAAGCTGACCGCCCCCCATGAACACCCCTCCGCCAAAGGCATTAGTCTCTGATATTCCTCCTGCAGAGTGGCACAGACACTGCCTGAGAGCAGATGAAGCTAGTCCACAGCTTGTGGGCATGCCTGGCCCTATCCCTGGGTTGAGGGGCTACACGAGGCGCTCGGAGTGTCAGGGAGGAGGGCCCGACAGATCGGACAGGGAAGGTGCTGGCCTTCTGCCTGGCTGACCCAACACCACACATGGTCTCTCACACCATGCCACGAGTGATCTCTGAGCACAGAGGCAGGAGTAAGGGCTGAGCATCACTGGGTGTGGCTCAATAACCCAAATCCAAGCTGACTGCAGGTGAGGAAACAGGACCAGAAGTTGCATGAACTTGGTAAAAATCTTGCCACACATAGGTTAGGACCAAGTCCCAAGGCCAAACTCTTCTTTCTCCACATGTCCAGGGGCCTGAGCTCCATGTGGCCACTCCACTCCGGGCAGATGGCTGTGTCCACACCCAAAGCAGGAGGGAATATGAAACGCAGGAAACCCCTCCCCGCCACCACCCCTCCAGTTCTGAGTTGAAAGAAAGCTAATGTGCCAGCAGCCTATACACCGCTTAAAATATTCAGGGAGGGGCTGGAGCAATAGCACAGCAGGTAGGGTGTTTGCCTTGCACACGGCCAACCTGGATTCGATTCCCAGCATCCCATATAGTCCCCTGAGCACCGCCAGGGGTAATTCCTGAGCGCAGAGCCAGGAGGAACCCCTGTGCATTGCCGGGTGTGACCCAAATAGCAAAAATAAATGAATAAATAAATTAAAAAAATATTCAGGGAGCCACGGACCCTCACTGATCTTTGCTACAAGGGGTTAGGGGGCAACCCAATGGTGCTCAGGGCTTATACCTGGCTCTGCGCTCAGGGCTCACTCCTGGCAGTGTTCAGAGACCATGTATGGTGCCAGGGGTTGAACCTGGGTCAGCTGTGTACAAGGCAAGCTTAACCCCTGTACCTCCAGGCCTCACTGAATTTTCACCCAGCTGTAAGATGGACCCTCCACTGCCTGCTCCTTGCAAGAGGATGGGAACCCCTTCCTTCCAGGGTGCCCTCCCCCCAGGTAGCACTGCCAGGGCACCCCAATCTGTCCTCAACTCAGACCCGGTGAGGTGCGCTCACAGAGAAGGGAAAACAAGGCACCTTCCTCCCTCAGTGAGCAAACAGCTACTCTGGACAAAGGAGGCTGCCAACTCTCCTGGGAACCAGCCCTGGCCTAGTGCCCACGGCTTTGGCCTCCTCAGCCACCACTGCAGACCACATGTGGTCCACTGAGGTGACCCCCCGCCCTTCCTCACCTTCTCCAAAGGCCGTGCCTTCCCCACCCAGTCTTGCCCTCCAACCCCTACAACAGCTTTTCTGGGGAAGGTCTGGCCGAGGGAGCCTGACAGTTCCCTGGGGTCACCTCAGGTACAGTTGACCTCTACAGTAATGAGACATGCACAAGACTCTGGGATAAAAGAGGTGGATTCTGCCGCCCAGGTCCTGTTGATGGGAGCCTGAAGCAACTGCGAAGAACAACAGGAAAAACTGGAGGAAGGAGTGGAATAACAGCGAGAACCAGCTTCCAGCAGGTGGGTTTGTCCACAAGAATCGAAATCACTGGCATCTGGGCAACAGCAATAGAATGTGGGGAGGGCACTTACTGCCATGTGGCCAACCCAGGTTCAATCCCCAGCACCCCATATGATCCCCTGAGCACAACCAGGAGTGATCCCAGAACACGAAGCCAGGAGTGGGCTCTGAGCATCACTGGGTGTGGCTCCCAAACACAACAGTAATGAGATCACAGGTGTTCTGTGAGGCACACTGGTTTGGGGCTTTCTGCACCTTCAGGAAAGAGACTGTTTCCATTCTCCAGGGCTCAGAAGGCAGGGTGGGGGACAGGGGTGGGAGGCTGGACCACTGGCATATGAGCCTGTGTGCACTTGCCCCTCTGTCTGGACCCTGAGTCCTCCCCGGCATGATGGCACCAAGGAGACAATGGTACAAAGGACAAAGCAACTAACTATGGCTTGTCTTTCCTTTCCTGGGATTAGTGATACCAAACAAGAGCACAGCAGGTAGCAGACTCCAGAAGCTACCTTCAGCCCACGGGTGTCACAGGCCTCCCTTCCTGAATGGGGTTTGGCACTCTGCAGCACTGACAGTAAATAGCTTCTCCTCTGTGGACCCACTGAGTCAAATAAAGCCGGGTCCGGGCCCCCAGCCACTGTGCTCTCTCCACTCTGTTCCATTCCTCTTGGGTTTTCCCTGATGGAGCAAGGAAGTCGCTCAGCATGATGAGAGCAAGGTAGATGCTGGGCAGTTCTGAGACTCAAGTTCTTTTATGTTAAATTCCTACAGTATCCCTCATTTCTTTTCCATATTGCAACGAGAAGGATGGAAATCATCCCGTCTTTCTCTCCTTTGCCTCCTGTCTCTCAGGGTCCAGCCAGATTGTTTATTTCTGCGTCCCTCACTCCTTAGCGCCCTTCCTTTCTCCTCTGTCATTCCCTTCTGAGCAACACTATCCATCCATCTTCTCTCCAAAGTTTTATCTTCCTGTAAAAAGACCACATTGCAATTTTATCAATCCAACCCCCCCTTTTGTATTATTAAACTATTCGATTAAAATTGCTCTAAAAATATTATGATTTATTCTGCTAGACATAAAAAATTTTAACTATCTCCCTGCTTTTCAAAGAGTGTTATCCTCTTTCCACCACTGTGAAGAGCTTGGATTTCCTTCCTTAGCTCCAATCCCACGTGTGCAAAGTCCTGCGTTCCATTTCTAAGTTTGGTAGCCACAGACACCATAATACCCACATGATACCACGTTGGCGCCCTAGTTGGGGGTGGCACGGGGTCTTCTAAACCAAGAGACTAAACAGCAGGCTCTGACCATGCCTGCATTCTCCCTCTTTAGTGAACTTACTTTTATCTGGTTACATTGATTTGGAGCTGGAGCAATAGCATAGCGGGTAGGGCATTTGCCTTGCACGTGGCGGATCTGGCTGACCTGGGTTCGATTCCTCCGCCCCTCTCAGAGAGCCCAGCAAGCTATTGAGAGTGTTTCACCCTCACAGCAAAGGCTGGCAAGCTACCCGTGACGTATCCGATATGCCAAACACAGTAACAATAAGTCTCACAATGGAGATGTTACTGGGCCCACTCAAGCAAATCAATTGAAGGAGAGTAACAGTGACAGTGATTGATTTGGAGCTGGAGCAATAGCACAGTGGGTAGGGCATCTGCCTGGGAGGACAGTGCTACAGTGCTACATTAATTTGGGGGAGGGAGCTGGGTCACACCCAACTGTGCTCAGGGCTTATTTCTCTATGCTCAGGGATCACACCTGGCCATGCCCTGGGGACCTATGTGGTGACCCATGCAAGGCAAGTGCCTTCAATCCCCTATGTCCAATATTAATTTCTGGGGCTTTTGTTGTTTTTTTGTTTGGGGGCTCCATCCGGAGGTGCTCAGGTTTTACTCCTTGCTCGGTGCTCAGAGACCATATAGGGCATAGAAGATCAAACTAGGGTCAGTCGCATGCAGGGAAGTACCCTACCCACTGTACACCTCTCCAGCACTGCCAATAGTGAATTTTAAGAGTGTAAAGGTTTATGATTCTGGGGTGCAATGTAAGCACACCATGCCGACCTCCAACATGCCAATATCACTTCACCACAGCCCACTGGGCCCTTTCATCCAACCCCTCCATTCCCCTTGGCAACCTTGATTCAGCATCTAAGGATTTCCTTTCACTGAACATTGTCTGCTCCCTTGCTCTCTTCACACCCCACCTAGGAGTGCACCATGCTGTACCTTACCCAGGACAACGCTTGGCATGAGGCCCTCCACATCCTCATTACCTGGCTGAGGTGCTTGTACTTTCTCTAATTATGAAAGCATGAGCCACCTTGATTCAGTGATAGAACATAGGGCAAGAGCCAAGCACACCAACCAACAGGTCCCCCCTTAAAAAGAATCTAGATGACATCTGCACTTGTATGTTCATTGCTGTACTATTTACAACAGCCAGTATCTGGAAAAACCCAAGTGCCCGAGAACTGATGACTGGTTAAAGAAACTTTGGTACATCGACACAATGGAATACTATGCAGCTGTTAGAAAAGATGAAGTCATGAAATTTGCATATAGGTGGATTAGCATGGAGAATATCATGTTAAGTGAAATGAGTCAGAAAGAGAGGGACAGACATAGAAAGATTGCACTCACTTGCGGAATATAAAGTAACAGAATGGGAGACCAACACCCAAAAACAGTAGAGATGAGTGCCAGGAGGATTACTGAACAGCTTAGAAGCCAGCCTCACATGCTGAGGGAAAAGGCAGCTCAGATAGTGAAGTGACCACCAAATAAAGGGTGCTAGGAGGGACCGCTCAGGATGGGAGATGCGGGTTGAAAGTAGACTATAGACCAAACATGATGGCCACCTAATACTTCTACTGCAAACCACAACACCCAAAAGGAGAGAGAGAGCAAAAGGGAATGGAATGCCCTGCCACAGAGGCGGGGAGGAGTGGAGGGGACGGGGTGGGGGTGGTGGGAGGAATGCTGGGACCATTGGTGTTGGAAAACGTGCACTCGTGGAGGGATGGGTACTGAACCATTGTATGACTGAAACGCAAGCACGAAAGTTTTTAAGTCTGGAACTGTACCTCACGGTGATTCACTAATAAAATATTAAAAAAACAAAAACAAAAAACCTAGAACTATCCAGAAGGAACATCTGCCCTAGACCTAAGGATCCAGCTCACCCTCCACAGCCCATCCCTTTCCCTGGTAGTTGGGCACCATCTCCACCCTCCACGGGTCCCCAGACACAGAAAAAGCTTCAGTCTGCTGTCAAGAAACAATGCAGATGGTACTAGGGAGAGAGGACAGCGGGGAGGACACCGTCTTCCCAGTCAACCCAGGTTGATCCCAGGCACGCCATATGGTCCCCAGTGCCCCACCAGCAGTGATTTCTGAGCACCCAGCCAGGAGTAAGCCCTGAACACTGCCAGGTGTGGCCCCAAACCAAAAACAAACAACAACAAAAAATCCCAAAAGAATGACACAGAGCTAGGAAATCTCAAGTGTAATTTATTTTTATTTCTGTTTCTCACAATCATTAAAAAGATTACATAAAAGTATTGCTTTCTTCTCCTGAATAAGTTAGGGAGTGGCAGAAGGGAGCTTGTACTTCTCTGCTCAAGCAACTCGCCTCCTTAGACTCAAAGTTAGTGACTCACTGGCTCTGTGAGGGGCCTGAAGGCCGCTGTGTCTGCCTGTGTGGGAATGGCCGAGTTCAGCTTCCTGAGACAGTCAGGCACCCCGTCCTGGGAGCACTCACTGGTCTTCACTTGAGGAAGAAGTGTCCAAGAGAGATGGGCACCGGTATTCGGGAATGAAGGGAGAGGACGTCGGGAAGAGGCTGCGGGCCCTGATGCAGGGTGACATCCGGAAGGACTGAACAGAGCAGGAGGCCCTAAGCGGTTGGTGCTGGTCCAGGTGGCAGAGTATGGACACTGTCGCACATGGTCAAACCTCAGCCTCCGGGGGGCCGGGCAGACAGTACAGGGGCGACGGCGCTGGCCCTGTACACCACAGACCTGCCTGGGTTCAATCCCCAGCATCACAGATGGTCCCCTGAACCCTCCAGGAGTGATCTCTGAGCACAGAGTCAGGAGTGAGTCCTTAGCATTGTCAGGTATGGCTCCAAAAAAACAACAAATAAAACATCTTTGTGGAGAGTTGTATCACTTTGCTTTAAATAAATACAGAAACTCATAAATATTGGGGGTAGGGATAAAACAAACACAAATATTAGGTGGATCAAACACACACACAAATATTGGGAGATTAAACACACAAATATTGGGGGTAAAACAAACACAAATACGGGGGTGAAAGAAACACACAAATATTGGGGGGAGGGAGTTGGCACTTCCCAGTGCTTTGGTTCCCAGATGGAAGTGCTTAAGAGCACTGGGGGTGGAGGCAGGTAGGATGTGGTACCCAGGATCCAACCCAGGACCTCTGGCATGCCAAGCATGAGCACTACCACTTCAGCCACACCCCCAGCCCCCAGGGCTGTTCTGTTTGGTAAACTGACGTAACACTGGCAGACAGGATGCTATGTTTCAAGAATACTATTACACAGTTTTGAGAGCTGCCATGCCCTGTTCTCCTCCAAAGAGCTGACGTCTCTACCACTGTGAACTAGAACCCACCCCCCACCCCCCACTCCAACTTCTTCCTTTGTGCCCTTATACCTCTGGAAACCTGAGTTTGGTTTGGTCTTGCTTTGTTCCTTTATAGCCCTAGAAATCTATGAGTATCTGGTATTTATCTTTCATTTGCAAGTTATTTTGCTTAGTGTAACACTCTCCATCTATGCTATCACCAAGGGCAAGAATTCATCTTTTCGTCCATTTTTTTGTTTGCTCTGTTTTGTGTGGAATACACCTAGTGGTGTCTGGGGACTACTCCTAATTCAGTGCTTGGCGATTGATCCTGGCAGTTCTCAGGGTACCAGGCAGAGCTAAGGGTGAATCCCGGGCCTCTCGCATACAATGCACGAGTTCAGCCCATTTCACACTCTCTCCAGGGCAAGGAATCATCTTTTTTTGTGGAATAGTACTCCATGGTGAATATTTACCACAATTTCTGTATCCATCCATCTGTTCTTAGAAATTTGGGCTCTTTCTAGGTAGAAGATATTGTAAATACTGCAAAGGGCTGGAGAGATGGCACAGTGAGTAAGGCGCTTGTCTTGCATGCAGCCAACCAGTTTGATCCCTTGCACCAATATGGTCCCTGAGTACTACTAGGATCCTTGCAGGTGTGAGCATCTCGGGCAACTAACAAAATATTTTTTTGTAAATATATATGTGTGTATATATGTATATATACACATATATATATTTGGTAAAATAATTCGTAAAAAAATATTTTGTGTAACAAAATTTTGTGTGTATGATCTCTTGTATCATACAACAACAGGTAGTATTAAGAAACTGGGGATACGGTGCAAGTAGTTATTCACCTTAATGTGTGGTGTACAAAGCCCTGAGTTCAATCCCAGATACCACAAGCACCCCTGAGCATCCCCCAGTGGCTCTGATGGCCCACAAGCACCTCTGTGTCTGAGCACCAAACTGCCAGGCCTGCTGGGCCAGGCTCACACCCCTTGGGCACAACTGGGTGTGGCCCTGTGAGGCAGGTTCTCGAACATCCCAGATCTGGCTATGTTGGCACAAGAGGAAGGTGGCTGCCATCTGCTCACCACAGCTATGAACTGGAGCCCTGGGCTCGTCCTCTCGCCCAGCAGACTAGCTTTGACATGTACTCCAGCTTGTACCAGGAGACAAGAAAGCAAATGCAAACATGGCGTACCCCACTCTGGAACTAGCAGACTCTCACATCTGAGTCTGTGCCTGAAGCAAGTCACCAGGTGACTGCCCTATGGCAAAGGGAAGCCCATGACTGAGATTCCTGCCACCGGACAGGGTCACGGAGAAGGAGGCGTGGGGACATCGCTGCAAGTTTCCACGGAATCAGTACAAGCCTGATACCTGTAGTTCTCCGGAAGAACACTTTGCTGTGGATTTCTCTGTAGGCATTTCAACCTGGAATGTTGAAAATAACAAGGAAAGAAATATAAGGACAAACATGATGAGCACAAGAAGCACTGGAGCCCGTGTTATTTCATGGGTTTCTCTGGTCTAGGTCCCTTCAGTAGAGTACGTGATGAATCAGTTGAACCTCTTTGGGTAAGTCTTTTCTTTCTTGGTTACTCTACCTTTCCTAAACCATTTTATCATCAGATGCCTTAGCTTTGGAGATTCTGCCTTGGCAGGCCCGTAAATAACTGAGAGCAACTTTACTACCTAGAAACATTTTTTTTTTCAGGCATGATGTTCTACACATGTGAGTCACATTCCTGCCTCTAGGCAGAAGCATTTGGGGCAGAGAGGGGTGGGGTGGGGGTAGAACAGCCACTTTAGCCACCACATTTACACTGGTCACCTGTAAACCTCTAAAGTTTGAGCACTTTTGTATATGTCTGTTTGTGGGGGCATACCTGGAAGTGATCAGGGGTTACTCCTGGAGGGGCTCAGGGGACCATGCATTACTGAGCACTGAACCCAGACTCCACATGCAAAGCATGTATGCGAGCCCATTGCACTATAAGGATATATATATGGATAGAATAATAGATAGACAGATAGATAGATAGATAGATAGATAGATAGATAGATAGATAGATATACATGTTCTTATTGTTGTTTGTTTTTGGATCACATCCAGCTATATTCAGGGCTTACTCCTGGCTCTGTGCTAAGGGATCACTCCTGGCAGACTTGATGGACCACATGGGGTGCCAGTGTTCAAACTGGGCTGGCTGCGTGCAATGCAAATGCCCTTCCGACTGTACTCATAGTGGCCCCGGGGCTAAATATATTTGGAAACAAGCTTTAATTTGGAAATAGTCAAAAAGGGCTAGAAAAATATTAATATTTTTATTATCAATATTATTGATTTACACAGTTGTTCATGATAAGAAGACTAGACATTCTTAGTTAAACCAGTGCAATGTGGGGCCATAGAGAGAGAGACAGAGGACAGTGGATGAGGCACTTGCCTTGAACGCTACCTGTCTGTGTTTAATCCCCAGCAATATATATGGTCCCCTGCCAGAACTGATCCCTGAGCCCAGAGCTATTAGGTATGGCCCCCAAACCAAACCAACAAACACAGTAAAATTCTGTGGGAAGCTGTATGTTGGGCAGAGCGGCGCCCGGGGGGTGGCAGTGTGGGGACTTCACCCCTGAGCGATC
Source organism: Sorex palustris (assembly GCA_028565675.1). Classification (NCBI taxonomy): domain Eukaryota; kingdom Metazoa; phylum Chordata; class Mammalia; order Eulipotyphla; family Soricidae; genus Sorex; species Sorex palustris. The sequence goes on along the minus strand of JAOXYA010000045.1, from coordinate 29,612,629 downwards.
GGTTTCTATGTGTGAGAACAAGACTGCCCGGGCATAGTCAGTGAGGCTCAAATACTGATAGGGGGCAGGGGCAGATGGCCACTAAGAGATTGGATAGGACATTCTTCTCCAACACAGCACCAGAAATCACAAAGCACACTGACAACATCCCAACCCAGAGGCTGGAGCTCAGTGGTAGAACAGATGCCTTGCACGTGTGAGGCCCTGGGTTTGAGCCCCCAGTACTGCCTCCCAACCCCCGCCCCCGGTCCCATAGACAAAGAATAAAATCCCAGCCTCAATCCTGAGCATTCCCCAACACCCTCCACTGTTTATAATCCCAAACTCCCATACCCAATCCTAAACACAGAACTAGATTTTTTTAGACCCCCTTACCTCAGCCGACCTTTTCTGGCTGCTACAATGGTCACAATTACCGGAATGAACGGAAAACAAACAAACAAACAAACACCATTATGACAATTATTTCGATCTGATATTCTGCAGAGAGAAAGAAGAGAATGTTAAGAGAAAACTCAAAGTGATCACACCACCCCTACTTAGATCTCTGAGGCTTTGTGTCTCCACCATGTCCAAGGTACAAGCCCGACTCCTGCCTCCATCCCCTC
>JAOXYA010000045.1:29543392-29556756 GCA_028565675.1 Sorex palustris | reverse complement strand
CACTTTCTTCTCTTTCACTATTTGCATATAGGAAAGCCATGGACTTTTGGGTATTGATTTTATAGCCTGCCACTTTAACAGTACTGTATTTTAAAAAAAAGAACAGTACTGTATTTTAAAATGAACAGTACTGTATTTTACAATTTTAAAATAAAGATATGGGTTTATTCTGTGATGGTCCATTTTATGTGCCAGCTATTCTGGGTTAAAAAAGGCCCATCTAGCTGGTAAAACATGATCTGTGTGGGTACAGGTGATTGTATCCCTCTAGTAGGGGTGTACAGCATCCACCCTATTGAGGGCTAGAGTAGGATAAGGGAAGGCAAAGGCAAATTGGAGCTCCCTGCCTTGGCAGAATCACCCATCTGACCCTGCCTTTGAGCCTGGGCACTCCTAGCTTCTGGGCTTTTGGACTTAGAGCACTATCAGTGCCCCGATTCTCCTTCAGATATGGACCTCCCATGTCTACCACCAGCTTTCCTACGTCTCCAGCTCCTCAATGTCTCTGTGTGGCTCTTCTCAGATTCCACAGCCATGTGTACTAATTTCTAGCACTACTATAAACATTCACTATATATACATATAATAAATGTCTATATGATATATGCACTGTGTGTATACATACAGGCTGTAGTGATAGCACAGCGGGTAGGGTGTTTGCCTTGCACAAGACTGACCTGGGTTCGATTCCCCTGTCCCTCTTGGAAAGCCCCGCAAGCAACCGAGAGCATCCCACCCACACAGCAGTGCCTGGCAAGCTCCCTATGGCATATTCGATATGCCAAAAACAGTCACAACGAGTCTCACAATGGAGACGTTACTGATGCCTGCTAGAGCAAATGGATGAACAATGGGAGGACAGTACTATGTGCTACAGTGTATACATACACTATTTCAAATGGTTCACTCTAGAGAACCCTGATGAATACAGATTTTTTTCTGAATCAAGAAAGATTCTCAAGGAACAGAATTTGGTGGTGGGCACACCAGGCAGAAAGCCACACCTGGTGGGGTAGGGGCGCAGCATGCAGCATCAAACCCAGGGCCTCAGGCATACAGGTCATGTGCTTGACCTCTTGTATCACATTCTGGGCCCCACCCTGACAGAAATTAAGTGTCCCAATTTCTCTGCTTTCTCACAAATACATTGTTATTTGTGTTTTGGGCAGCAACCGCCCTGTCAGTAGAAGGCGCTACCTTATTGTGGTTTTGACTAGCATTTTCCTGACAATGAGTGATGAAGAATATTTTTCACACATCCAAGGACCATTTGTATATTTTCTTTGTAGAAATGCCCATTTAACCATCAACTCATAAGCTGGAGTGATGATGCAGAGGGTAGGGCATTTGCTTTGCATGTGGCCCACCAGGGTTTGGTCCCTGGCACCCTATATGGTCCCCCAAACCCCTCCTGTAGTAATTCCTGAGTGTAGAGCCAGGAGTAACCCCTGAGCATTGCTGAGTGTGCCCCTCAAACAAAATAAAACATCAACTCATTTTTTTTTTTTTTTTGCTTTTTGGGTCACACCCGGCAATGCACAGGGGTTACTCCTGGCTCTGCACTCAGGAATTACCCCTGGCGATGCTCAGGGGACCTATGGGATGCTGGAAATTGAACCCAGGTTGGCCACGTGCAAGGCAAACGCCCTACTAGCTGTGCTATTGCTCCAGCCCCACCACCATTATTTTGAATCTTCCCACCACCACTCCTGCCTCTCCCTTAGGCAGATGCTGAATAATTTATTTTGCATTGCTTTGCATGAATAGTATGAGGTGTCATTCAGCCGCCAAAGTGACCGCACCATCCTGGAGCTCTTAAAATATTTAAATATTTTTAAATGTTTGGGGTCTGGAGGTATACTTGTGGCATGCTGCTCTCCTCCCAGATTAATTTGTGAGTCTGAATCATGGCCATTAATGTGCTTAGATGACAGTTCTTGGGCATGACTGTCAGCGAACAGGAAGGATAGGGAGATGGGGGAAGGTCTCAGACACTTTTTTAAAAGACCTGTGGGCAGTGTTAGGAGTTGAGTACTGCCGAAATAATTTATCATCAAAGTTCTTTGTATTGTGATTATTTTGAAGGAGGATTGGAGAATCTTATTTAATTCAATGAGTTTGATGAATTGGGTGCTTATAAAGATAGCCTGTTTGCAACCACCTTTGATATATATGTACCATGTTTCCAAATATGTAGACCTGCCATTTGTTACTTGTTTTTAATTTAAAGTTAGTTGTTTTTTTTTTCTTTTTTTTGGGGGGGGTGGTGTGCACCTGGTAGTACCCAAGGGTTATTTCTAGTTCTGTACTCAAAAGTGATTCCTGGAGTACTCAGTATGTGATGCTGAGGATTTGAATCAAAAGTTGCTGAAGAGGGGCCGGAGTGATAGTACAACGGGTAGAGCATTTGCCTTATGCTTGACCAACCCAGGTTCAATCCCCGGCTTCCCATATGGTTCGCCAACAGCACCAGGAGTGCAGAGCCAGAAGTAACCCCTGAGCATCACTAAGTGTGACCCAAAAAGAAAAAAAATAGTTACTGAAGGAGCTACCAAAAAGGCAAGTGCCTTGCGTCTTTCATTATCTCTCCTGCCCTAGGCCTGATTTTAACTAAACTTTCTTGTTTTGAGGGCCATATCTGGTAGTGCTCAGGGAGTACTTTTTAACTTGTGCTTGGATGTCATTCCAGAAAGTGCTCATTGGACCCTATACTTTGGGGATTTAACTTGGATCACCAGGAGACAGAGATAGGAGTTAAGGCACTTGCCTTCCATCCCTGATTTAATCCTAAACACTGACAGATGTGCTCCCCCCGCCCCCCAAGCCCACTGTCTGCACTGTAGCACTGTTCTCCCATTGTTCATTGATTTGCTCGAATGGGCCCAGTAACACTGTGAGACTTCTTGTTACTGTGTTTGGCGTATCGATTATGTCATGGGGAGCTTGCCAGGCTTTGCCGTGCAGGCGAGATACTCTCAATAGCTTGCCGGGCTCTCCGAGAGGGGCGGAGAAATCGAACTTGGGTTGGCCTGGTCTGCTGTGTGCAAGGCAAACGCCCTACCCTTCTGGCACTCCAGCCCCAAGCCCAAAATATATAAAACCAAACTTCCAACACAGATGTTCAACCAGTGCAACTATCTTTCTGGTCATTAAATATATTTTTTGAGATCATTGCAAACAGTCCTTTGTGTGGTTTTCCCTAGAGTATTATTTTATAAAACGATTTATGTCACAGTCAAAATACTGACTTTGAGGGGGCCAGGCGACAGTGCAGCGAATAGGATGCTTGCCTGGCAGCAGCTGATCTCCAGCATCTCATATTCCCTAAGCCCACCAGGAGTGGTTCCTGACTGCCTAGCCCGGAATAACCCCCAAGTATTGCTGGGTATGGCCCAAAAACCAACATACACACACACTGGTAAAACAACATGTGGTATATTTCACTCCTTATGAAGTTCACCATATTGTCATTTCAGAATTTTTAATATAATTCACATGACATGCAAATCAACTTCTAAAGTATTTGGGGACATGAAGTGGTTAAGTAGCTTTCTGTAGACTACTGCAGAAAGATTAAAAGGCAATTCTGTTCAAATCATTTTTTTTTATTTTCCTCCATTCCCCAGCTCTCCTCTTTTATAATATGTAATCTGTTAAGTTTTCTTGGAAAAAGTGGTTTTCATTTTGTTTCCTTGATTTCAAGGTTGGTGAAGATCTTCGGCAGGATATGTTAGCTTTACAGATGATAAAGATTATGGACAAGATCTGGCTTAAAGAGGGACTAGATTTGAGGATGGTTATTTTCAAATGTCTCTCTACTGGCAGAGATCGAGGTATGTCTATTTGTGTTTTGGTATCTTTTTCTTTTTTTTTTTTTTTGGTGAATTTAACTCAGAATGTATCTGCCCTAACAGAATGATAGTATACTATGATCTCAGTTTCTTATTTTAGTTGAGTATTACTTCATTGATTCCATTGTTCACAGCTCAGTAGGTCATTGGGAAACCCTGATAAATTCTGTTTTGCAGTGCCTTGCACGCAGCCAACTCAGCTGACCCGAGTTCGATTCCTCTGCCCCTCTTGGAGAGCCTAGCAAGCTGCCGAGAGTATCTCGCCCTCATGGCAAAGCCTGGCAAAATACCCATTACGTATTCGATATGCCAAACACAGTGACAACGAAGTCTCACAATGGAGACGTTACTGGGCCCGCTCAAGAAAATTGATGAACAGTGGGAGGACAGTGACAGTGACAGTGACAGTGATGAAATGAATCATCACATGAACAAAGAGAGGAAGGAAGGAAGGAATCAAGGAAGAAAAGTCACTGTCACTGTCCTCCCATTGTTCATCGACTTGATCAAGTGGGCCCAGTAACATCTCCATTGGATACTTTGTTGTTACTGTGTTTGGCATATCGAATATGTCACAGGGAGCTTGCCAGGCTCTGCCATGAGGGTGAGATACTCTGGATAGCTTGCCGGGCTCTCCTAAAGGGGCGGAGAATCGAACTCGGGTCGGCTATGTTGGCTGCATGCAAGGCAACCGCTGTGCTATCACTCCAGCCCCAAGGAAGAAGAGAAGGAAGGAAAAAAGGAAGGAAGGAGAAAAGAAGGAACTGGAAGCATATATTTTACACAAAAGTAAACTCGAAGTGGATTAAACACCTTGCAATAAAATCAGAATCCATAATTAAAAATCGTGCAATATTTGAAGTAGACAATATGCCGTAAAACAGTAAATACTAATATTATGGACAGATCTTGTCCATGAGTGACTGGAATGTCTCAATTACACCTCCAAATCTTGCCCAGAGTTAAGCCACATACTCCACCAAACTTCCAAACTGGCATCATGCTTTTCAGCCTGGATGGAAACACAAAGAGAAGCCATAATCTATCATTCATGTCCCCAAAGCCATGTGTGCAGAACTAGCATGGTTACTTTGATGGGATAATCTCACTAGAAACTCATGCATCTATGGAGTATATTTCATGCTCGAGCGGGCCCAGTAACATCTCCATTGGAGACTTTGTTGTTACTGTGTCTGGCATATCGAATATTTCATGCATCTAATTAAAAAACAGCTGTGGGAACTCTTATGAAGTGGATAGTTTCATAAAGTGAATGAAAGAGTCTGTCAATCTATACAAGCATGAGAAACCCAAGTGCCACTTGGTGACTTACAGGTCCTGATATTAACATACCAAAAACAATTAATACCCCAGTAGTTTAGAAAGAACCATCCCTCTCAAGGACCCTACTCACTTTAACTGTGTTTCACCCTCCTGTTTTCCAACTTTTCAGGGCTGCCAATTGTCCATTAGATAATAATTTTGTGTTCAGGATGACAAGTGCCTTTTGTGTTGGTCCATTAAAAGAGATAAACAAGGAGAAATAGAGAAAGACAGTGGGTAGGGGAAGAATCCATGCCCTGTCCTATGACATCAGAAGACACAGATAAAAGTGGAGAGTAAAAATCCTTACATAGAAGGGAGATGTAGATTGATTTTCCAAGCGTAGCTCTGTCAAACTTTATATACCTTATAAAGAAAATTCAAAAAAGCTTCTAGTCAATGGGCTTGAGGCCATTCGTTACCTTGCACATCTCCAGCAGTCAGAAACAGAGATGCATGAAGTCTGTGGGAACAGTCTTGCGACCCTAGGCAGTCTACCAGATACTATTGGTCAAGGTTTTCATTCCAAATTAAGCTGTGAGAGTGAGAAAGGGAATTGTTTATTAACACCTCTATTTGCCTTTCTGGTAATAAATATTTCCTATTTAAATTTTCAGCAATGGTACAGAATTTATAGATAGATAAATAAAATTATTTTTTTGTAAAAGAGGCCTTAAGTCAGAAACTAATAGTAACATGAAGAGTATTAATATATGCAAAAACTCCACTTTTCACTATTATTTTGGAACCCATTGAGAGATGAGATTATGAATAAAACTGAACTCCTATTGACAATCTATAGTAGTCAACCTTGGAAGTCAATCTACTGAACAGCAAGTAACCAGTTAAGGAAGTCAATTTACTCTCTATAGTAACCAGTTCAATTAACTACATAATAATTTCTGTAAAAAATTGGCCTCAAAAGACCTGGTAAGTTATTTAGATTTGTCAGTTTTTCAAATTTTGACCACTCCTAACAAGGGTCAACTAGAGAAATTCTGAATTTACTTAGCAGTCATACATCTATCTCAATGCCAGTTACTTCTTTCAGGACCCGCGTAGCTGGATCCTTTTTCCACAATAAAGATTTCTTACTCCTCTGCCTGGCTGGGAATCTCCACCAAATAAAGTGATATATGATGGCTGACTGCCATGTTGTTATAAGCTCTAGATAAATAGATTTACTGCTTCTGTTCATTTGGGTGGTGTTTATCAATTTCTACATTGTGGTATATATTCCATGATTAAAATGGTATTAAACCATGAAACAATATTACCAAAAGTTATTGTGACCATCGTTGTGGCTATTCTCAAATTTGTGACAAAAAAAAAAAAAACCCAGAGACTTAAAATGCTCCAGTCCTGACTTTTTTCCTTCAAGTTGATAAGTGATAGATGCTACAGATCCCCAACCCATCTGGCTTTTTTGTCTTTTTAAACTCAGAGTCTTAAGAAGCTCACTCAGTAACAACTGACCTGGAATAAATCCTTCATCGCTCATATAAGAAAAATAAGAGCTAGGGGAAAGTAAGCTATATTTTCACTTTTAGTATCTTTTAGTTACTTTTAGTAACTTCTTATATTCTATTTTCCCATCAAAGACAATCTATCATTTATACTCTATTAGGACATTCTAATTTTGAGAGAGCTGTATTTCTGACAAGATAGCAAGGGTACAGAGAATCCTAGCATTTCTGCAACAACACCAAATCAGATGCAAAGAGAAAAATACAACAGCAATTCTGGAATATGTAGAGCTCACACCTAACCATTTTCTCCAGGCTTAAAGAAATAATAGTACCCACTACCAGAGTTGGTTAGTAAATCTCATCTCCTCTTTGATTTTAATTTAAAAGGAAATAAGCACTCTTCTCTTTCCTACAAGTGGAAGAGGAAGAGAAAGGGAAAAGGGGGGATAGAGAAAAACAAAAAAAATGGCAAGGAAGGGAAATTGATTTAAAATGCTTATTAAGAGATAGACATGTCTGGGTGATGGTAGGTATGCTGACTTGTTGATGTGTTTGAAAGATTAAGAGAAAAGAGACAATCATGAATGTCCCTGAAGAGCAGTGCACATTAAGTGAAGCTGATGGGCTTGAGCATAAATTGACTGAGAAAAGTGATTGCAATAGATATCTCACACAGGGCCTCTGAATGAATTTCTAATTGGATTAAAGGGATCTGACAAGACACCCTACGTTATGTAAGTCATTATGTTCCTTATCTACAGTCCACATTTCCCTAGAGGGATAAAGGAATCAGGTAGTAAATTTAGAAAAATGCAAGACAGAGCAGTTGCATGGATATGGATATCATTCTGCCCCCTTCTCTGCCACTTTATGTAGATTTAAGACACAATTATAATTTTGATGAACGAGTCATTCCATTGGACTATGGAGTTTATATTTTATGCTTATGCTTTAAATGATGTATCTTTTTCAAATGATGGGTTATGAATAGGAACTAAACACATTCAAGTTATGCCAGACTAGATTTTCTAAGGCAGTTACCCACTAATGTTGGGATGCTTTGTAGTTTATAGCTCACAGAGCAAGTTGCTGATAATAGAGTCTCTGGCTATCAGCAATTCACATATATCATTTGAGTAAATTTTATAGACTTTTGCCATTCTCATTTTAATAAATTGTAAATCTTAATTTTCTTCTTCATTGATGAGTATTATGGTTTTCTTTTATAGGTTTTTATTATTTTAAATTCTTACCATTCCAGTGTTAGGGGAACTCAAGATTACAACATATTAAAATAGGAAGAAACCTAAAATTCTCTAGTGTTTAGTTTCTAGGCCAAACTTACCACAATAATTTTTATCATGGAATGAACTGAACTTTAGGTAACTTTAAAACCTCACTGTGATTAACTAATGTATAAGTATCCTTCCAATAAAAATTACATTTTATGCAACTGGCAAAATGTATTTATTGTGGCTTGTAATTTCACTTGGTATCAATTTGGCAAACATGTTTCAGAAATTTGAATTTTAATTTCAATGTTAAATTTTAATCTAAATATTGCAATTAAAGTATCCATAATAGTATCAGAATCTCTAAAATGGGGATGTATATGCAAATGCTACAGACAATATCTTAGATTTCTAGGCATCCATTTCAGGTTATTAATACAAAATTTTTCGGGGTAAAAAACAAAAAAATTATATTTAGCAAGTTCTGGAGGTGAAACATGAGAGTGAAGAATTTTATTATGTATTTACGTGTTTACTATTTTACTGTGTTATTCTGTAGTCCAATTAACATGATTACAATGATGTTTAAAGTTTATGGTCCTGATATACAAAGTTACTGCTCCCCATCACCACCAATGTACCTAAGACCCTCCGCCAGTGTCCCTATGCCACCTCTAGTACACCTCTTCATTTCTCTCAATTTCTGGCCTCCACATTGAATTGTAAACTGTACTACAATTCAAGGCCAAGGGCCAGATATTGTTCAGCAGTTGTCTTCTGTTTTGTGTCTCTCTATTAAGTAAATCATCTGGTATGTGTCCTTGTCTCTTTATTGAAAACAAAGACTTTAAATTATCATTTTAATTACTGTCTTGAATAGTGCTAAAAGGAGAGGTTTGATCACCTGAATTTTGTTACTGAAGAAACCCAGCTTTGTACCAATTAAACAACCTAATATTCAAAACTTGACCATCGAAACTTTTCGTGCTTTTCACCTTATGCTGCCTCCTTCTTTCTACAGGTCTCTTTGAGATCTATTGGTTTAAATTTACACTATTTTTAATAATTAAATGTATTGAATATGTATTAATGGCTGGCATTATAACTTAGTAATGTATGTGCTCTTTTCTCTTCAAGAGTTCTTTTTTTGAATGCAAATTGAAAAGGCAATACCTCTCTTAAATTTTAATTTAATGAATTTCCCAGTAAAGAACTAGATCTATGCTTAACACATTGACTTGCCACACACCCATAGAACACACTCATGGATGGGGTGTTCCACAAATAGCTCACACTTGAGTGTCCCCTCAGACAGACTGTACCAACAGAAATGTTTTGTTGCTGTTGCCAAAATTTCATATTACACTTCAGTTTGGTGTCATTCAACAGACCAGAGTACTGTAATTGAAGCTGCCAGATGACAAGAAGCACAAATTGTAGCTTCAGTGTCACATGTTCAGTAAAGGTGATAGTGTTCAGCCATGAAAACTGATTAGCCCATCACTCCAGAATATATCCTTAATGCAAGTTATCTTTCTTGCATTCAATTTGGTGTGAAAAAAATGAATTAAATTTCTGAGACAGCATGAAATTTCATATTAAAATGTAATAGGAAATAATCATGGAACAAACACTGGGATAAGAATCAGATTATCTGCTTACTGCCTTAGTCCAGCTACTGATTGCACCATAGATGGTGCTATTTCTGTATGAGACAATTGTGAAGATGTTTTAATTTTTATGATCTAAGAGTAATATAATCTAAAAAATGTGTCCACCTCTTATTTTCCCAGAAAACACATAAAAACATTCACAGTCAAAGGTGGAGATGGTTGGGGATAAATGACTTCCAAATTTTGCATGTGTCTAGACCTTTATGTGATATTTCCTTGATACTGTTTATGTGGGACCTTCCTTAATAGAGGTGGAGGCTGTGTTTGGTGATGCTCAAGAGCCAGACAAGGCTTTGGCTCAGACTGGACCCTGGACCTGCCAGGCATGCATGCCAGCCCTCGGAGTTATTTTTCTGGTTCAGTGTCGGTCACTTGAATATTAGTTACTTGAAACAGGCAGATTGTCTCCCAAATCTTTAAAATTTTATTTTCTGCGAGGAATTAATTCCATTACTCTACATATGTAATTAAGGTTTTATTTTGCTATTTGTAAACTCCTAAAGGACATGGAAAATTTTCCATGAATAGACATTTTTATTATTTAGGAAGTATTGTGCAATCGAAAAGAACAAGTTAAGGAGGTAAGAGGATTGATTAGATATTTATCTTTCCTTTTTAAGATTCCTTACTTAATATAATTTTAATGTGCATACCCACTCTTTTTCCTTCACCTAATTGACTCCCCCAAAATTAACCATCATTCTCTTTAATATCAGAAGAATTACAAATTGATACCCAAAGAACTAGAGCAAAGCACAGTGGATAGTGCATTTGCCTTGCATGTGACCAACCTGGGTTCGATTCCTCTGTCCCTCTCCGAGAGACCAGCAAGCTACTGAGAGTATCCCGCCCACACAACAGAGCTTGGCAAGCTACTGTGATGCCTTCAATACGCCAAAAACAGTAACAGCAAGTCTCACAATGGAGATGTTACTAGTGTTCACTCGAGCAAATCGATGAACAATGAGATGACAGTGCTATCCTTTTGGCACTCAGTCAGCTCCTCCCAGGTCCTTGCTCAAGGCCACTCCATTGAGACTCTATTGACTGTCAAGAATTTCCTCCTTGGGTCAGTTCCCTATTTATCCTTCTCTTTTCTTGTTACCACATCTGTGACCATCACTAGATTAAATTATTTCCAATATCAACTCCCCTCTTTTTAAGATTGACCACTATTATTCATCTTTCACCTTTATGCATTACCTCTATCTTTATTTCCATTTTCCTGATGCTTTCTCTTTATATATATATATATTATTACATTGTATGAGAATTACTGAAAATTCAATATAAAACTTGCATCAAAGAAAAGTGATATTGCTTCTGTATGTACTATGAAGCTACAGAGACCAAAAAAATTTATCACCAAAACAATACTTCAAGAAAGTTTAAAGATATTCTGAACACACTGGTATATAAAATTAACAACAATGTCTTCCTAACATACAATATTAGATGAGGCAATAGCATTTTGATTTAAAGAGATTAATACTCAGCAGAGTGACAGATGCCAATTTTTAGATTCACAGTTCTTAGGGGAAAAAATCTCAGTGATCTATCCTCGTTTCTACTTTATTAATGAGACACTGAATCAATTAACTTGCTTTCCTGCCTTCCTTGAAAGTAACATAGGCGTCCTGGGTTGTCATTCATTCATTCATTCCTTCATTCAATGTCTTAATCCTGTACAGATCAAGATTTCTTGGGACTTTTGCTTGGTCATAATATAATATTGCTAATGTCCCTCATTGCCCTCTGAAGAAATGGGAGTTATACTGAATAGGTCATTGCTACAGAGAATTGGTAACTGACCATTCCCAAGCGAAATGAAGGTGAGTTATTTCGATGACATGTCCTTCAGTAAATAGAAGTGTCACTTACTTGAAATTTGTTTCTGTTTGAAAGTATTGCATGTTATTTGAAGAAATATTTGTGAATATTTTCGGCTAGATGTATAGTAGATATACACTGTGGCTATTTGTATATGTAAGAAAACCATATGTAAATGGGATAGGGAATGTTGTCGGGAGTAGGAGGGCCTTAAATAGGGAGAGGGCAATAGCTGCAGTAGCTTTGTGTATCTTTGTCTTCAAATTTACAGGATTCTACCAAATTTGGCCATTTTGATCTGACTGTGAATTCAGTATCTCCAGCTGCATTTCCGCAGATAGCCAGGATGTTTTGTTCTGTGAAAACTGCAGTGCCCTTGACACTGAACAGTTGCCAAAAAATCTAAGGCTAGACCATCAAGAAGATTTTTGAATGTGTTGAAGAAAAAAATTTTCTATGAATATTTATAGGAAAATCTGGTCTGCATGAGTGAAAATGATAAGAATGTTCTGCTGGTAATCAAGTTAGGTTGTTTTTTTTATATTATAGAATAACTGTGGAGTGAAAAAGGAAGGCCTACATTTTATTAAATAACACAATATTTAAATGTTGTTCTTTGTTGCTTTTGTTCCATTTTCCCTTATGTTCAGGTAAACTTTGAGCTTCTTAATAACTGTGTGTATGAGCAGCTTCAATTTCCCAAGCGAAGACAACCTTCTTTGTTGGAAGCACATGACTTTTTAGAAATAATTTTTTTAAATCTCAGTATCAGGACTGACCTAATCTAGTGGCACATTGCTCCACTCTAGTTCCTAAGAGTTTCTGTTGTATTTCCCAGGTAATGAAAACCAACTGGCATTTCTGATTAAAAAAATGTTAAAATACATGTAACAATGTATATCTATGTTTTGAGATTGTGACAATAAATGGAAACAAAGTGATTTCTTGTAACAGCAGAAGATTCTTTGCTCATGCATGGCTCTGGAGTCTAGAAATCTGAAATCAAAATGTAGCCAAGCCACATGCTTCCAATAGTTCAATGGGAGAATATTTTTTTTTCATTTTCCAGATTCTGGTGATTCCAGGCATTCTTTGGCTATAGTGATGAATCGCAAATCCCTGACTCTCTCTTAACAGCACTCTCTCCTCTGTGTCAATGTCTGCTTCATCTGTCTTATAGAAGACATGCCATTGGATTTAGGGCCCATCTGGATAATCAGGATGATCTCATTTCAAGATTTTTCATTTAATCCTACATCCAAAAACTTCACCTTCATATGTACTGTAAGATAATGTATGCCCTTCTTTTTGGGGAATCACCAGTTAATCTATACCCAGTGTCGCAATGATACCTTTTAATAATAAAAATGGTATACAGCTTAGTAACTACCCTGTTTTGTTGATCAACAACTTAACATCTATTTAATCTTGAAGTTATTTACATTTGACAGAAAAAACAAAAGGTACCACAGAAATACAGAATTTCAGAATGACTCATGGCAGACATTAGGTTAACTAGCTCAGTTTACCTCCTTTCTATGACATTGCTGATGGGTGATCTATGCCTCTTCTTTAAAACTTATGATGATAGTCTGCTTTTCTGCAGACTGTTGTCCTGTGGCTAGAACAATAAATAGTACAATGGGTTGGGCACTTGCCTTACATTCAGCATACCTAGCTTCAGTCTCTGGTACCATATATGTTACCCTGAACACTACCAGGAGTGTTCCCTGAACACAGAACCATAGTGAGTCCTAAGCATGACCAAATGTAGCCCACAAAATCAAACAAAAAAGATGTTGTGTGACCAAAATTTAAAAAAAAAATAGAGCATCAGCAGCCTGATGGCGCCTTCAGACTTCCAGATACACCAAAATTGCTGTTGTGCCTTTGGCCAAATCCCAAAAATTTAGGGCAAAGTTTACCAAGAAAGTAAATGGCCAAAAGTTAGGTATGTGGGAGACACACCCACAAACCACCTCCGGC
>JAOXYA010000045.1:29531593-29543292 GCA_028565675.1 Sorex palustris | reverse complement strand
AGTGGGCCCAGTAACATCTCCATTGTGAGACTGGTTGTTACTGTGTTTGGCATATTGAATATGTCATGGGGGGAGGGAAAGATCACTTATGGCTGATGAGGATGTGAAATACCTCATAGATTCTAATCATATATAGTTTGAAAATCACCTGAAAGATTATAAAGATTATCTTATATAACTATCCTTCTGTATTTACCATTCATCTTTTGCTTAAATGCCTATTGTGAAAGAATTTCACTATTTTTGAAGGTAATTCTTCCTATCCTGAATAGCTCTGATAATTGTGTTTCTTTCTTATATTCAGATAAATGAGAACTGACACCAATATTATCTGCTCATTGGTTCCTGTTCTTTTCATAAATTATCATGTAATTAAATTGAATTCTTCTTCATAATGACCCGAATTATAATCTGAGTTTCAAATTCTATAGCCATTTATTATATGTGACTTTAAGTTACTTTATCACTTGATTCTTCTCACTGTAAATGTCTCAGGTGAATGTCTCAGGTGATCTAGAGTCTTTGAGAATTTATCTGGATATTGTCAAACACAGAAGAACAAAGTGTCCCGTATGAAACTTATTCCTAAATAGAGCTAATACGTTTTCGTCATGCTGGCTCTGATTTAACCAGTTTGTCTGTCCTGTAGTAATGCAAGGCTTGTACTTGGGCTTGTTGATCCTCTCCCTGACCCCCTTCTGTAAAGTTTTTAACAAGCATGTTTTAACTCTTGTCTGTAGATTCAGCATCAGTTGTGAATATTACCAGGTATTTATTTGTATTGATTTTAATTTCTCTCAGTGCAGGGATCATGTCTTCTGTAGATAGCAGTAAGAACTTTTACCTACTCTTTTCTACAGAGTAATTTATATAAATGTATATTTAATTATAAAATTAAAAATCTGCATGCGAATAAAAATTTTCATTGAGAGACCAGAGAAATAGTAGAGCAGGTAGGGCTTTTGCCTTGTACTCAACTGACCCGGGTTTGCTCCCTGGCACCCCTTGTGGTCCTCTGAGCACCACCAGAGGTAATTCCAGAGTGCTGAGCCAGAAGTAATCCTTGAACACTGCTGAGGTGCTCCTCCCCAAAAAAAAACCACTTTTGTTTTCTTATTGAATGTCATTGAATTAAGGAGATTGCCACTGTAACCAGATATAATCAAAACAGCAGTAAAGTATCCAAATGAATTCACTCTTGTCAGATGCAGCACAGGGGAGGGTGAATGCCTTGTACACTGCTGATCTGAGTTCAATCCCTGGAACCCCATTTGTTTTCCTGAGCACTGTTTTATGGGACACACACACACACACACACACACACACACTCACACATGCACACACGCCAAACGCCCCAAAATGGGAAGATCCTTGCCCATCTACAGTTGACATTTCACTTAGGGAGATAAAAATTGTGAGAATTAAGTAATCATAAGGACAACCATAACTTGTTCTTTTATCTTGAAAGGGTTTCTTGCATTTTTAAACATTCGTATCTTGTATCTGAGAAAGCTTTTATGATAAAGTAGGATAACAAGTATCTCATGCCTGAGATCAATATCTTATCCTGGAGGTAAGACACGGCCACACATAATGTCTACAATCTACAGAAAATCTCTTATAGTCAGATTTAACTTTTATTTATTGGGGACTTTTGAAAAGCAGAAAGATTAATTTGATCATATTTTCTGACATGAACGGCCATATTTTTAAATACAATCACTAGCTGATATCTTATGTCAAAGTTTGAAATTAATTTTGTAAAGACTCTGTCTTTTGAGAGACATTTTCACATGGCTTAATGTTTTGTTGTTCAAGGCATGGTGGAGCTTGTTCCTGCTTCAGATACTCTCAGGAAAATCCAAGTGGAATATGGTGTGACAGGATCCTTTAAAGATAAGCCCCTTGCAGAGTGGCTGAGAAAATACAATCCCTCTGAAGAGGAATATGAAAAGGTGATTAGCAAGTCTCTATTCTAAATGATTCTGTCAGAAATACATTGCATAAGTTTTATGTGTTTTGATTTTCAAGCCCATCGCCAGTGACAACTTCCCTTCACCAGTGTTCCCAAGTTGCCTCTCCTCCCTCAAGCCCCTGCCGAAAATTGTCATCTAGACAGGTGCCTTTTTAGGTTCTGTTGAAGTTTGGGTCTCATGATTTCAGTGTTGCTGATTCTGTGGTTTGGATATTTAGGTCTATCATTCTTCAACACCATCGATGTACCTGACTCTCCTTGACCCCTGCCCCCGTTACTTCTCATCTGTCTGTTCTTCCTCTCTTCTCTGTTTCTTTCTCTTCCCTATACACTGGGACCATAGGTGGCCTAAGCATCCCCTGTTGGATTTCCTCATCCAGTAATTCTAAATACCATATGTCATTCTGTGATGTCACGATCGTGATCATCCTGTTGTCGATTGCCTCGAGCAGGCACTAGTAACGTCTCCTTTGTCCTAGCCCTGAGATTCTATAAAGTGCCACATTCAAGGCTCTTTCAGGGTTAGGAGAATGAGACCCATCATTGTTACTGGTATTTGGCATACTGAGTACGCCACGGGAGTTTGCCAGACTCTGCCATGCGGGCAAGATACTTTTGGTAGCCTGCCGGGTTCTCCAAAGTAAGAACGAGATAATACGGCTGCGTGCTTCCGGGAGCTGGGTTTTATCATCCTGTGTTTATCTTTTGTCTTCTGGCTTACTTCATTTAACATGACATCTTCCAGTACCATCCATGTTGCAGCAAGTTGCATGATTTTATCATTCCTTACAGCTGTGAATACAAGTGTGCTCTATTGTGTAAATTTATCACAGCTTCATCAACCTGTCATTGGTTAGTTCAAATTTTTACAGCAATTTTTCTCCAAGTTAACAGAAGGAATATGCAACAGAGTGCATTTAATAGCAAAAATTTAGGTGAAGTCAGTGCTGTTTACCACAAAAACATATTCTTGGAGATCTGGAAAACAGATTTTTTTCACAAAGTATATATTTCACAAAGGTCTTGGAAAAAGTTATAGAAAAGAAGGGCCTGGGGAGATAGCTCAGAGGGCTGGAGCTCATGCCTCTCATACAACAATACTCAAGTTTGATCTGCCGGCAGCACCAATAGGCACGGTCCTGGTGACTTTCAGCACTGCTTAGCAACACCAGGCCGACATGTTGAGTTATCTAGCCTACAGAGCTGGGTGGGCCGAGCTCTACTGGACATCACTACAGTTTTCTTGAGATTTCTTGGATGCGTGTTTCCCCTTCTTCCCCCAAGCCTAAATAAGTTATGGAAATAAAAAATGGTTTTATAATATAATGTGGTGATTAAAAGCCAGGTAATGGATCAAAATCTTGGCTGGATTACAGACCGCAGGTCACTCAATAGTTAAATCTTCCTCACCCCTTTGGCAAATTATTTGGCCCTTTTTTGTGTGCCTCTATGACCTCTGCTGTTAAACATTACAGTGCATGTATTGTGATGTTCTATACTGTGGTTGGAAAAGCAAGATTGTGAGAATTAAATGATCATATAAAAAGTGCTATTTATAATGTCATACATTGATAGCTATTATTATTGGTGTATCAGTATTTTATAATCTGGAATTATATTAGAGGAAAGGGACAGCTCTTGGGGCATGAGACCTAACATGATCATGTATAGGACTAAGAAAGATGCAGAAACACTTTCAGAGGTCAATTTGGAAGATTCAAGTTTTTTTTTTCTTTTTGGTTCACACCCGGTCATGCACAGGGGTTATTATTGGCTCTGTACTAGGAATTACTCCTGGCGATGCTCAGGGGACCATATGGGATGCTGGGCATCGAACCCGGGTTGGCTGTATGCAAGGCAAACACCCTACCCCCTGTGCTATTGCTCCAGCCCCAAGATTCAAGTTTTAAAATACTTGTTCTCTGTTTTTTGGGAAGGTAGGGGGGTGGAGGGAGGAGGGATTGGATGGTGCAGAGGGCTTACTTCTGTCTCTGTGCTCAGGGATCAGTCCTGACAGCTAGAGGAGATCTAACTGGGGTCAGCTGCATGCAAACCAAGTGCCTGAGCCCCTGTAATACCTTTCCAGCTCAGGAAGATGTTTATCTCAAATTATTATCACATCACACTTACAGATATTTGCAATTGCTCCCCTTGATCTAAGCAACAAGGTAGAGGAGTTTTGTGCTTTCTGGGTCTTTTCAGTTTTTTTCAGTTTTTTGTATGTTCATTTGGGGGCCACATCTTGCAGTCCTCAGGACTGCTCTAGGCTCTATGCTAGGGAACCCTTCCTGGAGTTGCTGGGATCACCATGAGGTGTCAGTGATCAAAGGTGGACCTCCCACATGCAAAACATTTGCCGGGAGCTCTGTCTCTTCCCCACACCCCCGAAAGGTCTGTGCCTTTCATATCACACTTAGAGAAGGCAGTGCGGCTGAGACCAGCACTTGTTTTCAGTAATAGAGTAATGCTGACTCATGGGTTTGGATGAGTTGTTTAACAAAGTAATTGTCAAGTAACATACACTGAGCTTTTATGTACTTGGCTCTTTTATGTGCTTTACTAAGTTAAGAGTGACTATTAAAAGATGGAGTCACATTGCCTGAGCCTCTGACCTCTGACTTGACTATCACACGTCACATTTATGTTCTGTTGCACACTAACTTCTGTTTCTTTAATATGTAAAATGGGAATAATAAGAATACCAACATCATTTGTTGTGAGATTTTTTTTTTGAGGGGGAGCACACCAGGTAGTACGCAGGGCTTATCACAGCTCTGCACTCAGTAATTACTCCCAGTGGGGCTTGGGAGACCAAGTGTGGTGACCGTATGTGATCAGGGCTTGGATGGCCATATGCAGGGCAAGCACCCTTCCTGCTATACTATTGCTCTGACCCTGCTGTGGATTTTTTTTTTTTTGGGTCATACCCGGCGATGTGCAGGGGTCCTTCCTGGCTCTGCACTCAGGAATTATCCCTGGCGGTGCTCAGGGGACCAAATGGGATGCTGGAAATTGAACCTGGGTAGGCCATGTGCAAGGCAAATGCCCTACCCACTGTGCTATCACTCCAGCCTGGATTTTTTTTTTAATGAGTTGATACACCACACACATACACACACACACACACACACACACACACACACACATTGTGCACGTATTTGTGTATGAAGAGTGGTGCCCTGTTTGTGATGAGTACTGTATAAACATTTGCTATTATAATATTTAAGTAATATTTTGAGGTTGTTATGGATGAAAAGGCTTCCAGTCTTGAGAAACTTGTAGCGATATATAAGGAATCCCCAAATGGGCAACAAAAGACATGAATTGTGGGGCTGGAGCGATAGCACAGCGGGTAGGGCGTTTGCCTTGCACGCGGCCAACCCAGGTTCGATTCCCAGCATCCCATATGATCCTCTGAGCATCACCAGAAGTCCTGAGTGCAGAGCCACCCCTGTGCATCGCCAGGTGTGACGCCCCCGCCCCCCCAAAAAAAGCAAAAAAAAAAGACATGAATTGTATATTGCATATTTAAAGCTGAGCTCCTCCCTGCCATCCCTGCAGAAATACTTAACTTTATTCAGTTTAATGTTTGTCCCTATATTGCCATTTGAGGTCATCACAGAGCCTTTGAGAAGCAAGGGTCCATATAGATGGATACTTTAAAGGCTACTTGTGGTTCTGGAGGGATAGTACAATAGGCAGGGTTCTTTCCTTGCACACAGCACTCCATATGTTCTCTTGAGCCCTACCTGAGCACAGAACCACGAGTCAGCCCTAAGCACCACTGGGTATAGCCAAAAACAAAGCAAAACAAGCGAAAAAAGCTGCGTGAACCTAATAGAATCTGCAGAATCCCTTCCTGTTAAAGACTAGAGAGAAGGAACAAAGTGGCCACTGTTAGAATGGTTTCCTCATTACTGAAATTTTTTTTCATTACTGAAATTTAAACAACATTGACTTTATTACAAAACCTTCATAGCTGTTGAGAGTGGTGATTGCAGTAGTGTTTTCAGAAAATGTTGAATTAAAGTTTTATTTTTATAAATCCTGCCTCCTTTAGACAATCTTTCTAAAAATTTTTATGTTTTTTATTATAGGCATCTGAGAATTTTATCTATTCTTGTGCTGGGTGCTGTGTAGCCACCTATGTTTTAGGCATCTGTGATCGACACAATGACAATATAATGCTGCGAAGCACAGGACACATGTTCCACATTGACTTTGGGAAGTTTTTGGGCCATGCACAGATGTTTGGTAGCTTCAAAAGGTACGAATATTCATACCCACAAAAAATGACTTTATCATGAAGCAGACAAGATCAGGATCATGCATGGTTGAAATTAAAGTACTTTATCTGAGTGCTACCTGTCCCATTTGTAAAATGACAGTGTGCAGTTTTTTCTGTGTATGTTTATACTTACTCATCATCTCTGTGTGTTGCGAAAAGCGTTTTACTGAAATAATGAGATTATGATAGCTTTCTATAAAAAAAAAGTGAATTTTTAAGAATGCAAATTCAGAACTTTTTGATCTTAAGCTTTCCCTACTAGAAATTACTATAGCTAAGGTAGCTTGCCAAACTTTGCCATGCAGGCGAAATACTCTCGGTAGCTTGCTGGGCTCTCTGAGAGGGATGGAGGAATCGAACTCGGGTCAGCCTTGTCTGCCGCATGCAGGGCAAACACCCTACCCACTGTGCTATCGCTCTGCGGTTTAATTTGATAACTGTGTAAGGCAATAACATTATTTTAATATTTCCTGTGATAGTAGTTTGTATGCTTTTCTTTCTAATTAGGGATCGGGCTCCATTCGTACTGACCTCTGATATGGCATATGTCATCAATGGGGGTGAAAAGCCTACCATTCGTTTCCAGTTGTTTGTGGACCTCTGCTGTCAGGCCTACAACTTGATAAGAAAACAGACAAACCTCTTTCTAAACCTCCTTTCACTGGTAATTATGTTCTTTTTAAAAAAAAACAGTTAATTTTATTAATTAATGTTTCTGTTTCAAATTCTTTGTTTTGGGGCCATCCTTATTGGTATTTGCAGACCATGAGGTGCCCGTAATCAAACCTGTGTGCTGGCATGTGTTCTGACTCCCTGAACTCTCTCTACAGCCTGTTTCACTTTTTAAAGGGTTATCATCTGATTCAGAAATAAAATTGACTCTGATTTCAGATGCAGATAAATTACTACTGAGGTATTTAAGGGTTGTGATGTGAAAAGTGCCAGACTTTATCTGTCACTAGAATGGTTAGCCTGGGTTTGGTAAGTAAAAAGGGTCCCTAGGGGTCATGTGGATCAGTGTTTTTAGTTTTAATCTTGGTGTGTTCAGATTGTGACCATTTGTTCAACTGTCCACTTAAAATTTCTGTGCTTTTCTGAATGTGTATCAAGTAAGATGTGAAAATGAGATTCAGAGAAGTAGATCAAAGGCTAGTGTGTGCATACTCCTTGGACCTGGGGGCCCTAGGTCTAGATGATCCTGTGACCCATACAGTTGCCCAAACAACCCCACGCATTGCTGAGTGTGGCCCAAATACCAGAGAGGTCAAACCAAATCTTTAGTTTTTGAAAATTCATGAGAAGAGGAGGAATGAAAACCAGGTAAAAGGTCTGGTTCACAGTTTAGTCCTTAAACTGGTTTTCTGACTTTTTACAGTTTATTTCCTTGACTTTGCTTTTATCATTCATTAGATCACATTTAAAAAAAAAACCTTTCACCAACTGAAAAATTCTCATAGATAAATAAAATATTTGTTTCTGTGCTTTGCATTAAACTATTCAAAGTGGAAAATATCACCAATGTTACAATGTCTATGTATTAAAAATAAAATCTGTTTTGTGGCTATAAAAAAAAAAACCTTTCACAGACTCCTCAAAACTATTAACTGTTTTTGTTTTAATTCTTAGTTCTCATTACTTGATCATCTTTTAGGGGAGAAGTGAGGGTTAGAGCTTAAGAAATTTTGTTTAACTCAGACATGCTTTCACTGTCTATAGATGATTCCTTCAGGGTTACCAGAACTTACAAGTATTCAGGATTTAAAATATGTTAGAGATGCCCTTCAGCCACAAACTACAGATGCAGAAGCTACTATTTTCTTTACCAGGTAAGGCATATTAGAGAAATTATATTACCTTTCCTTATTTTAAATAAATGCCATATGCCAAAATTTTGATTATAGGAAAAAGTGACAGCCCTTCACTTACTAATATTGTGTTACAAAATTTATTTATTGAATAAATATACTTATAGCAGCACTTTTTAAAACATACTTTTCTCAAAATGCAAAAATATTGCTTCAGCCCCAAAGGTTTCTGATTTAGAGAGCAAACTCATAAAACAAAAACAACTTACAGGGGCTGGAGCGATAGTACAGCAGGCAGGGTATTTACCTTGCATGTTGCCAACCTGGGTTCAATTCCCAGAATTCCTTACGATCCCCCGAGCACCACCAGGAGTAATTCCTGAGTGCAGAGCCAGGACTAACTCCTGAGCACCGCCAGATGTGACCCAAAGCAAAAACAAAAAAAACAGCTTGTGGAATGAACTTTGCAAAAATGATATTCTGCTTTTTATTTTAAAAGTTATGGAAGTGTTTTTTGTCCCTGGTTAAGACTTAACTACATACGAACATTTACTGTTAACACATGTTCTGATCATTTTATAGGTTGATTGAATCCAGTTTGGGAAGCATCGCCACGAAGTTTAACTTCTTCATTCACAACCTTGCTCAGTTGCGTTTTTCTGGTCTTCCTTCTAATGATGAGCCCATTCTTTCATTTTCACCAAAAACATTCTCCTTTAGACAAGATGGTCGAATCAAGGAAGTCTCTGTTTTCACTTACCATAAGAAATACAATCCAGATAAACATTATGTAAGTTTGTCTCCGTATTACTGTTTTCCTTTTATACTTCTTGCATTTCTGAATTTGGGGGGGGGGGTAGAGGGTGATATTCTAAATGTTCTCTAAAGTCGTGAGGACAGAATGGTATTCTGCTATTTTATTATCTGTTTTCAGTTTATTATTAATTTCAAAGGTAAAGCTTGTTCATTTAACAAATTCAGTAAATAAGGTAGCATAGAAAGAAAAAAATCTAATTTCTTGTTCTATTCTCCAGAAGTGAAATACTGTAATGTAGCAAACACAGTCATGAAGTTAGTGTCTGGACAAAAGCAAGACGTTTTTAGTATGTGCGACCCCAATGCATCATATTAGTTGTAACATTTTTAAAAACTTTTTTTTATTGATTGAAGGACCAAGAGCAATAGTACAGGAGGTAGGACACTTGCCATGCACGCATCCAATCTGGGTATGGTTTCCAGCATCCCATATGGTTTTCTGAGCACCACCAAAAGTAATAGCTGAGTACAGAGCCAGAAGTATCTCCTGTGCATCATTAGATATGGCCTGAAAACAAACAAACAAAACACACACAAAAAAAACAAAAAACAAAAAAACATTTTTTTAAATTAGTTGAGGTTCCATGATTTACAGAACTGTGAATGATGGTTTCTCATATACATAATTACAGTAACACACCCATCATTCCCACCTCCCTTCCCCAAGGACCCCAATACCCCTTCCTTTTACCCTCCCCCTCCCACACTCAGTTTGTTTTGTTTCATTTTTCAGTATTTGTGTTCTTAGTTCACATCCAGAAGTACCAAGGGCTTACTCCTAACACTGCCAGGAGTGCTTGGGAGTCCGTGTGTGGTGCTGGGGGTTGAATCTTGTTGGCTGCATGCAAGTCAAGCACCCTATCCACTGTACTGTACTCCAGCCCCTACCCTCCACTCCTGCAAACTGTGGATCAGTTCTCTTGTTGTATTGTTAACAGCTTTATATTATTATTATTTTTTTTCTGTTAATTTCCACCTTTGTACTAATTTTTTTTTGGATAGTGCTTTCTAGTGCTATTCATCTTCAAATTTTTGATATTAATAGATTTTGGGGGGCTGGAGTATAATAGGACAACATTTGCCTTGCATGCAGCCAGCCTGGATTTGATCCTTAGCACCCCATATGGTCCCCCAAGTCCCACGAGGAGTAATCTGCCCCTCTCAGAAAGCCCGGCACGCTACCGAGAGTATCCGGCCGCACAGCAAGCCTGGCAAACTTCTCATGACATATTCAGTATGCCAAAAACAGTAACAACAAGTCTCACAATGGAGACATTATTGGTTTCCGCTCGAGCAAATTGATGAACAATGGGAGAACAGTGCTACAGTGCTACATTTCTTTTTTTTTTCTTTTTGGGTCACACCCAGCGATACTCAGGGGTTACTCCTGCCTCTGCACTCAGGAATAACTCCTGACAGTGCCTGGGGGACCATATGGGATGCTGGGAATTGAACCTGGGTCAGCCGCATGCAAGGCAAACGCCCTACCCACTGTGCTATCACTCCAGCCCCAAGTGCTACATTTTTTATCCCAATGATTTGTGATGCCACATAAATATACTAAGTTTATAAATGTACCTGAATTTATTTCTGGTTTTTCATTGAGATAGATTACTTTCTGCATCATTATTTTACTGCTTAAAGAATTATGATTTTACAATGATTTACAATTATGATTTTTCAATCATAATTTTACAATTTTAAAACGTTTAGTAAGAATAGTTTTCTCTCAGCCCATCACCATAAGCTTTGCTTGCTCTTTACTTGCTCTTTAACATTTATTTTGTGTTAGTGGCAATTACTGAATTTATGTGTTTGAATAGAGTCATTATGTTTTCCACTGAAAATAAAATTACTCACTTTTAAGTCTTTGCGTATCTCACAGCGGTTATGATCACTCTTAGAATGAAGTTAGGTGTGCTGTGAATACAGTGACTGGAGTGATAGTACAACATCTACGGTGCTTTCCTAGTATGCATTGCACCTGGGTTCAATCCCAGGCACCCTGTATGATCCCCTGAACCCGCCAGGAGTGAATGCTTAGTGCAGAGCCAGGAGCAACCCTAAGAATCACCATGTGTGGCCCTAAAACAAAAATAAATAAATACAATTACTTACATTTCTGTTTCTTATTGCTGATTAAATGCATGTGTGTAGGGCATGTGTATAGGGGCTGGAGCGATAGTCCAATGGTGAGGGTATTTGCTTAGCACATGGCTGACCAGGTTTCAATCCCTGGCATCCCATATAGTCCCGCAAGCACCACCAGGAGTAATTTATGAGCATCACCAGATGTGACAAAAAAAGCAAAATAAATGTGTGTGTGAAGTTAAAAGTACTTGGCTTACTTTTAATGGTGAAGCTATAAATTTTCTTTTTGTCAGGAAAGAAGACGTTTATGTTTATAATAATAATCTAATGTGTTTGGGATATAATTTATTTTTCTTTCAGATTTATGTGGTTCGAATTTTGAGGGAAGGACAGCTTGAACCATCGTTTGTGTTCCGGACATTTGACGAGTTTCAGGAGCTTCACAATAAGCTCAGTATTATTTTCCCTCTCTGGAAGCTTCCAGGGTATGTTGCCAACCTTGTATAATAATCCATTTTATAGGAAATCATCTTTATTATGAAGTGTAAGTCGAAAGCTTTCTGTTCGCATTTAGTAAGAGACTATAGTTCATGTGTGAATTAAAATTAATTTTCCTTTGTATCACAAGGGCCAAATAAAGTACTAGACATCACAGAATCACAGAAATCCTGTTAGTCGTCGATTGGTTCGAGCAGGCCCCAGTAACGTCTCCTTCATCCTAGCC
>JAOXYA010000045.1:29506881-29521659 GCA_028565675.1 Sorex palustris | reverse complement strand
TCATAACAAGTGATACTGTTTTTTCTTAATTTAACTCATTTTGTGCCTTCTTTGGTTATTAAAAAATATACATGCACATATTTTACATATATTTTAATAATCTAAGTTATTTCTTTGAAATACTAATCTTCAGCCCTGACCAAAAACCAAAAAAGGGACACAGGAGCCTCTTTGCACTACTACTATCAATAGATTTTTAAGTCAGCTGTTTTTAAAAACATTAAAAATTTTGCATTAAAGTAAATCTGAAACAATTTTAAAATGGCCCAAACAAAGTTTTTGTTTAATCTCAGTGTTTTGTACCTTTATTGAATAAAAATAATTATGCAGCATGTGGCAGAATACTTTCCTCTTGCCAGTATTTTGGGATTTGATAATAAAGATTTACTCCAAAAGCTATTGTTTTACCTACTGAGGAAACCAAAATAGAACTTAAACTGACATTTTTTTATTACTGCCTTTGTATGAATCTATAGGTGTCTAAATGTTGAGGCATATATATGATTTTGATGAAGTATTATTTTATCTTCTCAAACTAGTTATGTAAAAAATACAAAATCTTGCCTTAAATTGGCTGACTGTTCCAAAATTCAAGTATGTGGCATTAAAAAGAGAAAACACTAAATTTTGATAGCTAATACTTAAGATCAAAAGGGACTAAAGCCGCACTACCTTAATCCATAGTCACTTAGATTTTTTTAATATCTGTGCAAATATGAATGAATATGGCAGTTAGTCTCATCTCTAAGAACCAAATACTTTATATTAAGGTAGTGAGAAAAGATGTATAATTATTTTTATTAATACCTTGAATATATTCAGTGGTTTGAATGTGACTTCGTAACTATACTACAATTGTATTAAAATATTTCTGGAATAAATGAATTCTGCTGTAATTTTTTTCATTGTCAGTATTTTAACATTTTTGGTTCCAAGCTTTGCTATGAGTTAACTATTGCTTTTCTTTGCATCTTACCAGGAGTTTATTGCGTTCAAATGATCCAAATTTCAAATATCCAAACTTGAGATATGGTGGGTAGGGTGCTTTACTTGCATATGGCCTACCCAGGTTTGGTCCCCAACTACCTCCATATTGTTCCCCAAGCCCTTCAGGAGTCATCTTCAGCTGAGTACAGAGCCATGAATAAGCTCTGAGCACCACTGGGTGTGCCCTGCCCTCTCCCCAAAATCATTTGATCCCAAATTTCAGGTCCGATCTGTCAGTTCTTAAAAATACTCAAGCAGATTATCTGACTTCTAAGTATAGTTCTTTGAAGGTCTGTTTGCCACTTTTAATTCCATCACCATTTCATAGACACGAAATGCTTTTATGAGAGTATTAGTGAACTTAAATATTAAATTATATATAATATTTTGGTGGTTAACTTATTTTGGTTTATATTTAATATTTTGGTAGTTAAGCATTGGATATTTTGGTAGTTAGTAATATTTGGTACTAATAATTTGGTAGTTAGATATTAAATTATTATATATAATAACCATGTTGTAGGCAAAGTACATATCAGAGAAATGTAGATTCTTCTAAAACCATATATCCATTCTATAATGACATCAGTTATGACCTTACTGATAACAAGTAATAGGGACCAGGGACCATGAAAGACCAGTAACATAATCAGAGCTGGCATCGTTTCTATGAGAGGAAATAAAATGTTTACTTGAAACACTTTCTCTTTTTTTTTTGGTGGTTGGGGGGTTCTGTTTGGTTTTGGCACTGCTAGGAACTAGTGGTACCAGGGGTTTTAACCTGGTACCACATGCCCTCCAACCCTCTGAGCCATCTCCCCAGCCCCAAATAAATAAATATAATTAGATGGTAGTGATTGAACTCACAGCCTCCCTCACACAAGCAAAGCATGCACATCACCACCAAGCCACATCCCTGACCCTCCATTTTAAGATTTTTTTCTTTTATCAAATCACCATGAGATACAGTTGCAAAGTTGTTCATGACTGAGTTTCAGTCATACAATGTTTCAACACTCATCCCTTCACTTCACATTTCCATGCACTGATGTCCCCTGTTTTCCACACAGCTCTCAAGATTAATTTTTTAAATTTTGGGGCCACACCTGGCAGTACTAGGGCTTTGGGCTCTGCTCAGGGATCACTCCTGGCAGGGCCCAGGAGACTATGTTAGATTCCAGGGATTAAACCTAGGTCGGCTGCCTGTAAGGCAAGTGCTCTTTTCGACTTGACACTACTCTTTTCGACTCTTGACTTACGATTCTTCATGGATCAATAACTGAAGGGTTTTGTGGAGGACCAAGTGATGCTCAGTGGCTATTCTGGGCTCTAAATGATCTCTGGAATGGCTTCAGGGATCCTATGTAGTGCCAGGGATCCAACTGGAGTCGGCCACATGCAAAACAAGTATCTTACCCTCTACATATTCTATCTGATTCCTGTTTCTTCAGTTTTAAATGATTTGTTACGTTTTCTTTCCATCTCATTACTTTTTAAAGCATGTAATCCAGTATTTCTCAAGCAGGAGCCATACAGCCTCCGGTGCAAGGGGTCATAGACGAAAACTGCATACATGGGAATCATTGTATGAGTTGACGTGGGGCCCACTGGTAGGATGGGAGGTCACAAAATCAGAAGGGGAATCACAGAAGAAGGTTGAGATTTGCTGGGCAGTGGGGCAGGAAGATAATAACCAGCAACCCAGCTATTTTATGGGCTTCCCTGCCACTCCCAGTCCAGGATTTCAAGGTACTAGATGATGTCCCTGGGCTTGCAGAAAGTGCTCCATCACCCTTGCAGGCAGACTAAATTTCAGGCCCTTTGTGGCCCACTATGACAATGACAGGTGACAGAATCTGGGGGGGGGAGAGTGTGGGAGGGAGGGAGAGAAAGGAGAGGGGGAGGGTGGGAGAGAGGGAGAGGGAGGGAGGGAGAGAGAGAGAGAGAGAGCACCATCCTGCCATAAAGACAGACTGCGGGTTTTGGGGGTTTGGAAGCTGGGATGGCAGGAGGGCAACTGGGAACTTTGATCGTGGGAAATGCACACTGGTGTTGGAACACTGATGGAAGCTCAATCATGAATAACTTTGTAACTGTGCATCTCCAAGTGGTTTAATAAAAATATATATACGTAGGCGCGTAAACTGCCTGAGCCCATATGCTGCTTGTGCCCACGTGGCCGAGCACATGCGTCTCCCGCATCTCCCCTCTTAAGATATGTACTTTCATGCATCCATATCCGATGCTGGGGTGGGTGTTGGAGCTCTCTCCGCCTTTGGAGAAGTCCCCGATTCTCTCTTGGAGCGCCTTACTTTCCATTCTCTCCCACTTCTCTCTTCCTCCTCCCCTTCAAAAACCTCCAAATAAAATGTTTTACTTTTAAAAATACATAAGTAGGGACTAGAACTATAGCACAGCGGGTAGGGCGTTTGCCTTGCACACGGCCTACCCTAGTTCAATTCCCAGCATCCCATATAGTCCCCTGAGTATCGCCAGGGATAATTCCTGAGTGCAGAGCCAGGAGGAAACCCTGTGCATTGCCGGGTGTGACCCAAAAACCAAAAATAACAAATAAATTCGGATGGTAGTGCTCATGCCTTGCGAGTGGACGACCTGGGCCGTCTATACTGCGGAGGGGGGAAAAAAAATAAGTACAAATAAGCTCCGGCCGCACCCAGAAGAGGCTCCGCTATCCGCGCAGGCCGCGCAGTCCAATCCGAAACCTGGTACTTGGGCTCCGGAAGTGACGTCACCCGAGCTCCGGGCGAACGTAGTCTCGCGGCGTCCCTGCGCGCGGCGTCACTTCCGGTCCGTGCGGTGGCTTCCTGCGGCGGCCGCACGCTCCGGTCTTTCCGCCGCCATCATGGGTCGCATGCACGCTCCCGGGTGAGTTGGCTCGGTGGGGCGCGGGCTGCGGGCCCCAGGTGGGGGGAGGCCGCGTGTGTAGCGCGCCCCACTCATCCCGAGCTCCCCTGTCTCCCTCTCCAGGAAGGGCCTGTCCCAGTCGGCTCTGCCCTATCGCCGCAGCGTCCCGACCGTGAGTATCGCGCGCGGGCTGGGGCCGCCGGGGGGTCGGGGGGCGCCGGGGCCGGACCCGCCTCTGCTCACGGACGCCGCCTTTTGCACCCGCAGTGGCTGAAGCTCACGTCCGACGACGTGAAGGAGCAGATCTACAAGCTGGCCAAGAAGGGCCTGACGCCGTCCCAGATCGGTGAGTCGCCCGGGGGAATCGAACCCGGGTCGGCCGCGTGCCAGGCAGGCGCCCTCCCCACCAGGGCTTGTAAGGAGGTCAAAGAGCTGATGGGGGCAGGGGGAGGAGAAAGCGCAGCGATAGTCCAGCGGGAGGGCGTTTGCCCAGCACGTGGCCGACCCGGCCTCGATCCGCGCCATCCCATAGGGTAACCCATAGAGGAACCCCTAACTGAGCATTGCTTGGTGTGACTCTTCCCCCCCCCCAAAAAAAAATGCTTAAGTGCCTACCCGGAGCCGGGGGAACTCCCAGGTCGGCCCGAGCCCTGGGTTCCAGTCCAGTGGGGTTCGTAGAGCAGTTCTTAGCAATGGTTAGAAGCGGGCGAGAGTTGCACTTGCTCGCGAGGACCGTGCAGCGTCGCCCATGCCCAGGGGTATGTGCTGGGCATCGCCGTGAGGGGTGCAAAGGCTTCCAATAAAACCAACGAAATGAACTGCCCCCAGATCCCGTTGAGGAAGTGGAGGCGCCGGGATGGGATTTGGGGTTGGCAGCTTGCCCCCCCATCCCTCTCCGTTAGTTACAATGCCATGTGGCCCCCTGGGCGGGTGGAAGCAGATGGACCTGCTTCCTTGGTGCAGGGCCAGTTTCCCTGCTTGTGTGGCTCTGCCCCGGGGGATACAGTAGGACCTTCCCTAAGCTTTTTGTCGACCTGGGAGGGGTTGAGCACAAGAGGAAATTTGGTAGCTGCTGTAATATTGTGGGTGGGGTGGGGCTTTAGGGAAAGCTGTTTGGTGAAATGCCTGGCACACGTTCTGGGTAAAAATTAGGTGGTAACTGGCAAATAGGCACGCCCAGGGTCTTGTCTCTGCAGCAGGCTCACTGTGATGATATGGTATCCTCCATTCGCAGTTTCCACCAGAAGGGCTTTCCTTGGTGATGGCAAACCTTCCTTGGATGTCTGAGTGAGCTTTGCCTGCCAGCTCCGTTGCTTTCTGTGATGTATAATATAAAAAGAGCTTTTTTTTTTAACGGGTGGGACACACGTGACCGCGTTCCAGTTCATGGGATTCGTTGGGGGGAGGGTGGTTAACACACCGTGGCCTTTGCAGGTGTCATCCTGAGAGACTCCCATGGCGTCGCCCAGGTGCGCTTTGTGACCGGCAATAAGATCCTCAGAATCCTTAAGTCTAAAGGACTTGCCCCTGATCTTCCTGAGGATCTCTACCACCTAATTAAGAAAGCTGTTGCTGTTCGGAAGTCTCTTACATATTCATCATTATCAAAAATGCACCCCTGCTGTTGATTCTCCACCATTTTCTATACATGTGATATATGTTTATTGTGTTCCTCCATTGCAATGCTCCCCACTACCACCCCATGGTCCCCTTACATTACTATATCTCTGCCTTGAATAACACCAGAACCTGACTTTTTTTTTGAAGCTGTTCTCCGGCCTATACTGGTGGATATCCTTCCCAAGTTGAGTTTGCATGCCAATAAAGCTCCTTATTTAGTCTGTCTCTGTCTCTGTCTGTCTGTCTGTCTGTCTCTCTCATTCTCTCTCACTTACACACACACACATGCACACACACACTCTGTATGGCTTCTCATCCTGTCACATCACTTGGCCATGTCACGGTAGCCTTGTGGATTAAAAGGCAGGAAAAAAATAGTTCTATTCTAATTTAGGGCTACAATTATTAAAAACAAAAATTCTCCCATATCCTACTGCCAACGGAGACAAAGCTTGTTAGCCTCAGTGGGAGAAATTCTACCTCTTGATGGAGCCATGGCAGGAAAGGAAGAGTGAAGGTGGTGTCTCCACTACACAAACATCTTTTGAATCAACAACAGATCCCAGAACAGGAGCAAAGGATTCCAGTGCTCTTAGGGCTATCCTGTTGAGTCACCTGAATTCTAACCATCTTCACTGGCAGGGGGCAGGTGGTCGGTGGGTTGGTTCTAGCCTATGTTTACCATAGCTTTAGACTTTCTGAATCAGATAACCCTGTTCCTCTTAAGTGAAATTTTGGAATCTATACCTTCCAGATGCAGGTTATGTGCACTAAGCCAGTGAAGAGATTTCTTAGCCCCCTATTTAAAAAAGTAAAAGTAGTGGTACATTATAGCATCATACAAATTTCAGTTTCACATCACTGAATACCAGTGTGTGAAAATCCATTGAGATCTCCATGGACATTCAGTTTCTCCACTTAGCAGACAGCCATCCCATCTCTGCTGTTTTGAGGCATTGTCTCCTTTCCCTTCCCTTCTGGTAAAATTGATTTGATAGTCCACAAATTTGTTTTATTTAGTTAATCTGTTTGCTTGTTTTCTCTATTTACCACATATGAGTAAAATCATATGCTGCTTGTGTTTCTTCATCTGATTTATTTCACTGAGCATTATTATACCTTTTTGTTCCATTCATTTTGCAAATGGCAGGGTTTCATCTTATTTTTAAAACTAGCTGAATAGTAGACTCCATTGCATGTATATGCTACATCTTTATCTTCCCTTCAGCTGATGTTACGTAGGTTGTTTCTAGTTCTTGACTACAGTAAAAATTCTGTGATAAACATAGGGTGCATAAATCCCTTCAAATTAGTCCTTTTTTCCAGTCAATCTTCAGAAGTAGGATAATGCTATTATAGGAACTTCTCTTTTTTGAGGAATTTCCATACAGATTTCCAGAATGACTGCACCAATTTGTATTTTCATCAATAGTGTACACAGGCTTCCTTCTCTCTATTGCATCCTCACCAGCACTGCTCTTCCTTGTCTTTGGAGAAAGTCTCCCCCCCCCGCCCAACACAGACAGAGATTTAAGATGATCTCTCCTTTTGATTTCAATGTGTATTTTCCAATGATAACCACCTTCTCATGTGCTCCCTGACCATCCACATGTCTTCTTTGGAGATGAGTCTATTCAGATCCTCTGTCTATTTTTTAATTGGGTCATTTTACAGTTATTGCTGAGGGGTTTGAGCTTTTTGTTTGTTTGGGGATCATACCCAGCTATGTTTTGGGCTAACTTCTGCCTCTGCACTCAGGGATCCCTCCTGGAAAAACTCAGGGTGCCAGAGATCGCATGCAAGGCAATGCCCTTCCTGCCTTTCCAGCTCCTTGTTGAACTTGTTGAGTTCTTTGTGTGCTTTGGATCTTACGTCCTTATCAGACATATGATGTGTGAGTATCTTTGTCCCCTTATCGTATGATGCCTTTCTCTCTTGTTGCAAGTTTCTGTTTTCAGATAGAGCATTTAGTTAGATGGAACTCCACATGCTCACTTTTGAGAAGACCGTTATTAAATATGACTGACTGTCATCCTCAGTTGTATGGTCTTGAGAGGGCCCTCACTTTTGGATTCCTCTCATAAATTGTGCTTAAGGATGGTGCTTATTCTTCATGCTGTTTCTGAGACTCGGAAATCCGCGTCATAGAAAGTCCACAGCAAAGTGTGTAGAACACTGCTCAGATGATAACAAAGATGGAGTGAGCGGGTTGCATTCCACAAATGGAGGATGATCCTGAAGTGTATCCTGAAACTTAATCCCCGTGAGAGGCTTGGATCTCAGCTGTGGCCACGGTGACACTTGCCATGTGCCCGTCGGCCAAAATAGTCAGCAAGTGAGTAAATTATGGGTGTTGGACTGGATCTGATAACAAAGATCTCACTTATTCAGCACTATCCTCACTCTGGATGGCAATAACCTGGGACTTTATACAAAACAATTTGGTGATATGTCGAGTAGAGTTTAAGCAATACACTGCTGGTAGGGGTTGGAGCGATAGTACAGCAGGTAGGGTGTTTGCCTTGCACGCGGCCGATCTGGGTTCAATTCCCAGCATCCTATATGGTCCCCTGAGCACTGCCAGGAGTAATTCCTGAGTGCAGAGCCAAAAGTAACCCCTGGGCATCACCAGGTGTTACCCCAAAAGCAAAAAAAAAAAAACCAAACCAAAACAACAAAAAGAAACCACTGCTGGTATTCCATGATGGGAGAAGTGTCAAATATGTGTTGAATTGGCTGCTGTGAACTGAAGGGGGGAAAGAGGCCCTTGGGAGGAGGAATCAGACGTGCATCTGGCAATTAGCTAAATAAAGAGCCTCCAGGCTCAACTTCGTACACTTATTTACACTTTTGGTTACGACAGGATGCTAATGAAAAGCACTGGCCTGCCTCATTATGACTAAATTCTAGGTAGGACCCCTGAGAGGTTTGGGGCTTAGAATATCCACAAACCTTCTGAAAAGTCTCTTTGGGAATTAGATTCTAGGCTAAGGTCTATAGTCAAGGCCCTGAGAAGCAGCACTGAAGAACGGGCCGTGAGAGCAGAGAACTGGGGAGACAAACAGCTCCCAGGTTCTGTTTGGGGTCCCTGAAGAGTTCCGGAAATGGAATTCTTCTTTAAAAGTCAACATTTTTGAAATCCTGCACTTACCTGTGCTCTGCTCAGTTCTGAGCAAAATGAGAAACGGGTCCTAGGAGAGGCATCGAGAATGAGGGATAGAATCACACACTCCCTGTGAATTTTCTGTGTTTTTTTTCTGTCCTTGCTGTAAAAAACCCCAAACATCTTAGTTAGATGACCCTTGTTTTTTTTAATCTTAAAAAGTAATTGAATCACCGGGAGATACACAGTTACAAAGATGTTCACAATTGACTTTCAGTCCTACAGTGCACCGGCACTGGTTTCTTCACCATGTCCTGCATCGGGCCTTGGTGTCTGACATTGACCTGTGTCTGTGTGGCTCCCCAAGCCCCTCTCATGGCCTTGTTTCTATTTCTCTATGCTCTCTGGTTTGGACTTTTCCCTTCTCTTTTCTAAACTATTTCCTCACATGCGTTCATCATCTCTATCCATTTTAATTGGATCACGGTCATCACAGGTATTTAGTATTTAACCTTATTAACAATGACGAGAACACTCACAACAAAATCAGTTGAGTTTGTTGAGCACTTTATAGGTACCACATGCCCCAACTTTCTTCCCTTCTTTTCTGTATAGACACAGCGGCCTTCTATTCCCACAGGCAGACATCAACTGAAGTTTTTGTATGCTAGATTTTATTGCCTTTGAGCTAAGAATACGAACCTCGACGGTGCTTTCTCATTCTGTCCCATTATTCCCAATAATAGCAGGACGAAGCTGCCACGTCGGAGCACCGAAGAGACGTGTTTATCCTGAACACAGGAACCCAAACACATCCCATCTCAGTCAGTCTTTGAACTCATTCTTTTATTGATTTCACAGATATCTCATAATCTGGAAAGGGAGAATGATTTTTTTCCCCCTTTCATTTGCCTCCTGTAATGAGGGAATCAGAAATCTACTAGATACCAGAAACCTGTACAGAATTCGAGGCTGACCTCAGCTCATTTGGTGCCAGGAAAAGTGAAGATCCAAGAAGCCGGAGGGTGAAGTTATCTGGGGGGACGCTGGGAGCTGGTGAGTGCCCCTATCCTCTCCCTTCTGGAGTCAGGTGCGGCGACTCTTGTAGAAGGGGCTGGGTCAGGAGAGATGTCCTTCTGTGGGTTCACATGCATGAGTTTGGTGGCTTCCATTCTTTTTTGGTTTGGGGAGGTCACACCTGCTTCTCCTCAGGGCTTATTTCTTGCTCTGTGCTCAGGGATCAGCCCTAATGGTGCTTTAGGGACCATGTGTGGCTACAGGGATTGAATTGGGGTTGGTGGAATGCAAGGCAATCACCCCATACCCTCTCTTTGACCCCTGTTTTCCTTCTTAAAAATCAAGCATGATTCTCAAGTATCAGTCAGGCTGGAGGGCCAACTCTTTCTTTGAGACAGACAGTCCTCGAGATTTCTTGCTTGCCTGATGCATTTAGGACTTCATTGCCGGGTGCTAATGTTTAGGCAGATCCCAGGGAGATACACTGGAGCTCTCTTGTGACGGTGAGAAGGATGGGATGAAGCCTTTTGCGTTTTATCACATCTCTAAACACCTAAACAGAGGAAGAAATAGTTTTCAACATTTTTTTTGAGCATGGTCAAATTAAGTCAATAGGAGGAATTGTGTTTTCTGAACTATCTGAAGCACAACCCCTTTCTCCATGAAACTTTTATCTTAGTTGTCAGGACCCGGACATAAGCACAACTCAAGTAATTTGTATTCCAGGCAGACACTTAAATTCATCTCTAAAGAGTCAGAAAATGGAAGGAAGCTGCAATGAAGGTGGCTTGAATGAAATGAACAAGAAACTGCGTGGGATGCCTTATAACACAGTCCTGCCTGGGACCAACTGCTGCCTTAATTGATCCCTTTGGAGACTGAAAGAACCTTGACTGTAGAAGGGAAAGAAGGAGAGAGATGTAAATTAATGGGGATTATATCAGGTGTTTCCCACCTGTTACTGTTCCTCCAGCCTAGGAAGTTGGTCCTGTTATCCAACATTTATCAGAGAAGTCACATTGCTCCTAAGAGGCAGAGGCAGGATTTGAACACACACCTCTTTCCCAAGCTAGCATCTGTTCTGCCTCTTGCTTCTTCCCTGAATAAATTGCTTAGCATTTCTTCCTTGAATAATAGGGGTTGCGAATAACCTGAAGGCGGACCATTTCAGCTCCAGTTTTAGTCTAGAGTAGTGATCAGTAACTGACGTTGTGGCTAACAAAATGTTCTGGATTTCCTTACGCTTAGATGACTGGGAACTGTAAGTGATCATGCCTTGTTTTGTTAGCTCAGAGGCATCTGAACTTCCTTTTCCCCTGACTGATCAATCGCCTATGGAATTTGCATTGGTTTCATAGGCATTGTTGGGGGATGCTTTTTATTGCAAGGGGTCTCTCATGTAGCCTTGGGATACCCAGAGGTATCACTGATAACCCTCTGCCAACCTGGCTGGCAAGGTCATGAGGATATGGTACTGCTCAAGCTCTGCTATGCTGGGGATCACCAGGTTTACCCTGATGGTCCTGGAGACCTCAGGGCTGCAATACTCAGGTAATCAGGTAATCATGTGGTATGAAGGATGGAACCCAGGTCAGGCACATGTGAGGAATGTACCCTAACCACTGTTCATGCTCCTGCCCCCAGGGCAATGCTTTTTATTTTTATTGTCATTTAAATTTGAGTTTTATTTTGTCTTTGCATATATTTTTGACCTGCACGTAGTCAACCTCAGGGATTACTCCTGGGTCAGTTTTTAGGGGTCACTTCTGGGAGGGCTCCAGGGAACCATATCAAGTGCCAGGGCTCAAACTTGGGCCAGTTTCGGCAAATCAAGAGACTTACCCACTGTACTAGCTCTCTGGCCCCTGTTTTTTTAGTTGAGTTATTATTGTAGTTGTTTTTTACTCAGTTACTCAGAACTCCATTTCTTTCTGACTGCCCCACCGAGTCCTGCAGATGCTCTTTGCTCATGTGTGTCAGCCCAGAGCTTCTGCTCTTCAAACTGCCCTCTTCACTTCGGTGCTCTCTCATCCATGAGGGAACAGCTTGAAGGAAGGAGTGGGGCTGTTGGCTGGAATCTGTGTCTTATATTTCAGCCACATGGTGGCGGCTCCGTGACTATGGCCTGACACTTAATATGAGAATTTGCACAAATGCATATGGTAACTGAATTACCCTGTTGCAAATAGCTTCTTTTTCCTAGATGCACTGTTCCTCTGCCCCCCCCCCACAAATTACACAAATAATGACATATGAGGGGTGTCTGTGCCTGAACTTCATTTTTGGTTTGGCTACCACTTGTCTGCAATTACAGATGGTAGAAGATGAGGGTTTAACATGCCGACATGCCGGCCTTCAATTTCCTTGATGATGACCAGCTTACTTGTACAGAAAAGGGTTTACCAAGAATTACCAGTAGTAGTAATTCTCTTTCCTCTCCTCTGTGTGCCAGGAGAATGAAGTAAGGACTCAGGAACTCATCTTCAGGGCTGGGATAGCCTGGGCAGCTGAGCCTGTGGGAGACATCCGTGGACAGGGGATGCTTTGCAGCACCTGGGTGAGCTGGGGGCGGGTGGGCATGAAGATGGTGCGATCTGCTGGCCTGTGTAGTGAGAGTCAGCTGCTGAAGAAAAAGAGAAGCACATCTAAAGCTTCGTTTCCTGAAACACGTCTTAGCAACTCAACATTCAGCATGTGCATTTAAGAGATACTAAGCTTTTTTTTTACACATTCTCTTTTCACACATTCATTGTTTTCTTAGCAAATCATTTTTTAAATCTGAATTGTCTACCTGGAGGATGGTCTCTTTTATCGGTGTCATGGCAAACTCACTGATGGGAGCACAGTGTTCTGAGAGCAACGGGTAACGTTCCGTTCACTTTCTCTCCAGGAATTATGACAAGCCTAGGTGTGGCATCTATTGCTTTTACCATCGGCGGTACTCACACATAGAACATTCTCATAAACGCTTGTTTTCAAAAAAAATTTCTTAAGCCTCTTAGTGAGGCTCTGATCCCCATACACCACCACACGCACTAATTTATTTATTTATTTTTTGCTTTTTAGGTCACACCCAGTGATGCACAGGGGTTACTCCTAGCTTTGCTCTCAGAAATTACTCCTGGCGGTGCTCAGGGGACCATATGGGATGCTGGAATCCAATCCAGGTCAGCCGCATGCAAAGCAAATGCCTTACTGCTGTACTATTGCTCCAACCCCACACTAAATTTTTTTGAGTGAGCTTCTTAAACTATACAAAGAACATCCCTTCCTGATCTCAAGCAATTAACCTGTTGTCTTTCAAACACTTCACCTTCTTCACTCTAGTCTCCACCCCTCCCACCTCCCCCCCCAAGTCCCCCAACCCCACCCACTATTTGCATGATCGTTTTCATAGCTCTTCCTACGCTTTCCCTGTCTTGCAATATCTCCCCTTTTATTAGGCCACATCCGAGATTCACACCTGGTTCTGTACCTAGGATCGTTCCTGGCAGTGCTCAGAGGTCTATATGGGGTCAGGGATTGAATCTGGGCCTCCTGCATACTAAGCACATGGCCAGTCCATTGGGCTCGGTCTCTGATCTCCATCTTTCCTTTTGGACCAGGCTGCCTTTTTGTTCTTGGTTGCTGTTTTGGAGACCATACCCAGTGGTACTCAGGGACTACTCCTGGCTCTGCACCCAGGGCTCACTTCTGGTTGTGGAGCATGGTGACAGGCACTGGAGCAGAAAAGATCCAATCTTGCAAAGCAACCCAGAAGCGAAGCCTAGGAAGAAGGAGTATCTGGGCAAAGTTGGGACGAAGAGGGTGTCAGCCAGCATCAGGTGTTTGGCCACGAGCCTCACTCCACCTCCTAGTCACATGACCCCAAGACACAGAAACTATCATGTACGCTTAGCAGGTCATCCTAACCACAGCATCTAGCCTTGATCGAGATTGGACCAGGGCAAAGCAGAGTTGGAGAGGTGATAGGCCCATAGTGCTGAACTTCATGTGATTGGACTTTCTTCTAAGCCGAGACCCTCTATGAAATATGCGTGTACTTGGCTATAAGGTGAACAACCATCAACTGCTCCCGGAGGGTCTTCTCC
The DNA here is from genome assembly GCA_028565675.1 of Sorex palustris. Lineage (NCBI taxonomy): Eukaryota > Metazoa > Chordata > Mammalia > Eulipotyphla > Soricidae > Sorex > Sorex palustris. Next base: position 29,507,976 of record JAOXYA010000045.1, on the reverse strand, counting down.
TTGTGCCCATCATCATCCTTTGCCCCACGTCTGCTCGAACTGGTGTACAATATGTCTAGGCACATTGGGGGAAACTGTTCCCCAACACTGGGGGTGAATGGGGGGGGAACTAAATGCACTGCTGGGCAATCAACCTGGGTTGACGTCAAGCAAGACAAGAGTCTAACCCGCTGTACTATCTCTCTGATCCCAGGCTGCCTTCTAAGAAATGAATCTGTTCATCTCAGTCCCCTGCCCAAAGCACTCCCAAGGGTTCCTTTGCCTGTCAGACATACATGAGTTTTGAGTCTGGCATTCATCTTCTGACCACAGCCTGTCTTTCTCTGAAGATTTTATTTGTGTTTTTATACCATTATATTTTGGTGGCTCTGGAAATGCATACTAATCTAATAAGCTAAAATGAAAGAAGAAAGGAATCAAATCAAAGGGATTGATGATATTTTATTTCCCGTTTTGCTTTGCCAAGTCAATGAAATTACCCTGTCAACGTGGTTTGAAAATCATTGCTGTATTGATGGAGGCAGCCCAAGGAAACGCTCCATGAGTGTTCTGTAATTAAATGGATATGAGAATTTACTTGCCCATTTTCCCTTCCTGAACCCTGTGTTTTCTGTCTTGGAATCCGTTGATGACATACTGTAGTTTACATGCAAATGTTTACATTTTTATTAGGATAATGTCAACGTTATTATGTGGGCACTGTTTTCTAGCAAATGAGGAAAGCTATTTTCAGACATGAGGACTGTAAAAGAATGGGTGGCAGCTTGGATGATGGAACATTAATCTGTGCTTGTGCTGTGCTGAGTTCAATCCCTGACATTTTATGCCCACCCCCCACACCAAACACCACTAAGTCTATCTCGACCAGCCTGGAAGAAGCAGGTGTTGAGCTCTGCTAGCACTGCTCTGCTAATAACACTGTTGCATGTGGCCATGATAAATATTTAGTCTGTTTTTTTAATTTTTTAAATTTTTTCCAAGTTATGTGCATACATTTATTTTATTTTTGAAATTAATGTATTTATTTATTGAATCACTGTGGGAAAAGTTACAAAGCTTTCAGGTTTAAGTCTCGGTCATGCAATCATCAAACAC
>JAOXYA010000045.1:29455249-29465663 GCA_028565675.1 Sorex palustris | reverse complement strand
AAACCATGCAAGGGACGTAGAGGAAAGAGAAAAGCAACATAGGATTATTAGTGCCTGATGGAATGGGGTGTACCTCAGGAGCACAGTTGTGGGAGTAACTCAATAAACCTAAGCTGTCTGCGGGAGGAGCAAGGACAACCCAATGTTATCCAACAATGAAACTTGAGTTCAGAATCCAAGCTCAGCTCTGTGCCATTCTCTAATGGGAAAGGACATGGGATAATAGGGGTGAAATTTACTTGGATCATTTTTACATGAGCATGTAATTTTTCTCTGTGTGTAATAAGAACTAAATATAGCCAGAACATCAACTTATGATTTGGCAGTAATGATTGCTCAGGATGTGGTTAACCTCTATGTAAAGAAAAATAGTGGTGGTACAGGTTGGACAGGCGGTGTCAGAGATCAGGGAGGCTCTGGGGTGTGGGTGTGTGTGGACAGCACTGGAGGAAGGGGCAGAGACATCAAATGACACTCTCCCTGCCAGCTTCCTGCCCTGTCACCTCTTCTTCCAGGACTGGGAGGAAGGGGTCAGTCACTAGTAGAAAGATACTAGCTGTAGGCATCTTCCTGGTGGTCTGCACTAAAGGACTGTTGTGTCTATATTGAGGAAACCCAGAGAGGGTGACTAACAGGCCCAGTGTCATAGAGAATCAATTGGTGAGTCAAGATCTACATCTCAGATTGGGCTCCTTCTCTCACCTCTCCAAGCCACCTGTCACGTTTCCCCCAGGTGAGTGACCCTGATCGCAGCCAGCTGCTCCTCTGGAAGTCTGACATCTTCTTGCTCAGGTATGAGGCTCCAGTGGCAAGGCACATGGTTGGGTTGCTAGGATGCCATCCTCGCTTGCTAATTTAAGGCTTGGTTCTGCTAGGATTTCAGGGACTGTGCTGTATTTATCATATGTGGTATTTATCAAATCTGACTCATGCTGGTACACGATAGAGACCTTATCCTGCTGCCTTGGGCTTCTGCTCACACGGTGATGACAATGTGCGGACTGTCAGTTTGAGGAAGCCGTCGAGACTGCCTGTCAGTCTTCAATGCAGTTACCAGCTGCTCTGGGGGACCGAGTCATCAGCCCTGGCCCTGAGAGTGCAGAGGACCCAGTAGTGGAGTTAGAGTGAAGGGATGGAGCTGTCAGTGTGGGCTGCTCCAAGTTGGCTGGAAAACATCCACTGCCAGAATTGCAGGTTGAAAGCAGATGCAGCTGTGTGTGTGTGTGTGTGTGTGTGTGTGTGTGTGTTGTGGCCGTTGTGGAGGTGGGGAAGGAAGGGGGACACCTTTAGGCTAAAATGTGGTTTCAGGGTTTTGGGTCCCTCCTGTGCCAGCCAGGAAGGCCTGGCTTCTTTTTTTTTTTTTTTTTGGGGGGTCACAACTGGCGATGCACAAGGGTTACTCCTGGTACTGCACTCAGGAATTACTCCTGGAATTATTCCTGGCATTGCTCAGGGGACCATATGGAATGCTGGGAATTAAACCCAGGTCAGCTGCAGGCAAGGCAAATGCCCTGCTCACTGTGCTATCACTCCAGCCCCCTGGCCTGGCTTCTTGGTGGTTTTGCAAGCCAACAGAGCTTGGGCTCTTTCATAGGAAAACAGCAGCCAGTGAGGTGTGTGCCTGAGGAGCATTGGGCATGGGGCTCGTGACTGCTGGCCATTCCCCAGAATCACACAGCCTTCTTCTCATCCCCTGGACCAGTGGCCAAAACTCTTGGGGGTGGGGACATTATCCTGTATCATTTGGGAGGGCCCAGTGAGGATAGAGGGGTTCATACAAGAAGGTCAGAGTGAAGAGAAGGGAACATGACATGTGACAAAGATGGCGGAGGTTGGCATGATGTTGTGTGTGGAGGGGTTGGTCCATGAAGTGAAGTATATGCCCCCCCCCCGACTTCGAGAAAGGGAAGGAATGGCAGCCAGGGGTGCCTGGCCACTGGCAGGGGTGAGGCTGGGAATTCCACCCTCCCGTGCTGCCCACGTGCCACATGTGAGCCCAGTGGCCATGTAGAACGACAACAAGGTATGTGATCTCCAGCGCACTGCAGTTAAATGTATGTGGGCCCTGGTCAAAGGGAAGGTGAGGAGGGGAGCAGCTTGGCCTGGCATTGTAGCCCATCAAAGCTGCTTTTGGGTTTCTGACCTCCTCAGGAGGTAAATTTGCATTTTTTAAAAAAAATAAGTAGTTTGGGGGCTGGAGCGATAGTACAGCAGGTAGGGCGTTTGCCTTGCACACAGCCAACCCAGGTTTGATTCCCAGAGTCCCATATGGTACCTTGAGCAGCACCAGGAGTGATTCTTGAGTGCATGAGCCAGGAGTGACTCCTGTGCATTGCTGCGTATGACTCCCCAAAAATGCAAAAAGAAAAAAGTTTTGCCATCTTCTTGCTCAGGTATGGAGCAATATCACAGCGGGTAGGGAATTTGTCTTGCATGCGGCCGACCCAGGTTCAATTCCCAGCATCCCATATCGTTCCCTGAGCACTGCCAGGAGTAATTCCTGAGTGTATGAACCAGGAGTAATCCCTGAGCATCACCGGTGTGACCCAAAAAGCAAAAAAAAAAAAAAAAAAAAGTACTTTATTTTACTTATTTGTGTTTTTTGAGGGGTCATACCCAGCTGTGGTCAGGGGATACTCCCAGCTTAATGCATGGGGTGGGGTGGGCAGTCCTTGGGGACCATCCCTGGGGATGTGCTCTCACCTGTAGAACCGTCTCTCTAGCCCATATCTGTCCTGGACACTAGTGAATGTGTGACTAGTTCTGAGAAGCCAGCGCAGACAGTGACCATGTCACAGTTCAGTCTTCACGGTGACCCTCAGCCTGTGGGGAAGACGTGCAAGCACGCAGCCCATGTTCAGAATGTTGTTGAGCTCCCAGAAAGAGTGGTAAGTTCAGAATGCCACTGGACCCCCCCCCCCCCCCCCGACTCCTGTCCTGTGTAGACAGGGAAAGACTTCCAGAGCATACTGACCTCCAGCCCCACGGAGGAGAGATGGAGTTAGGATATGTGGAGACTGGAAAGCCTTGAAGGCAGAGAGAACATGTTCAAAATCAAGATTGGGATCGGGGCGTGTGCTCTCAAAGGGCTGGAGCATGTGCCTGGTGTGTGTGAGGCCCAGAGTTTGAGGCCCATGCCACAAGGCCCCCCTGAAAACACTTGGGGGTGGCCCTGGTGAACCCCAGCACCGGGCCCAACCAGCATAGCATCACCAGCTGGAGTCCGGGACAGTCAGGCAGAAGTATAGCCGGGAAGAACTGAACACCAGACGGAAGCATTGTCAGGCCTTGCTGGGAGACTGTTTTTTGTTTTGCTCAGTGCAGGCCTCCAGTATTTCACACAAAAACCCCTGGGCCTGGTTGCATGGGAGGTGGGTGAAGTCTTGCAAACAGCATTCAGGCGCCTGTGGTCCCCTCACTTTGTGGGCACTAGTCAATCCCGTGGCTCCTTGAGACAGAGGCTGCTGCTTCCTTCAGGCTGTGATTGGGGAACGGGACGTCTCCATTCATGCGAGTCCCAGGGCTGTGCTCTGAATCCAGGCCTTCAGTTTCCCCAAATCAGAACCTCCCTTCTTGCGGGGATAGTTCTGCTTCTTAGACTGGGACTGGGTCCACATGCACCCCAGCTTTAGTTTTTTCACCAATTAAAGGCAGAAAGAGGGGCCAGAGAGATAATACAGCAGGTAAGGTGTTTGCCTTGTACCTGGACAACTTGGGTTTAATCCCCAGTACTACCCAAGGGGCCCCTAAGTACAGAGCCAGGAGGAAACCCCAAGCTCAGCCTTAGGTGGCTCCGGAACTGCTCAAAAATAAGACAAAGGGGATAACACACTGCCTGCCTCAGAAATATGAGGGTACAGGGGATCCTGAGAAATGTGCTTTTGCCTTGAACTGTACCTGCCCTCCCCACCCCTATCTCCCACCCACTCCTAACATTTTAGGCACTCTCAGCAGGTTTTGTTCGAGATTTCATCCATCTGCAGTTCCAGGTCACCCGAAAGGGCTAGAATAAGGCAGGCAGTGGGGTCTGGCCTCCGCTGGCCATTGAGGTGTCCATGGGAAGCCAATGCTTTGGCACCTTGGGCAGCAGCAGAGAGAGAATGTGGGCAGGAAGGAGCGAGGGGCCTGAATGAGGGTACAAGCATGCTCTGCCTCCCTGCAAAGATGGAAACCCCACAGCAGGTCTACCTCTCGGCCCCTCACTTGCTGGAGCAGCCTGGAGGCTGACACCGCACCCCCACCCCCATAATTCTGCCTGTAACAGAGCGGAACTCAGCAGTGACCGCTCCATCTGGAAGGTGGGTCCTTCCGAGGGCTGATCTAGTGAGCCCCACTTCTTTGCAGGACCCCAGCCTCCTCCCTTGTCTTTCAGATTCACTCAGATCACATTGTGATCAGATGTGGAAGGTGGGTCTGGCATCCGGAATCCTTGAGGGGGGGAAGCCCCCTGTATCCTAGCCAGTCGGAAGAGGTGCTAAGTGGTTTTCAGGTGGCTGCAGCAGGTGAGCTAAACCAATTTGGACGCCAGAGTATCTGTCTTGCCAAGTGCAAGATTGAGTGTCACCGTTCTGCTTTCTGGGAATAATGGCTGTGCTGATGAAGTGGATTTACAGCCCTGGGGTGTGTCAGGACAGACTGCTCTTTCTGTGTTTGTATCTTCTGAGTCCTAAGATAATGTGCCCCCCTTTTTTTAAAAAAACTATCTGGGAAAATAGCTCCAAAGAAGAAAGTAAAAAATCATCTACCTCCACACCCAGAGGTGCTTATTGCTAAATGTTGGTGATCACAGCCCCTCCACTCTCTTCTGAGATTCACATTTCCTTTTTCTTTCTGCAAAATAATCATTATCAATGCTTTGTTGACTTAACTTTGAATGGTGTGCATTTTACAGATCGTTACATATTCCTTAAAAATATTTTTATTTGTACACAGCAATTTATAGGGCACACGTGCCAGCATTTACTCATTCCTTATTCAATAGTCACACGTTTAAATTGCATCCTCTAAGATACACAAATAGATATTTTCCTTTAAAACTCATGAAAATGTTTGATTTTTAAAAAACATTTCCTTAGATGCTGACCACCAGGGATTTCTGTGTCAAGGGACATTAAATTTTTTTTCTAAACTTTTATTTTTTGGGGGCTTTAGGGCCACAGTTGGCTGTGCTGAGGATTTACTCCAGACTCTGCTCAAGAATCAGTTTTTTTTTTTTTTTTGGCTTTTTGGGTCATACCCGGCAATGCACAGGGCTTTACTCCTGACTCTGCACTCAGGAATTACTCCTGGCGGTGCTCAGGGGACCATATGGGGTGCTGGGAATTGAACCCGGGTCGTCCGCATGCAAGGCAAACGCCCTACCCACTGTGCTCTCGCTCCAGCCCTTCAAGGATCAGTCTTGGTGGAGCTCAAGGACATGGCAATGGGGGTCGAACCCTGATCAGCCACATGCCAGGGGAGTGCCCTACTTGCTGTACTATCTTTCCGGCCCCTTATGTACATTTACAAGGGGGTCCAGAGAGCGGGTCCAAGAGGTGCTTAGCATGTAGGAGACCCATGTTCCCTCCCCAGTTTCTGCCAGGTTCCATCCCCTCCACTGCATGTTCCCTTGAGGACACCAGTAACACCAAAAATAAATAAAGTGTGTGTGGATGGGGATATAGTTATATCATAAATAAAAACAAAAACCAGTGGCAGTTGTGGGAGCCGAGGACCCAGCAGGTGAGGTTCCCGCGCCGGACCCTTGCGTGCAGCCTCTTGGTGGCTCCCGGCTTCCTGGCGGGCAGCACAATCGGCCTCTGTGGCTGCCGGTGAAACTCTAGTACCGGGTCAGCCTTTCCCGTGCTTCACTCTGTGTCAGGAAGTTTGTCTGGGAATCTAACCTACATCTCTCTGGCTGCCGTTTAAATCCTTCCCCCCCATCGCCCTCAGCCCTCAGTGGAGTGCGGTGCAGCTGCTGGCCGTCCGCAGGCAGCCCACGCTCTTCGTTCCGCCCGACTGGCCACTGTGGCGCTGGCCACCGGCCTTATGTTACCCTGGAGGAAATTCGAGGGTCTCTGCCTACTGCTGTCGCGCCTGGGAGGGCGGTCCCTGCATCAGGTTGCTGCCGATAACACCAGGTAGGGTTTCCCAGTTCGAATCTGAGAGGGCCCGGAGGCCAACCACCCAGCCTCCCTGGGGCCCCACACAGAACCCTGGGGGACCATTCGCATTCCGAGTGGTGCTCTGGCATGGACACCATGGTGGGGGGGGTATGCTGGGAGGCCATCCCTGGGAGAGAAGGAATGTGACCAGAGAGGGGACTCATGATGCCTCGGACCCACGTGCATTGGCCAAGTGGTAAATAAACGTACCATGAAGGAGGGCGGCGGGCAGGCGGGGCCATCTGAGCGTGTTCTGGGGAAGCTGACTGTCCACGTGGGACGGGAGGGTCCACCCTAAGCACCCAACAGCCTTGGTGCCTTCTGCCTAAATGGCCTTGATTATCTTTCTTTGTCAGGACCCTCTATTGGAAGCTGACAGCCATATGACGGGGCAGGAGGATGTTAATTTGGAAGGGAAATGAATAGTGCTGCAATGTCACGGGCCCCCTGTGTCCCTCACTCAGGCCCTTGAGTGCTGGCTGGCCACTGGCCAGCAGGGTGGAGTGAGACCTGCAGGAAACAGACATGGGATTGAGTCTTGCAGTACCTGGGGAGTATCTGAGCGTGGCTGGATGCCCGTGAGAGAGTCTGGAGTGTGTCTGGGACCTGGCCTAGGCTGGAGGAATTCAGCTTCCCCCTTCCTCCCTGAAGGTACTCAGAGATCCTGCCCACCTGCACTAAGAACTGCCCGCAGAACCGCCCACCTGGGCCAAGAGACCTGGATTGGGGCTGCTGCTCGATTCTGCAGTGTTGGGTTGAGTGCTGAACAAGCATTCACGAGGCACAGCTCCCGTCCGGTTTTACTCACTGGGTGAAGAAGCAAGATCCCTGGGCTGGGGAGATAGTATAGCGGGGAGGGTGTTTATCTTGCACAACGCCCACCTGGATTGCATCCCCAGTACCACATATGGTCCCTTGAGCACCTCCAGGAATGACCCCTGAACACAGAGCCAGGAGTCATCCCTAAGCATTGCTGGGTTTGGACTACAGACAAAAAAAAAAAAAAAAAAGCCAAAGTAAATCCTCTGTCCCTCATTTAATCATACTCTGTTCCCATTTAATACTTGCACATCAAATGACACCTCTTCCTTTTGAGGAGAAGCCTTTTCTTCTACACCCCTTTATTGCTATCCCAGATTCACTTTGGAGCCTCAGGGAGTTGGCAACTTGGAGCACTCCCACTGCTCCATGTTAACCCAGTGACGCCATTCCTGCTTTGTGCCCTAGAAACTAGAAACTGCCCATGGGACTTTTCCAAAATACACGTGCCTGGCATCCAGCAGTGGGGATTTTGATTTACTTGGTGTGGCTGGCTTAGAACTCTGGCATCATCTGGAAAACATGGTGCTGATCGTTCAAATGATCAGCGATTCACCTGGAACAAGGAGCAAGGGATGTCTGTCTGCCACGTCCAAAACACACGGTGTCCCCCGCCCCCCCCCGTGGGAAGATGTGGACGAGAGGCTGGGGACAGCTGCAGATGTCAGTGGTCCCACATCCTTTGGGGAAGCAGGAAGTGAAGCACAACATCCCAGGGGTTGTGTCGGGACATCTCTGCTTGGTGTCAGCTTGTAGAAGGCCCCGTGCTTGGATCCAGCCTGGCAGTGCCACCTGTGCTGGTAATTGGGCAGGGAAGCAGATCAGGACGAGGATAAAGCTAAAAAGGGACAAACAGGATATGGGCGTTGGTGTCTGCAGCTTCTACCTCTGTGACTTCCAAGTAATTGATGACTGCAAAACCGTGTCTGTTGCTTGTCCTCATGTCTGTGCTGAACACACAGAGCTATTCCCTCGCTCCATCATTAGCCCTTGAACAGTACAGCAGAGCTGCTGTTTATACCACGCTTATACTGTATTAGGGATTATTAATAATATGGAGATACATTTCAGCTATGTGAGCATGTGCCTTCGTGATAGGTGGATATCTTGACATTTGATAAAGGGTCTTGATCTTCCGCGTAATTGGTATCCTGGTGGGGTGAGGGGCTCTGGGACCACGCTGTGTAGACATGGAGGGGAACCACATCTGGTTCATTAGCCAGAGCAGGGAGCTGCTTCTGCTTTCTTTGATGGTTGGAGGGATGGGGCTCGGGGCCGTGAGAGGAACTGTGGCTGAGGACTGTTGGTTGGGTTGAGTCGACAGACGGTGCCAAGCAGCAGGTGCCTGTGGGGAATTGTGCGGTGGGGCAAGGCTTTCTGATCCCCAGCCTCACGTCTGGGAGTTTCCTCCTGAACGCTGTAGCCTCCTCTTCCCCAAGGAGTCAATAAAGGGCTGGATTACTGCCACGACTGAATGAGCCTCGCCATTAAGTAATATTCAGGATTCCCCCTGGGTTTGCCCCTTGGGGTCTCTTACAGTTGGAGAATGTTATACTTCTTTTTTTTTTTTTGCAGGAGAGATGGGGGGGGAGGGTCTCGGGGGGGGGGGGGGCGGCTACACATGGGGATGCTCAGAGCTTTGTCCTGGCTCTGTGCTCTGGGATCACTCCTGGTGGTGCTCACAGGGGACCATATGTGGTGCTGGGGATCAGACCGGAGCCAACTGCCTGGAAAGCAAATGCCTTAACCCCTGTGTATCTCTGGGTGCTAACCCAGCCCCTGGCTTCATGTATTTGACTTGCTGCCCTCAGTCCTCACCTTCCCCGACCTATAGGGGCGTCTGTGATTGTGGCTTTGTGCCCTGAGCTGACTCTTCTGAGTGGGAGAGTTTCTTCTGTGCTTTCATTGGCTCCGTAGTTTCTGCCTCTTGGGTCTACTCAGCTTTAGAGAAGTTGGGGCTCCCTAGAGACAGCCCCAGGTGGTTTCTCCACAAGTGAGGAGACAGGTAGATTAACCCGTGAGGTGTCCAGGGGACCATTTCTCAAGCTCATTAATCCTGCTTTGAAAAAGAATGCGCTCCTTGTTTTTCAGCTTTTTTTGTGCTTTTTAGACTGTAGTTTGCCACCCATCTCGCAGATTCCCTTGGGATGCTCATGAACAATGCAAAATCACTGAAATTTGTGCTTTTTTACCCAGAATATCAGGCCGTTATCAAGTATGGAGAGATTTGAGCATAGTTTCATCTCTCTCTCTCTCTCTCTCTCTCTCTCTCTCTCTCTCTCTCGTGTTATAGGGACAATAGGAGACAGAGGGGTTCAGTGACTTGCCCAGGATCACACAGGGTATTTGGACAGGAGACGAGCCCGGAAGACCCCCGACAGCCACGTCCACTGTGGGATTCACCTTGCGTTTGTAGACAGCTCTGTCCTGGCGAGTTTCGCCTGTCTTGCTGCCCTCATAGTTAGCTAATGAGATAGGGCATTATCACCACAGCTCATTCTCTGTTGTGGGAGCCCTGTCCTGTGCAGATGAGAATGGTTAGGGATACCCCTTCTTGCTTCAATGACAATAGCAATCCTCAGTTGTGACCATCAAAAGTGGGACCCTGCAGAGGCTGGGGCTCAGTGCATGCCAGAACTACCCAGGGCCCCGATGAAGGTCCTGGCACTGCGGAAAAAACCCGTGTCTCCAGACATTGCAGACAGTCCCCGGCGGTGCTTGAAAACCACTGCTTCATAGGAACCTTGCATAGACATGATACTTCCTGATGGCATCCTAGCACATTTATTTTTATATTTGGGGACTTCACTCTTAAAATTTGCATAGCCAGCGTCTTCCTGACTTGGTCGCTGTGCTGAGTAAGAGGCATGAAGACAGTCACACGAAACACAAGCTCTTTCCTGCTCTCTGGGAGAGGCAGTGCTAAGCTTGGAAAGACCTCCCGAGTCTGGGCTGCAGGCTGAGGTTCATTGGCCAGCCCTACCCCTTCCAGGGATGGGAATTTGGGTGTGGCCGCTCAGCTGTCTCAAATCCCTTTCCTCCTCTGATTATGATAGAGATGTTCATTGTGAGTGAGAATTAAGTGACAGCTTGAAGGTGGAAGTGTTTATAAAACATTACCCATATATTAAGTGGTGATAAGATTCAGCTCTAATTACCACACTTGAGATTTTCTCAGATTCAAACATGCAAAACTCAGCATGGCAATGCTGGGCTTTTAATTTTGTTTCTTGTGGGGAGGGGGCACACCCGGTGCTGCTCAGGAAATATGCCTGGCTTAGTGCTTAGGGGACCGTGTAGTGGTGGAGATGGAACCTAGGCTTCCTGGATGCAAAAACCATGTGCTCCAGCCCATTGAGCTATCTAACCCAATTCTGGAGTCATCTGCTGCTTCTGCTTCTGCTTCTGCCTCTTCCTCCTCCTCCTCCTCCTCCTCCTCCTCCTCCTCCTCC
>JAOXYA010000045.1:29436295-29447054 GCA_028565675.1 Sorex palustris | reverse complement strand
TCTATATGTTGTGCTACTTGAATAGTTGGGGGATTTTGTACTAGAAAAAAGATTTGTGGGGTCAAGTGCCTGCCTCTTATTTGAACTGGCTTCAGAATCCTGAAACATTTTCTTGGTCCATGAGTCTGAGATCATCACCTTGTCAAAGATCACAAAGGTTTTTGAACTTTCATACCGTTTCATTGACAAGGAAAAGATGATGGACTGGGGGTGGGGGGAGTGGGAAAATTGGTGGATCACTGTATCATACTGACGGTTACGAGGAAAAGGAAGAAACATAGCAAGTGGGGTGTCTGTACCCTTAGGTCATCTCTTCCATTTTATTGTACGAGTACAACCGCTGATGCCAGCATTTCATAGTCTACTTGTAACCCATAAAACACCTCATGAAAGTTACAAGGCCTTCACAGAACAGGAATTCACTCCAGCCCCCTCCTTTGCACCTGCGCTTAGGGGCAAGCTGGACCAGGCATATGTTTTCTTAACAGGATTTATGGATCAGCGAAGTGAAGTTTATTGAGAGCCAACTGTAGGTTTCAGAGCAGAATTTGCTGTCGTGCAATCAGAGTAAAGCTCAGGATTTACGACCTGTGAGCGGCTTAAATGTGGAGAGTTCTTATGCCATTACACATTTCAGTTGGCAACGTGGAGCGTGATTTGGATTTCTCGGGCTGGATGGTGGTGAGCTCTAGCAGAGGCTTCCAAATTTACTTGGCCTATTGCCCTCTTTTCAGAGAAAAAAATATATCATCCACCCACCTCGCATCCTTGGAAACCTATCTCCTTTAAGAAAACAAAGTGTCCTACCCCATTGTCCCAGAGACTAGTAATTCTCACCACCCGCCACCACCACCCCAGGTTCCAGGTCCCAAAGTATTCCCACTTTGGGAACTATTGCTCTAGACCTGGGGCTTCCAGCCTTCTTTGTTCACCCTGTGCACCTGTGTTGGTGAGGGCTTTGTGCCTTCAGGGACGCCACTTCCACCCCACTGAGCTGCACACCTGGGTACCTGCGAGCATTAAGAGCAAAAGCCTGAAACAGCTCTCAAGTGTGGTTAGAGGAGAAATTCCAGAGAGTGTGGGATTCTTCATGCTTGGCTCCCAAGAGCGCTTTTTCTGTGAGCAGATCACAACCTCTCAAAGCCCATCCTGCTCTTGAACAGAAATGAGGCTTCCACCTGACCTGCTCCCTTTGAATGGACACGGAGAGCACCTTGCGCAGAGCCCAAGACCAGCCCTTCTTTGATAAAGATGATCGCCTCTTTCCCGGCATGCTCTTCTTCTTTGTCTCACCTTCCCAGGCCTGTTGCCTGCACCAGCTTGGCAGAGATAGGGACCTGGCTTTCTTCTCCACCTCCAGTCAGAGGTCCCCAGTTAGTATTTAATATTTTCTTTTTTACTTTACTTTTTTTTTCTAATTGAAGCGCTAGAAGATACTCAGTTACAAAGGTTGCATGATCCAGTTTCAGTCATACAATGTTCCAACACCCATCCCTCCACCAGTGTGCATTTTTCACCATCAGTGTTCCCAGTTTCCCTCCTGGCAGGCACTTTACTTCTCTGTCTCTGTCTGTCTGTCTGTCTGTCTCTCCCTTTGGGTATCATGGTTTGCGATAACGCAGTCATGTTTGATCCTTTACTCACCTTCAGCACACCTCTCCCATCCAGAGCCATCCTTTTCTTTTTCATTTTTGGTGCATCTCGCCCGCACGGCAGAGCCTGGCAAGCTCCCCGTGACGTATTCGATATGCCACACACAGTGACAACAAAGTCTCCCCGTGACGTATTCGATATGCCAAACACAGTAACAACAAAGTCTCCAATGGAGACGTCACTGGGTCCGCTCGAGCAAAATCGACGAACAACGGGAGGGCCTTTACCTTTACCTCGAGCAAATTCTTTTAGTCTCCATTGAACAGTTTCTCTGAAGTGTGAAGTCCCGTGGGATCAATTGTTGACACTAGACCAGTGTTTCCCGAAGTGGGCCACACTTCCTTCTTCAGGGCTGCTGGAGCAGTCTGGGTAGGACAGAATCCCCAGGTGCACTTGTGGGGGAGGGGAACGCTTTCTGTTGTTTATTGAAAAAATTTGGGGGGGATGTACAGCACTGAGTGCCTTTTTTTTTTTTTTGCTTATTTTTTGAGCCACAACTGGCGGTGCTCAGGGTTTACTCCTGGGTCTGCACTCTGGGATCATGCCTGACGGGGCTCAGGGACCAATATAATGCTGAGGATTGAACCTGGGTCAGCTACGTACAAGGCAAGCACCCTACTCACTCTACAATGGCTCTAGCCCTGAAAAGGGGGACCAGATAAATTTGGAAACCTCAGCTCAGGAGCGACAGTACTGGGAGATGGTTCAATGGGCTGAGCGTGTGCTGTGCGTGCAGAAGGCTCAGGAATAGCCTCCATGCAGAGATGGGCAGGGACCCGAAACAGAAACCGAACAGGACAAAGTGTTCCCAGCTCTTCTTGTCCTTTTAGTTCAAGATCAGTTCGTGAAGATCCCTCCCCAGCGCTGGAAGATCTTGACTGATTTCACCTGAAATGTGTAGACGCATTTAAGGGCTTTCTCTTGTTTTCCGCTTTTGTTGGTGGTGTCAACATACAACCCAGGACCTCACAGATGTGACTCGTGTTCTCTCCTGTTGAGCCACGTCTCCCCAACCCCCTGGATAGGCCTTTTGGTACTTGTATTCTGGTAGTGCTGTCAGGGGTGCACAGAGGGAAGTGATCAGCGCAGACCTGGATTTGGGACTGGCAGCAGGGTGACAGAGAGAACAGTGAACTAGAATGAGCTGAAAATTGTGTGTGTGTGTGTGGTGGGGGGTGTTGGTAAGGTCCAGGTGGAAGGATGAATGTCTGCAAGGAGGGCTTTGAGGAGGCTGGGTAGCTGACACCTGCCAGAGACATTCTCAGAAGGGTAAATAGAGCCTTACTTCTGTTTCAGGCCGACTTAGCTAGATTAACACTTGCTGCCATTTCTTTCTTCTTCCTTCCTTCCTTCCTTCCTTCCTTCCTTCCTTCCTTCCTTCCTTCCTTTCTTTCTGAATCACCGTGAGATACAGTTACAAAGCTTTCATGTTTATGTTTTAGTCATACAATGATCAAACACCCATCTCTCCACCAGTGCACATTTTCTACCACCAATGTCCCCAGTATCCGCCCCCTACCTTGTATCCCAACCCTCCCTCTGCCTCTATGGCAGACAGTTTCCCCCATACTCTCTCCTTTTGGGCATTATGGTTTTTCAGTATAGATACTGAGAGGCTGTCACATTTGATCCTTTGTCTACTTTCAGCAAACATCTCCCATCCCAAGTGATCCTTACGACCATCAGAGACTTAGTGATCCCTTCTCTATTCCAGCTGCTTTCTCCCACAACTCATGAGGCAGGCTTCCAGCAATGGAGCAATATTCCTGGCCCTTGTCTCTACTGTCCTTGGGTATCAGTCTTATATTATGTTACTTTATATTCCACAAATGAGTGTAGTCATTCTATGTCTGTCCCTCTCTTTCTGACTCATTTCACTTAGCATGATATTCTCCATGACCATCCACTTATAAGCAAATTTCATTACTTCTAAAAGCTGCATTGTTTTCCATTGTGTAGATGTACCAAAGTTTCTTTAGCCAGTCTATTCTCAGGCACTCGGGTTGTTTCCAGATTCTGGCTATTGTGAACAGTGCTGCAATGAACATACAGGTGCACATGTCATTTCTACTGTGCTTTTTTGCACCCTTGGGATATATTCCCAGAAGTGGTATTGCAGAGTCATATCAAGCTCAATTTCTAGTCTTTGAAGAAATGTCATATTGTTTTCCAAAAAAGCTGCCATTTCTTTCTTTTCTTTTTTCCTTTCTTTTCAAAAAAATTTTGTTGAAGGACAAATTTATCTATTTGTAATGTTTTCTTTTTATTCTTTTGGGTCACACCCGGTGATACACGGGGGTTACTCCTGACTGAAGCACTCAGGAATTACTCCTGGCAATGCTCGGGGGACCATATGGGATGCTGGGAATCAAACCCAGGCCGGCTGCGTGCAAGGCAAACACCCTACCCTCTGTGCTATCACTCCAGACCCAACTACTGGTAATATTTAATAATTTTTTTTGTGGTGCTGTGGATCAAACTTGGACCTCACACATGCAAAGCATGTGCTCTACCACTGAGCTACATGCAGAGCCCCCCACCCTGTTTTTTTTTTTTAATTTTGGTTTTGGGTCCACCCTCAGCAATGTTCAGTGCTTATTCTGTCTCTGTGCTGGGGAATCACTGCTGGGAGTGCCCAGGGTGTTGGGGATCACATGGGGTCCACTATTTGCCGTCAAGAGACTTAACTGCTGTACTATCTCTCCAGTCCACTCCAATCTAATTTCTCCTCTTCTGCTGTTTTCATTCTTTTTTTTTTTTTTAGGGGGGGTGGACTAGAGGATACACCCATCGGTGCTCAAGGCTTATTCTAGCTCTATGCTTAGGAATTACTCTCGGAAAAGCTCAGGACACCATATGTGATGCCAGGAATTGAATCTGGGTTGACCCCATGCAAAGCACATTTCCCACCTGCTGTGCTATCCCTCCAGCCTGATATATCTGTGTCAGACAGAGTGTGACGGGTTGCGTCTGTCAATGCTCCAAAGTAGACATTGTTACTTCTCTCCCCCAGATAAGAAACTACCTCTGGGAGGTGAAGTAGCCAACTCAGTGACCTTGGGGAGCACAGAGGGTGCTCCCATCTTGCTCTGCTCTTGCCCCTGACCCCCCGCCCATTCCATCTCAGCTGTGATGTCTCTGAGTTTTCTGGGAGTCCTTGATGCAGATGTACCAGACCCTTTGAGTTTTATGACTTGAAATAAAAATGACTGAAATCCTGTTTTCAATCACAGTCAGAAAATTAAATCGGAATGTTTACCTAGTTTTATAATCCTTGATAAAAGCGCTCGACAGCTCTGAATTCATGAGAGCGATAAAATTTGAGTTGTTGAGAGGACAGCGGGGCGGGTTTTAGGGAGGGAAGGAAGAGTGAGCACTGGGTGTCGGGAAAAAGAGGTTTTTTTTTAAGTTCTCAAAGTGTTTCTTCGTCATGTGTTTCTGAGTAACATCTTGTGGATGTTTATCTTCCATTGGTCAGGGGGAAAAAAAAACCCAAGAAGGGCCTTAATTAAAATTTCTATTGTCTTTACCACAGAGGAAGGAAGCCTTTCAGTGGTTGCCATAGTGATGTCTGAATGACACCGTGGAAGTGGGTAGTGATTGCCACCCAGAGCCCTGAAACGAGCATTTGTCATTCTCCCGACCCCCTGAGAGGCTTGCAGAACCAAACTGCACATTTCCTTAATCGCCTTTGAAATTCACATCTGAGCCAAATGCGTGTGCATGTGTGTGTGTGTCTGTGTGCGCACGTATGCCAAGGGAAAATGTGCCTCGTTCCAGCCACAGGGAGAGCCGTAAAGTCTGAAACCCAATTTCTAATGACTTTGTGTTCCTGAAGCTCATGAAAACTCCCTGAAAGTCGTTAGGAAACGGCCAGCCTCTCAGTGACACAGCGGGATTGCTTGCCAGACTGCCTCTCCCCTTCCCCCCACCCCCCTGTGCCCACCCATCTCCTCCTGACACTCAGAAGCCTTGCCCGGTGCACCTTCTCTGCACAGGCCCGCTTCCAGTGACCTGCACTTAATGCGTGGCCACTTGAAAAGCCGCTACTGACCCTTCAGCCCCCCTGCACCCAGCTGGCACTCGGAGCAAGGAGAGCCTGGCTGTGTCTGAGGGTGAAGCCGGGTTCCCATCTGTGATATTGGGGTTCCAACTAAGCCTGCTCAGGGGAATGGGGAAAGTGATCGGATACTGCCGGGTTATAGCGCTGGCCTTTTCAGAACTCTTCACGTGAGGCTCCCAGCTGAGGACGAAAGAGGACAAGGCAGTGAGTGTTCCAAGCTCCTGTCTGGACACTGTAGCTGCAGAACGTGGACAGGTTTTCCAGAGCTCTGTCTGCAGGTGAGGTTACATCCAGGTCTGAAGAAGACAGCCTGTGCCATGACCCATTCAACATTTCCCGCAGCCAGTCGTGACAAAGAGCAGAGCGTTTGTCACTAGAGAACCTGGTCCAGGTCTGGGTG
Source organism: Sorex palustris (assembly GCA_028565675.1). Lineage (NCBI taxonomy): Eukaryota > Metazoa > Chordata > Mammalia > Eulipotyphla > Soricidae > Sorex > Sorex palustris. Next base: position 29,440,938 of record JAOXYA010000045.1, on the reverse strand, counting down.
ATTCGTGTGGCCCAGATAGGGACATTGCTGGGGCTTCCCTTGGTCACTGCACTGTGCAAGGTGATGCTTTGTCAGCTGTGAGTGTGGCAGGAGCTGTAAATTCTCATTCATCGGTTGATCATCAAGAGCGTTACTATGTATGACTAGAGAATCAGTGAAGGGCTAATGTGACAAGGTCAGCGTTAGATGGTAAACGGTCGATCCTGGTGTGCAGATGCTTAGTGCTGCCGGGTGTCAGGGAAGGCTTTCAGGTGGAGGTGACCTGTGCATTGAGACGTAAAGGCCGGAAACTAGCCTGGAAAGCCAGCTGTCAAGGAAACAGAAGTGTGTGTGTGCAAAGACACTGAGACCCCACCAAGACCAGGTCTTCCCGAGGAAGAGGCGAGTGGGGGGCAGTGAACGGGGCTTGTGGGCTGTGTTGCAGAAGGTGCAGAGGCCCGGGGTTGATCGGAAGGCAATTTTGTAGATCTGGACCATGAAGATCGTGGGGCTAACGGGGTGTGGAGTGGTTGGTGACCCTCAAGGCTGATACTCTCTCCCAGGGAAGGTGTCTGTGGAGATGAAGAGGGGCTGAGTTGGTGGTGCAGGAAGTACTGTTGGCTGATAAGTGGGGGCAAGCAGGATGACTTCCTGTGTTTCTAGATGCTGTGCCCATGGGCTCTTTGGGAGAGGCAGATTTTCATTATGCAGGACAGTGGCTAGTGCCTGGAGAAAGACTACAGGGATTTATGCACCTGCTGTGCATGTGGGTAACCCTGGTTCGATCCATGGCACCACGTATGGTCCCCTGAGCACTTCAGGAGTGATCTCTGAGCACAGAACCAGGAAAGAGCCCTGAGCACAGCTGGGTGTGGCCCCAATCCTGACCCCTGACCCAAAGTAAAAGAAACAGTGCTTAGCATCCTGGGTTCTTTAACTACAAAATGATATTACCTGTGTCACTATCTTTTTCTAAGTAGACATTAATTAATTTCACCAGGAAATAGATTTGCTCGAGCGGGCCCAGTAACGTCTCCATTGGAGATAGATGAAGGAATAGGGTGGAAGTCTTTGGTTTGGCAATGTGTTGATCGGGAGACTGTCATGGTAGAGCTCTGGAGACTGAGGGCTCAAGAGAGTGGCTGAAGGCACAGCTGGAATTGAAGGCACACCTGGAGCCAAAGGCGCACCTGGAGCTGAAAGCACATCTGGAGGCACAGACACACCTGGAGCCGCAGACACACTTGGAGCCGCAGACACACCTGGAGCCGCAGACACACCTGGAGCCACAGACACACCTGGAGCTGCAGACACACCTGGAGCCGCAGACACACCTGAAACCACAGACATACCTGAAGCCACAGATACACCTGGAACTAGAGACACATCTGAAGCCACAGACACACCTGGAGCCACAGACACACCTGGAACCACAGACACACCTGAAGCCACAGACATACCTGTAGCCACAGGCATACCCGGAGCTGAAGGCACACCTGGAGCCACAGCACACCTGGAGCCATATGCACACCTGAACCCACAGACACACCTGGAGCCTCAGACACACCTAGAGCCGCAGACACACCTGGAGCCACAAACACACCTGGAGTCCACAGGCACACCTGGAGCCACAGACACACCTGGAGCTGAAGGCATACCTGGAGCCACAGACACACCTGGAGCCATAGACACACCTGGAGCCACAGACACACCTGGAGTCCACAGGCACACCTGGAGCCACAGACCCCCTGGAGCCACAGACACACCTGGAGCTGAAGGCATACCTGGAGCCACAGAAACATCTGGAGTCCCAAAGGGGGCCTCCTGGGAAGGATGTTTAGTAGGAGATGGAGCAGGTGGAGAACAGATCTTTGACGGTGTGGAGGTGGGGGGATGTGAGAACTTTGGTATCTTGTTTGCTCTTGGGAGCTGGTGGCATTTGAGGACCCTTTGTCCCAGAAGGGGAAATGCAAGCCTGGTCAGCGGTGCTTGGGGGACCATATGGGATGCTGGGAATCGAATCCGGGTTGGCCGCGTACAAGGCAAATGCCCTACCCGCTGTGCTATCGCTCCAGCCCCGGCCAGAGCTTTTCCAAGTGACTTTTCCAACTTTTTCTTTGAGTTTTAATCTTTGGGGCAGATTCTCTCCTTGGTCAAACCAGTGCCCAGATGCAGTGGCTGCTATTGTTGGTGGCAGTGGGGGTATGGAGAGGAGGGGTTGGAGGAAAGGGAGGGGGTTGAGAAGTGGGTTTCGCTCCTTTTGGATACAAGCTCTTTAGTGTCGGTGTTCAGGACACACGTTTCAGCGCTGGGCTGTTACTCTCACCCACACCCCCGGGGCTTAAGCCACCGCTTCTCACCACGTGCTATTTGTTCTTTTCTCCCCTGCAGCAGCGGATTTTCCCTCTGTGCCCTCTGTGCTCTTGGTTCACTGATTAACCGACACTTGAGGAATTGCAGGGAGGTGTTTAACACGCATCAGATACCATCACTAGCAGAGAAAGTGATTCACCGAGCCCGCGGCCCTGCCGTCTGCCTCCGTGTCGACAGGGTTTGACATTGGGGAATTGAGTCTGGAGCTGGGAAAGAGCCGTTTCAATGTGTGATTCAGAGTCAGTGACATGTAGCTGTCTCCAGACTCCGGGGGTGTTTGAGAGAGGAGGATGGCGAGGAATCAGGATGTTTCTGTGCTTCCGTTTGCTCGACATCTCCAAAAATCAGACAACTTTTCTGGGGGAAAGATCACTAGCCAGTTCTGGGCTTGTACCTCGGGCTCCTAGCCAGTACAGGGCACCGGCGCCCTCCAGACAGGAAGCTTGTGTGTGTGGGGGGGGAGGTTGGGGAGGGCGTTGATGACTTATTTCCAGAGCGTGGAGATACCAGTAAGAATGGCTACTCCTAAGCCCTTCCCCTGTACCCAGAAGACTTCTTGCCCTGAGACGTCAGGGGCTAGTCTGCTGTGTTATCTCCCTGGGGAATGGTCCAACTCTTAACTCCACCTTGGATTTGAGGTGTAGCTCTTCTGCCTGTCTGTGTCACTTGCCCCTACCGCTTCCTTCTTCCCATCCTCAGGTTCCTCATCTGTTAAACAGAAATGGTAACTCTAGCCACCCAGGATGGTGATTAGACTGAGAGGGTGCCTGCAGAATGCGTGGAATATGATAGCACTTCTCTCCAAAGTGATTGGGACAAATCTCTCTTTCTCTCTCTCTGTCTGTCTCTGTCTGTTTCTGTCTCTCTGTCTCTGTCTGTCTGTCTCTCTCATCTCTCCACTGGCCCTTTGTTCTTTGTTCAGGAGGTGTTGGAGAGCAAGCTAGTAGGTTTGCCTGGGGGGAAGTCTACTGGCAGTGGGGGGGGGGGCAGAGCTGGACCCCCGTTCCGGCTTTAACACATCCTCTTCCTCCAACCCCCAACTCATCCTCTTCCCCTTGTCAGTCCCTCCCTGCCCCTCCCCTGGGAAGCCAAAGGGAAAAGAATGAGGATCTAGAATAACCCCAGGAGAGTGTGTCAGGCTGTTCTCTCTGGCTTCTGTGACTGGTCACTGGAAAGTCCAGGTACTCAGGGCACCCCCCGAGTATATTTGTGTGTGTGTGTGGGGGGGGTAGCGGCTGCTTCCTGCCCTGCCCATTGGCTTGTGCCTTCTTCCAGGAAGGCATTGCTAGGAAATCGAGAAGGAAACTGGTTCAGGTGGGGGATTTCCAAAATCCTCCCCCTTTGGCCTTTTCTAGAAATGAGAAAGGCAGCAACCCCCTCAGGGCTGGGACATCCGGACTCCTCCCTTCCCCCAGCCCAGAGTCCAGGGTGGGTTCCCTCCTTGCTGAGCCCCTTTGGCCTGCACTTGACTCTGTTCCGGCTTTTGACCTTTGCTCCCAGACCCTTAGAGGTGCAGGTGGGAAATAGGCGTCCTTAGGAGGCCCAAATAGCCGAGGACACGGCTGGGGACAGAGACAAGGTGGCAGGCTGGGGTCTTGGCTGCAGGAGGTGCCTCCCTCTGGAACACAGCCCCAGTGACGTGATCTATTTTTTTTTGGGGGGGTCATACTGGATGATGCTCAGCAGTTACTCCTGACTCTGCACTCAGGAATCACTCTTAGAGTGATTATATGGGACTATATGGGATGCCGGGGGTCCAACCCAGGTCGGCTGCGTGCAAGACCAATGCCCTACCTGCTGTACTATCGCTCCGGTCCCCCCACTGACATGCTCTTTTCCAAACAAAGACCCTGTTGCTTTCCTTCCCCGTGGAGGTCCCCTGGGCTCTGGGCCCCAGCGAGCGCCCAGATCGGATGACTTGACCATACAGCTCGATCCCGGGAGGAAAAGGTGCAAAATGTCAGGACTGACGTGGGTTGCCGAGGGCAGTGCATTTGCCAGGGAGTGCCCACAGCAGGCACTGGAACACACAGTGCCGTGTGTATCCTCCCACCTCTGCATTGTGGTGGGTGCTGGGCCCCCTCCCTCTGCCTGGCTCTACTCTCTGGGCCTTGACTAGGAAGGGACAGACGGGAGCACAGTTTTCCGTAGGTACCCATGGATGCCCGGTGATGCCTCTACTCCAGCTCTGGCTTCTCCCATTTTTTTCCCACTTATATAAAGGTAAAGGTAAAGGTAAAGGCCCTCCCGTTGATCATCGATTTGCTCGAGCGGGCCCAGTAACGTCTCCA
>JAOXYA010000045.1:29409187-29423610 GCA_028565675.1 Sorex palustris | reverse complement strand
AGAGAGGCCGTTTGTGGGTGATGACTTGGGGTCTCGTTAGGGTGGGGAGGACAGGCCCGCATCCACCTCCCCCCCCAATCCTGTGAGACCCAACAAGTTTCGTGACTGCGGGCCCGATGAGCAGGTATTTAAGTTTTGGTTGTTGGGTCACATCTGTGGTTCTCAGGGTCTGCCTCTGGCTTCTTGCTTGGGGGTGACCCCCCAGTGGTAGAAGGGTGCACCAAACCCCAGCCTCTGACGCTGAGCCTGACAGCTCTGTCCCACCCGGTGGGTGGGCTCCACATAGCTGAGCTCTCTCTCATGTCAGCACATACGTACTTAGAGCGTTCATTAGGGAAGGGGCTGTGTGCCACTGACACCAACATCACCATTCATTCTCCTGATGATGGGTCCTTGGGTTGGTTACAGACATTTGCTCTTGAATTGACGCTACCATGAAGATCTTTGCCCACTTGTCCTTATACAAGTGCAGGTGTGCTTGAGGGACAAAATACCTGAAGTGCAATGACCGGGCCAAAGGACATAACAAGAGTTAATACAAAATGACCCTCCGAAGAGGTGCTTTGTGTTTCTACCGTCATCGGCATCCCTGCCTCCTCACCTCAGTAGCAGCACTAGGGACTGTTTCAGACCCACTCCTTATGCTGGTGACAGTATGGAGTGTCACACTGTGCGATGGAGTGTGATGGAGAAAGGCCTGGCGGAAGGTGGTCATAGGAAAAGTGACAAAATCAGAGAAGATGGTGAGGGTGAGGAGGAAAAGGGCTCACAGGTGCGGGGACTGTTGGGCCTGGGACATGGATATATCTAGGGCTGGAAGGTGGGAAGGGGCCACGGGTAGAGTTGAGGCTGACATCCAGGCGTGCCCTGGGGAGTGTGTCAATGTGGGGCCGTGTCCAGGAGGTGTGCAGGGCCGAGTGGAAGGCGCTTCAGAAGGATAGTAGGACCTGGGGGTGGCCAGGCAGGAGTCGCCCCGTGAGTTGCCGAGGCTGTGGGTTCAGTTTGGAGATAGATATTCACATCGTTGCCTTAAACTCGCTTCTCAAACTGTGTCTTGCAACCCCATGCGTTAGGGTCATGTCACTGAGTTGGGGAGCACCAGAAACTGGCAATAGGGAAAGGTTTCTGGACACACAACAGCCAAAGGAGAATGCAAATCAAACACTTCCCCCCCCCCACACACACACACAGTCCTAGGTGCTCGCCCCTGTTGTGTTTCTCAGGCACTGAGGGGTTCTTCAGTGGAAAGAGCTGGAGAAACCTGACCTGAGGCAAGTAGCTCGTGCCCTGGCAGGGCAACGCGCATAGTGTGGAGGCTCTTCATCTCGGCTGCAGAATTGGATCGAGCGAGGCCTGGCTCTAGAACTTTGGGTTTTGATGAGTCTGGGGGGAGATCGAAACCTCCGTGTGTTCTCCAAGCTCCCCCCGGGCGGTACCAGTCAATGGTGTGACAGTCACTGAGACCTGGATCCCATGCCCAGAAATCCGACTCCATCCATCTGGGTTGCAGACCGGACATCCGGAGTTTTAAAAATACCTTCTCCTACTGGTGATGCTCACGTGAGCCAGGGTGAAGAACCTCTCCCTTAGGAAGAACAAGAACAGCAGCATCAAGAACACGGCCCTGAGCTCTCCACCCTGGCGCTGGCCCAGACAGTCTCTGTAAAGAGCCCCGGCCAGGAGGTGGAGGAAGAAGAGCTGGAGTACCGGAGAGAGACTGGCACCCTGAAGGGCTGCCCTGGGCAGGGTGGGGGGGGGGCGGCGTCTTCCAAGGAGGCTGGACCCCCCTGCAGGAGCGTCCGGAACCTCAGGATATCTGCTGGTCTGCCGCTCCATCTTTGAGATCCCAGGTTATGCAGAACCTCTCACTGGGTCCCATGGACTGCAAAAAGGGTCCAAAGCCAGGAGACCGGGAGGAGCAGGAGAGATGAGGCCTGAGAAATGATGCCTAAGGATCCCGCTGTGGCCGGACGACAGGACGGACTTTCAGAAGCTATTAAAAGTCGCTTGTGAAATGCCTCTCGAGGACTTTCTGGCAGCACACAGACCTGCCTTACTCTGCAGTAGCCCGTCCTCAGAGAAGAGACACGCAGAGCCGGAAGGTCCAGTGCCACAGCTGGGAGTGCAGGACAGGGCACAGGAGGACAGGGGAAGGCTCTGCCCTCTCCTGAGGTGCAGAGAGGAGAGTTTGATCTGTTCCTACTAAAAACAGAGCGGCGGCGTCTGCTCGGGGTTTTGTTTTTTTGGGTTTCGTTCTTTTTATTTTTTGTTTGGGGGGGGGCATACCTGGTGCTACTCAGGAATCAGTCCTACTGGTACCAGGGGCCCATGAGGTGTTGGGATCAGACCTGGGGCTCCCACATGCCAGACATTTGCTGCAGCCCGTGAGCCAGCTCCCTCCTGGTCCCTGTGGCATCCTCTGAAGATGAGAGCGGTCCATTGGCCTGGGAGGTGGCTGAAAACATGGTAAGAGGAACTTCAGCCCCGGGGTGGAAGCAGATCTCTACGAGCAGAAAAGATATAAGTGGGGGCTTATGGGAGGTCCCAGGCTATGTTCTTGAGGAGAAGCTGCTGGTCTCTGTAAGCAAAGAGCTCGGGGGTCCTTCAGGCACGTCTTGTCAGGCCCAAGTCTTGCAAACCAAGTCTTCAGTTGAGGAGATCTGAGGAGAGAAGGCCCTGTTTTGTGTGGCAGTAACAACTCTTGTTGTCTCCTTAGATTAACCCCGTGAGACTCTGGCAGGAGGAGGATGATCAGACTGCAGCTCATGTCTGTGTATTTAGATCAGGGTTGGGAACTTCTGTGCCCTGGTTGGAAAGCCCACAGGGTCACGTGGTCTGGCCCTGGCACAGGACAGACTGGACACAGGGGCTTCTCAGTGGCTTCCTGTCGGCCTGAACTGTAGGACCCTTGGACGATGCTGCCCTGTTAATAGCCACAGGGCCCTGGGCAGAACCAAGGCTCCCAAGCCCTGCTCTGGACCAATCAAGGAACTAAGCTTCTTTGGAATGATGGTCTGTGAGGAGGGCAGATTGAGGTGCCCTGCAGTCTGATCACATTCTCAGAATGTTTTGAAACCCTAGACTTCCGTGTTTTCCCGCCAGTGGGAGAGGAATACACACTTGGGACATTTAAAAGGTGGAGTCTGGAGAGAGAGAATCAGGAATCAGACATTACAGTGAGGGGACCAGGGATGTAACTCAGAGGCAGAACACGTACCTTGAACATGTGAGTTTCTGGTTTCATTCCCAACACTGGGGAATGGGCAGAGAGACCCTAGAGTTTAAAGCCTTGCATAGTGTGGAAATGGGGTGAGGGATGGCGGCTGCGTTAATTGTAGGTTAAAAACATTGGAGGAACCGTTCTGTACTGATGACCCCAGAATATCCTAGTTCGGGGCTGGAGCGATAGTACAGCAAGTAGGGCGTTTGCCTTGCATGCAGCTGACCCGGGTTCAATTCCCAGCATCCCATATGGTCCCCCGAACACTTCCAGGAGTAATTCCTGAATGCAGAGCCAGGAGTAACACCTGTGCATCCCTGGGTATGACCCAAAAAGCAAAAAAAAAAAAAAAAAAAAAAAGAAAGAAAAGAAAAGACTATCCTGGTTTGTGCCCTTTGGAATAGGGGATGGGGCTATTACTGCAGCCAGAATGTGAGGGCAGGAGGCTTGGAGCTCAGTTTTGGGGTCCTACTGGGTTAGAGGGTCAGCGATGAGGATCTGTGATGAGGGGCAGAGCTGCTGTGGGAGCCCCAGCCAGTCCCTGTTCTTCTTCCCCCACCCTGCACCCCAGTGCCTCTTGTGTCCCTCCCCTCCATCTGTAACCACCATGGCTTGGCCTCTGGAGCCAGGGGGTCCCTGTGGTGGGAAGGGGAGGGCGTCAGAAACAGGGAGGAGCTGAGGGCTGGGGGGATTCTGAGTATGAGATGAGGAGCACAGGCTTGGGGTGAGCAGCAAAGCCTGGTGGAAGGCAGGTGCCAGGGCTGGCCAGGGCATGGCAGAGGGAGCTGTCATTGGAAAAGTCCTGAGCTCCTCCCCAGAATTCCCAAACCTGTGATTGCCAGGTTGCCAGTGATTTCCAGTGATTGCCCTGGCCAAGCCTGCCCCCTGCTGGCAACTGTGGGAAGAGCGCTCTCCAGGGAGAAGAACGTGCCCATTTCCAAATCATTTTTTATTCTTCTGCTTGGGTTAGGGAGTCCCAAACAGTGCTCCCCAGGGGCCCCAGGGAGAAGGGGCCAACCTGGCGGAGGATTCCATGCTCAGGCAAGTCCTGCAGGGCTGCTCGTTTTCTCCTTAGGAGAGAGGCAGGCCTGTCTTCGTGTCTGGGAAAGGGACCCGAGATGCTGAGCAGGCCACACACGGCGGATGTGAGAGCAAGGAGCTCAGCCCGACTCAGTCTGCTCTTCCCCTGGGATATGGTGCCGCGGAGGCCAGCCTGGACCCTCCCCTGTCCCGGTCCCCATAGGAGGCTCAGTGAGAAAGCGGGAAGACCAAGGCCCAGGGGAGTTGGGGTGGTGGGGAAGGGGTGCCAGGCAGAGGGAATCGGGGTTTTATTCCATAACCATGAGGCACCATTGATTTTTTTTTTTTGGAGGAGTATACTTTTCTTTCCGGGGCACTGGGAATCTGCTCCAGGCCCTTACCGTGCGTGGCAGGTGCTTTCCACGTGAACTCCTTTCACCCGCGACTTGCCGTTGAGCGGTTTTTGGAGCTGGGGGAGTGAGTGTTGCCAAGCAGGAGTCGAATCCAGCCGGGAAGGCCTCCGGGTGTCCAGGGGAGCAAACTGCTTACAGGGTCTGTCCAAGAGTAGGAGAAAGGGTGAGAATCCCAAAACAGAGGCTTCGGGGTTTTTGGTTTGTTTGCATGCTTTTGGGGCCACACCCGGCGATGCTCAGGGGTTACTCCTGGCTCTGTACTCAGGAATTACTCCTGGCGGTGCTCGGGGGAGCATATGGGATGCTGGGAATCGAACCTGGATCGGCTGCTTGCAAAGCAAACGCCCTACCCGCTGTGCTATCTCTCTATCCCGCTACAGAGGCTTCCTTGAAGAAGCCCCATAACTTCATGCTGAATGGAGAGGAATACTTATTTGCAGGGGAGGGGACACACCTGGCAGAGCTCAGGGGTCACTCCTGCCTCTGCTCTCAGGAATTACTCCCGACAGTGCTCAGGGAACCATATGAGGCGCCAGGGTTGAACCCAGCTCAGCCACATGCAAGGCAAGTGCCACCCCACTGCATTCTCCAGCCCCTCGGATGGGGGAGCTCGTGGCATTTCCAGGCTGACTCTCTGCTGCAGGGAGAGGAGCAGGAGAGCGGGCAGGCTGCAGTGCGGGGCGTGGTGCTGCCCGTCAGCATGGCTGGGGGCAGACACCCACAGGTGGGCAGGGAAACGGTTCTGGACGTGCTTTGCAAAGCCAAGGGGCACAAGAGTGGTACTCAGCCACCTCCTCTCCACGGTTTTTTCTGGGCCACTCACCCGCCGCCCACCGGGCTCCACGCGTGGAGGTGGCTGTTTCCCCAGGCTGGTTCCGTCTCACCCCGTCCTCCCGCTTCTCTCTCCCCAGCCTGCCCCTGGACCAGACGCTCCCCCGCCAGGGCCCCAGCCAGCCCCTGTCCTTCCCCGACAGCTACCAGACTCTCCCCAGAAGCAGCCGGCACCCCTCGGGGAGCTCGTCGCCCCCGCCCCGCAACCTGCCCAGCGACTACAAGTACGCGCAGGACCGGGCCAGCCACCTGAAGATGTCCAGCGAGGAGCGCCGGGCGCACCGGGACGGCACCGTGTGGCAGCTCTACGAGTGGCAGCAGCGCCAGCAGTTCCGGCACGGCAGCCCCACAGCACCCATGGGCGCCGGCTCCCCGGAGTTCGCCGAGCAGGGCCGGAGCCGGAGCCTGCTGGAGGTGCCCCGCTCCATCTCCGTGCCCCCGTCGCCCTCCGACCTACCGCCCCCGGGGCCGCCCCGCGTCCCCCCGGCCCGGCGGCCACACACGCCCGCCGAGAGGGTCACCGTGAAGCCGCTGGAGCAGAGGAGGAGCGTGGACAGCACCCTGGGGGACTCGCCCAGGAAGGTCCGGGGCCAGGGCACCAAGGTGAGACGGGGCCGAAGGACCCAGGAGGCGCCAGCACCCGGGCGGGGGTGGGCAGGGCAGGAGTCGCCGAGCCTGTGAGATTCCGGCACAGATGCCAGCCCTTGGGGATAGTGATGGTGGCTGCTCCTTCTGCCAGCCCAGTAGAAGCCAGATGCAGACAACAGGCTTTCATTCTTCTGACCTGGGGAGGTAGGGGCACGCCTCAGCCGCTCAGAGATCACAGGAGAGAGGTCAGGTCTGGCATGCAAGATGCCTGGGTTGGGACCAGGAGTGAGCTCCAGAGCACTGTTGGGGGTGGCCCAGAGGACAGAACAGAACATACAGAGACACACAAGTTGGCATTTGCTGCCTCACTACAGGAGAGTCAGGCCCGGGAGGCTGTTCTGCCCCTTCAGTTCTTTTTTTTTTTATTATTTTTTGGGGTCACACCCAGCGATGCTCAGGGGTTACTCCTGGCTCTGAACTCAGGAATTACTCCTGGCAGTGCTGGGGGGATCATATTGGATGCCGGGGATCGAACCCGGGTCGGCCGCGTGCAAGGCAACGTCCTACCCGCTGTGCTGGCCTCCTCCAGTTCTTTCTGATGAACTCCGTGCGCCTTGCCACCCTCGGAGGGGCTGAATCCCACAGAGCATCCTTGTTTTGGCCTGGTGGGGACCAGCCGTGTCCCCTGTTTAAAAGCCAGCTTGAGGCTCAGAAAGCTGCAACATGGGGGAATTACCACAGAACTGGGCACTGCTGGCCCTGGTCTGGTCCTCACGGTGACTCCTGTCCCCGCTCACAGAACTCCTTGCATGTGGACCGCCGCTCCATGCCCTCGATGGGGTACATGACCCACACCGTCAGCGCCCCCAGTTTACACGGCAAGTCGGTAAGCAGCTTTCCCCCGCCAAACCCCCTCCCCGCACCAGCCAGTCCACTGCGACCCACATCCTCCTTTCAGAGATGGGGAAACAGAGGCTCAGAGATGTGGAGCGACTTGCTCAGGGCCCCTCGTTGGCACTGCCCACTCCCCCCCCCAGATCAGAGGAAGTTGTTGGGGGTGGAAGTGGGAGGGGAGTGGGGGAGTGGGCGGCCCCTTCTCTTTCCACCGTGCCCCCCGTCCACCTTCTTTTTCTCCCCTGGTTTCTGATTTCCGGAGTTTGACAGCATCTTCAGGGCCCCGGGGAAGCCGTGCTGCGCCCGTTGGTCGCTCTTTCCTTCCTGCAGCCTCTTCTCTCCCTCTGCCTCCGTTATCTGCCTCAGTGGCAGAGCTTCAGGCCGGGGTGGCCCGCCAGCGTCACCTCTGTGCAGTCCGGCCCCGGGGTGGTGACGAGCCACCTGAGCGAGCGCCGTGCTCCCGTGGTGGCTCACACCCTCCCGATGTGTCTGCGCGCCCACAGCTGGAGGAGCTCTCCCTGCTTCTCGGCCGGCTGCGGCGGCACCAGGCCAAGCTGGCCAGCGTGCGCAATTTCGCCGTGGGCCAGTTACTGCAGCACGAGCTGACCTTTCCCACCTGCCAGGTCAGCGCCGCTGGGCATGCCCAGGGCCAGGGAGTGACCTGCGGCCCTGTGCACTCTGTCTCTCTGTCTCTCTGTCTCTCTCTCTCCCTCTGTGCCCGCGCTCCACTCTGTGCTCTGGGGCTGGCCTGCTCCTGTCTCCTTCCCTGCCTGCTTGCTTCTGGATGCTTCTGCCAGACTCTGCAGCCAGGGTGGGGCCCCCCTGCATGTGGGATGGGGGAGGGATGGTGCTGTCCCTGCTGTGTGGGTTAGGGCCCACTGGCGGTGCTGGCTGGCATCCCTGTGGCCCCCTGTGGACGTGGCCCGGGAGGCTGAGAAGCGGCTGTCAGTCTCTGTCGTCTGCACCAAGCCGCCTCCCCCCTTCTCCCAGTGACCCTCCTGGTGAGTTCCTGGCTGGAGCGGTGGGTGAGGAGAGCGGATCCTTTTAACTACCTCAGGGCTCAAAGGAAGTACCTCGGGTGTGGGCAGGCGGGCACTCCCTGGGCAACCTTAGCAACTTCACTGTTGTTCTTCATGCGGCCAGTCGTTCCAGGAGGCAGATAAGCAGGTGTTGAACCTGCTTCTCGAAGGAGGAGGAGGAGGAGGATGGGAATGGCCCCTTTCCTAACCCGCCCCATGGGAGTGACTGGAAGTTTATGGGAAGGTCAGGGAGCATGTAACTTGGCATACATGTGGATCAGCATCCTTCGAAATAATGTTCCTCTGATCTGCCCTTCCTGCCAGAGGACTGTCGAGGGCCCGGGATGCCTGGGGAAGGGGAAATACAGGAAGGAGACAGGATAGGGACAGAAATGAGACCTGGCTAGCCACTGGGGTCCCCTTCATGCAGAAAGAGTGCTTGCCTCCGGCCTCATGCTGTGGCTGTGTGTGTGTCCCGCTGTACGCGGGGTTCGCCCCCGCCCCCTCCAGCCCTGGCCTGCCAGGAGTCCCAGAAGTCATCCGGGCAGGTCTCACCTGCATGGTTTCTCCTGAGCGCCTCCACCCAGTGTGCCTCCACCCCCCAGTTTGCTCTGTGTTCTGTCCCCCGGGAAGGGGGGCTCTGGGAACCCGAGGGGCCCTTTCCTCTGCCCTTGGGGGGGCTACTTGCTGTCACAAATGACACACAGGGATGACTGATTGGACCCTGACACGGACACATTGTCATCCCCATGGCAGGAGGTGGGGGTGGGGGAGTGGTGCCTGGTTCCAGAAACATCTAGGCAACTGCAGGGCAAGGCGGTGGGTTTCCTGCTCTGGGCTCCCCCAGATTCTATGGAAACCTCCCTGGGTCACCCGGGTCAGCGTTTCTCAGCCCTTTTCCAACCTCTGCCTCCTCCTAACCTTGTTTGCTTCCTGTGGCTCCCCTCTCCTGCCAGTCTCTGCCCCCCTCCCCACCACCACCAACACCATTTGCAATTTTTACCTTGAGGGCCCACAGATGGTCAAATACTAGGTGACCGCTGGCCTCTCCAAGGTGTCTGTTTACAGTTGGGGAGGGGGGTTCTTTGCTTCGTGCATGTGACGTCAACCCAGCACGACCATCTGGGGATGGGGCAGGAACTGGAGCGCCCGTGACTGGTAGCACCTGAGGACAGCACGTCCTTTTCCGGCTCTGGCTTGGAACTCGCCACTGGCCCAAGCTCTGGTGGCATGTATGGCTGTGTCATCCCAGATGTCGTCGTTCCCCCATCCCTGCCCCATGCCGGTCCACAAGCTGGCTGTTACCTCGAGATCACCTGTAGCTCCGCCCTGCGGGTCCAGGGCCTTGAACGGCATTGGCACCCTTGCCCTGTGGCTCTGACTGCGCTGGCCTGCTGTAGTCCCTTGTCCCTGGCGCTGTACTGGCTGTCTCGGATATTCACATGTGAAGTCGCACTCTTGGGGCCTCTCAGGGCTCACGTCTGACTCTGTCTCTGTGCTTTGTCTGAAGGCTGATGATACCTACCTCCAGCTGAAGAAAGACCTGGAGTACCTGGACCTCAAGGTGAGTGCCGGCAGGAGTTCAGCCTCCGTGGCACACCGTCAAAGCTCTCCCGAAGCCGGCAAGCGTTCGGGTCCCCAAAAGAGGGCTCGGCCTTGTCGGTCAGGGATTTATTTCTCTCCTCTGCTGCCTGGGCACAAACTCTTCCTCTCCCCGTGCTTGTCCAGGGCCAGACACTCCTCCAGGCTTCTTCTTCAGGGCTTGCTGATGAGGGGGATGGGGGGGGGGCTTTGGTTCGCAGGCTCTTTTATTTTTATTTATTTATATATTTTTTGGTTCCTGCAGATTGGTTTTCAGCCCCATGAACTCTGACCAACTGCTTTCTTTTGTTCCTGGGGATGCTTAGTTCCATGTGGAATGAAGGGGCTCTGGGGCGGGGGGGCTCATGGTGTTCCATACCCCTCCCTATCCCCACTTCATTTCGGGAGTGAGCACCAGGCCCTTCCAGTGGTCCAGATGCCTCTGCTGACAGAGAATGCTGGGAACATGGAGATGCTGAGGAGCTGACAGTCCCTTTTGTGGCTTCCCAGGGCTTCCCGCAGCTCTGCTGTGAAAAGCATTTCTTATTCCTGAGCCATGAGACCCGAGAAGGAATGTGACTTTTAATTAGCTGTGGGTGGAGCGGCGGGGGGTGGGGGGGGGACCAGGCTCCCCCCATGCACCTGATGGGAGAGGTCTGAGGTCTTGTCTTTGGCTGGGTCGGGGCAGGTGAAGTGTATCAGGTCCCATGGCTGCTGGTGGAGGTGGGGCTTTCCTCTGGCCCAGGCCAGATGCTAGTTAAACTGCGAATACCTGCTGTGTGTGCGAATACCGGCTCTGGAAAAGCTTGGCAGAGATGGAAGAAAAAAAAGGGGGGGGGGATTCTCTCTAACTTGGAGAAACTTCCAGTCTGGTTGGGGAAAGAAAGTCCCTAAATGATGCATATTTGTTGGGCTGGAGAGATAGTACTGCTCGTACCGTGGGGTGCTTGCCTCACACCATGCCCCCCGACCCCGTTTCAGTCCCCAGCACCCCATAGGGTCCCCTGAGCCTCACCAGGAGCAACCCTTGAGCACCGCTGGGTGTCACCCAAAGACAAAACAAAACACAGCAACAACCACAAAAACCAGCGCATCACAGATCTGCCTAAAGCAAATTGTGCGGAAACCTGCGTGGTTTCTCAGAGCTGAGACAGTGAGGATGAGGAAGGTTTCGGGAGGAGGAGATGCATGTGGGAACTTGGGAAGCTGCAGGGTGCAGGAAGGTTGAAGTTATAGGGATGGGGAGTGGGGGGGTGCATGGGGAATGCTGGACATGGCCCAGGTTCCTGGCTCTGTCTCAGACCTCAGGAAGGAAGGGGCAGTGATGAGTTTTGAGGTGGGGGATGAGGGGTGCTCTGTGATCCAGGGCGCTTTCACCTTCCGAGACCCCAGACAGGAATGTAAGTGGTGGACACATGGGTGTTCCATCTTGACTGCACCCAGTGTTCAGGGCCTGGCCACACCCCCCCCACTGCCCCACAGATGCTCACATGCTCCACGTAACCCCCCTGCAGCATGGAGCTCTGGTCTTCTGCATGGCGGTCCCAGACCCCCTATTTGATTCTTCTCCCTGTAACTGCTGCCCAGGATCAGCAGTTAACATGAAAGTGTTCATACCACATATCTAGGGCACCATGCACCCCGGGACCAGCAGTTCATGCGAATGTATTTGCACCACGTGCCTAGGCACTGTGCACCCCGGGAGCAGTGTGGCTCGCCTGCATCCCAGTGTACCCCCGTCCAAAGCTCTCCAACGTGTCTGTGTGGTGAGGGGTGATGGAAGCACGTCCCTGGCACTTGGGGAAGGGGCCACGTGGAGCTTGTCGCAGAACCGAAAGCCCGCCAGCTCAGGGGCTGGAGTCAAGACTGGAGAATTTGAGTTAAAAGAATTGGGGGGGGGGTGGACTGAGGCCCAGGTTAGCAAAGCAGAGCCAAGAGTACTGGAGGTCCTAACGCCCAACAGAAGCTTAATAGCAGTGGACGTGGTGCGTGCCAGCCTCTGGGGTACTTAGATCTCACGGGGCCCCCCTTCCCCACTGCCCGCAGTAGGGGTGGGTGTGGCATTGGCCGAGGCTAGCTCCCATGAGGGGCTTCCCCAGGCCTGCAGAGTAGTTTGCAGCCACGGCTCTGTTGCCACGTGCTCTCAGGCCCTTTCCCTCCCTGCCTCTCAACACGCCACTTTCCTCTTGATGCTTTTTGATTTTTTGAAGTTGCTGAGAGGGGGCCAGCTCGAAGTGTGCCCGAGGTGCCCAAGAGAAGCAGCGGACATCCATGGGGCATCTCTCTGGCTAATTGTACCCCGTGTCCAGTATGCAGGGGCTGGACTTTGTGGACATTGTCAGCTGTGTTGATATCATCATTTTTCCTGTCTCGATGCTTTTATTCCCGGGGCCGAGCACCTCTGGGGGAAACGTGTCACCCCCGGTGAACTCAGTGAGCGACACTCGGCCCCTCCCAGTAGTACGTGGGGGCCACAGCGGCCTGGAGATGGCAGACGGTTGGGCGGGATGCCGTCTCGGCCTCCATCACAGGGCCGGGTGCCAGCTACGGGGGACCCGGTGGGCTTTTCCTGCTCTGCTCACATCCAACTGGGGCATCAGCTCCCATCTGGGTCTCACAGCTGGCTCTGCAAGACTTTCCTGGCCAGTGTTCCAGGATTTTCTCCAAAGTCAGCTCTGGAACAGTTCCCTTTTGTTTTTAATTGTTTTTTAAAAATTTCCCTGCTCATGGATTAGAAAGATCAACACCACCAGAATGGCCATACTCCCCAAAGCCTTATAAAAAAATTCCTTAAATTTAGGTTCAAAAAATAGTGACTGTGGTCGACTTGGAGAGTTGTTTTTTTTTGGGGGGGGGTGGTTTTTTTTTTCTTTCAACTTTTTAGGTCACACTCAACAATGCACAGGGGTTACTCCTGGCTCTGCACTCAGGAATTACTCCTGGCGGTGCTCGGGGGACCATATGGGATGCTGGGAATCGAACCTGGGTCGGCCGTGTGCAAGGCAAAAGCCCTTCCCGCTGTGCTATCGCTCCAGCTCCGATGGAGATTATTTCATTTTGTCTTTTTTTTTTAAGTGACACAGATAGTTTTTATTGAAAAAATTATTTAGAAAGATAGGAGGGAAAAGAGAGGAATACATGTTCAAGAGAGAAATCGAGTTTCTCCAGAGTGGGAGAGATACAAGTTCAAGGGAACAGGGGCTTGAGAGAACAAGCTCCCTGGAGAAGATTTTCAGGAAAAGTAGGAAATCATGTTTTCCCCATAGTAACCTGGAGAATCAAATTTAAACAGTCAAATAGAAAAGAATAAAGGGGAGGGCAAAGGTAATGATGAGAAGTAGCTTGTGATTTTTTTTTTTTAAACTAACCCAAATCAATAAGTCAAACAAACTGCCAGAGCAGAGCCTATCACCGGGGCTGTGAACTTTATCTCCTGCCAGTAGTTCACGGATAGAGGAAGCAGTTCACAAACTCCGTGGTATCAAATTTAGTTTTGGTTCTACGGGAGCAGAAAGTACAGGCAGAAGGAATCCCTCACATAAAAAAAAAAAAACAACACAACAGCGAAACTGGCAGAGCAACAGCTGGAGCGGGTGCTCTGCGGGCTGAGGGCCCAGTCTCAGTCCCCAGCCCCGAATCGTACCCTGAATGAACACTGCCGGTAATGCTCAGCCAGGAAGAGCCCCCTGAGTATTGCCGGGTGTGACCCCCAGACTGAACCAAATAACAGACATGGACCAGGCCCTCCCAGCACGAAGGGTTACAAAAGGTGATTTCAATGGCAAGCCGCCAAGCTGCTGGCCTCCCTGCCGGCAGGACAGTGTGTGAATGGGCACTGTCATGTGGGAACTCACCCCCAGCTCCCCTGCCCCTGCCCAAACTGGGCATCCTGTGCCCTCCCACCTGCCCCAGGCAGAAGCTTGTCCCCTCGGACTCTCCCTGAGCACAGGTCCTTCTTGTGGGAGCAGGTCTTTCCCATGGCCCCTCTCTGAGCTTCCTCCAACTTCTGGGCATCATCGTTCATCATCCATGCCCCTGATCACCCTTCTGTGTCCCCACAGGTATACTGTCGCTATATGCAGCTGTTGCAGTTGGGCCTAAACACATGGGCTCTAGGACTCCTCCCAAGCCCGTGAGTGTGGGGCTGTTGAAGGAGGACCTATTTATCTTTATATATGTACATAGTATTGTTTGCAGTGCCAGGAATTGAACCCAGGGCCTGACATGCAAGGCCAGTGCTCTGCCTGGGGAAGATGATGAGGCCCAGCATCTGAATCCTGAAGGGACTGAGGCCTGCCTGTGAGTTTTCTGTTTAGAATGGCTTTTTCTTTTCTTCTTTTCTTCTTTTGGGCCACACCTGGAGATACTCAGGGATCATTCCTGGTGGGGTTCAGGGAACCATATGGGGTGCTGTGAATTGAACCTGGGTCAGCCGTGTGTATGGCTAACACCCTGCTCACTGTATTCTCTCTCCCACCTTGAAATCTCTTCCCCCCACCTCCAATTCATTTTTCTCTTCTTATTCATTTTCTTGCCACACCTGTGATGCTGTAGGCCTATTTCTGGTTCTCTGCTCAGCATTGACCCCTCGCAGTGCTCAGGGAACTATTCGTGGTGCCAGAGATTGAACTGGGGTCAGTTGCATGTAAGGCAAGGGCCTAACTTGCTATACTCTCTGGCTCCACTCTTTTTATTTTATCATTATTATTTTATTATTTTATTTTATTTTTTGCTTTTTGGGTCATACCCGGCGATGCACAGGGGTTACTCTTGGCTCTGAGCTCAGGAATTACCCCTGGCAGTGCTCAGGGGACCATATGGGATGCTGGGAATCGAACCCGGGTCGGCTGCGTGCAA
>JAOXYA010000045.1:29368782-29379838 GCA_028565675.1 Sorex palustris | reverse complement strand
AGTCAAGGACTGGGTGGATGGAGCTGACGTCTAAGCTTCTTTGTTCTGGCGGTATGACCTGAAAACCTCCCGCTTCCAGCGCAGCAGCTGCCTAAAGCCGCCCTGTCCTCCAGGACGGTGCCGCACTACCCCCCTTTAAGCAACGGACTTCACTACACCTTTGTCTAACACCTGCAAGTAAGAGCTCTGCCTGGCGTGGCCCCCTAGTGCCGAGCATGACCCCCCCCCCCATCATTGCAGTGCCGCCCCCCGCTGACGCTTCCTTCCTGGGCAAAGCGGCCGCTGGGCCCCCACCCCCACCCCTGGAAGGGAGCAGGCAGGAGCTCGGTCTCAGGGGCTCGGGCCTAATAGAGAAGGAGTGCAGGGATTTGGCTGGGGGGCGTGGTAGTCCAGGGTCCCCCTGGAATCACAGAGACTCGGACTCTCCAGTCTGCGTAACTTCCCTGGCCCCAGAGAACCACGCAGGGCTGGCCCAGCAGCGGGAGGGAGCACAGGAAGGGTCAGATCTCAGCTCAGAGCACTTGGGTTCAGGAAGTGAAGGAACCAAAGTCTGGGGATGTCCCCGTCCCACACACAGCTGTAGAAGCTGAGGCACCACGCGGGAATGGAGAGTCCCCTCCACGTCACACGGAAGAGGTGTCAGAGCCAGGACTGGGACTGCCCTGGGGACTGTCACCGAGGTGGGGGGCGGGGGTGCTGTGGGGGCACCCGGGGGTGGGGGAGCTCAGAGATGAGAGCCCTGCGGGTCCCTGGCTGGTTGCTGCCAAGTCCAGTTTCTCCCCTGGAATGGGAGGGTCAGAGCAGGAGTCAAGCTGTCCCCCAGTCCCCACCGACTGTCTCCTAGTGCGCCTCACGGAGGCCCCGTTGGCCTCGGGGGGGACGCCCCTTGTTTGCCTGCAATGCACTAGCATTTCCTGGGGGTCCAACAGGCCACTCCAGGGGATCCTCACCCCCTTTTCACAGATGAGGAAACCAAACTCCAAGGCCACGGGCGGGGAGGAGGGTTGTGGCTATCCACGTCAGAACTGGGCACCGAACCTCTTGGGTGTGTCGGCCGAGCCTGGATCCATGTGCCTGCCCCTTTGGACTCCTCCCGGCCCTGCCCTGGGCGCTCAAGGCCTTTGCATGAGCACTTGGGCGTGAGCACTCAACAGAGTCTGGCCTGGGGCACCCAGAGCCAGAAGGTCCAGGAAGAGGAAAAGAGCCGTAAGCGCTGGAGGGCCAGAAGCTCAGGAAAATGCTCAAGCAGGGGCCCCGGGGCTCAGTCTGTCCCCATGGCCTGAGCTGGTGACCAGCAGAGGGAGAGCTTAGTGCATCCCACCCCACGTGACTGTGAGAGGTCCCCTCTGTCCCAGCCGGGCTCACTGCCCTCAACCTCCCTAGATGGCTGTGAGCGCCCCACAAAGGCGGAGAGACAACCCCAGGATCCGCTTTGGTCAAGCCTTGGGTGCTGTCAGAGCAAGGACCCAAGCTAAGGGTCCAGGAGGGACTGGGGGGGGGGGAGAATTTTCTAGAAGTGGGAGGAGTGGAGGCAGGCTGGAGCCCAATGCCCATGAAGCCCCCCGGAAGCCGAGGGTGCCCCCCGTAGCGGCCGCCTTGCCCCCGCCCCCTGCTCTGCTACTCCCGCTGCAGTCAGCCGCCAGCCTGCACCTCCCTGCGTACACCTGTGCCCGTGTGTGTGCCCGCCGCCTGCCCCCCGGGTGGGCAAGCCTCTGCCACCTCTCATTGTCCCTCTGTGCTCTTTGCCAGCCCAGGCAGCCACTGACCCGTGAGCCCGTGTGCCGAGGAGACAGCCGGAGCCAGGGTGCAGAGGAGACAGAGCAGGCTGCCAGCCGCAGGGTCCTCGCCAGAGGGGCCACATCCCGACATAATGCCCCCTCCCCTCATTCCCCCCCCCAAGTGGGAGAAAAAAAGACTTGTTTTAGTGCAGATTTCTTTTTACCTATGACCAAGGCACTTTTGATACATGCTGTAAAATACTGACACTGTATTTTAGAAATCAGAATCTATTTTATCACGTTGACCTCAAGGGCTGAGTGGCTGGGGAGGATGCGGGGATGGGGAGCCGCGTGTCCGGATTCAGGGACCCTTTGGGTGACAGGTAGGGAAGGGGAGGAGAGGGACCCACCATCGGGGTTGGATAGTGTGCCCAGGCAGGCGAGCGGGCGGGCAGGGTTCGGCACCAGCCTGGGGGACCCCGTCCATCCCTCCCCGCCCCCCACCAGCTTCAGGCATCAGTCTCTGGCTGCAGTTAGTGGCGTGGTGCAGGGGCTGGGTTGAGGAGCTGCCTTCAGCTCCAGAGCTTTGATGCCCCAACCTGCTCCTCTCGGCAAAGGGCTCTCCTCGGAAAGGAGGAAGCAGTTGGCTTTAATTCTGAAAATATTCCTTGAAACAGAAAAGGTGAGGAAACACCTTTTATTGTATCTTTAAGCAATAAACTCCACTCCGGGTGGCTTCTCCCTGAAATTTCCCAGTGGCCAGCCGGGTTGGGAGAAGGATCCAAGGACCCCCATCTGCCCCCCAGGACACGGGTGCAGTGGAGGAGGCAGGTGGGAGATGCCCACCGTGTGGACGCCCGGCCACGAGCTCCAGCCCGAGGTGCCCTGAGGGCTGCCAAGCCGAGGCAGCGGCTGCACCATCCCGAGCTCCTGAGTGTCTACTGACTGGGAATGACGCTTCCAAGGGAAAGACAAGAAAAAAAAAAATGATTGGGTGGGGCCCCGCTTTCAATGAAACTTTGTTTTTGAGTATGGTCAGAGAGTCTTGACTATATTTAGAAGTTGCTGTCTATTTTTAACTAACTCCATATGCTGCCAGTATCAACTTCGTGACATTTGCCAAAACAAGATTTTATTTTTGCCTTTATAAGATTTTGTTGGGGGAAAAAATGAATATTTTGCAAGAAAAAATTAATTTAAATAAAAATGTAATAGTTTGCAAAAAAAATGATGTACAGATTAAAGTATCAACCTAATCTGCTTCCTGATGGCTGTGGTCTCACGAGGGGCCTGTGTGAGTTTGCTTTTCCAGTTCTCTCTCGAAAATTCCCATTGTCAGATCTTGAGTCTGCCTGTGCTCACCGGTGTTTCTCATGATGACATTTTCCTTGACTTCTGATTGGCTTTGAGGGATGGAGGGGAAGAGGGTTGTGTTGGGCCCCTGCAGCTGCTGGGGGCATTGGGGCTGGAGGCTGCGCCTGTTAGGGGCTGTGGACACCGCGGGAGGCTGGTTTCACAGGAGGGGACCCTCAGGCCCCCTTCTAGTGGGGTGGGGTAGTGATGGCCCCTTGCAAACGCTCTGCGTGTTGGATTCATTCTGACTGACCGATGCTTGAGCCCAGAGATCAGAGCCCACTCAGAGCAGGGCAACGGCTCTTTTCCAGTTTGTTGTTAACAGCCATTTGGTTTTTCTCATTTTTTTTTTCTGTTGCCAAGAAGAGCACCCAAGGTTTCATGTGACTTTTCCAACGGTTTCAACTGGGGAAAGTAGATGCCAAGTCTCTTTCCACAGGGGACATAGTTGCTCATTTTCCCACTGATCTCTTTTTGAATGTGAAAATAAAAACCAGTCCCCTGCTTTTTTAAAGGCGTGATTTGGAAATTATCCCCAGAATAGATGAGAGAAGAGGACAGATCCTCTATAACGAAACACAAAGGCAGAAACATCAAAATAAAAGCCAAAAGGGGTATGGAGGGCGGTCCCATGCCATGCAGCTCTTTGGAGACCTCATCTGAAAGTGTGTGTGGTGGTTTCCTTGTTTCATGCTGTTTCTGTCACAGAAGCTGGCAAAGACACAGACATGCACACATGCTCCTAGACACACGGTAGACACACACCCACAGACACACGCACATATAGACACAATGTACCCAGACACACCACAGATGCACCCACAAACATGCACACACAGACACACACGTGGACACATGAACTTGCACAAGACATGTACACGAAGACATGTACACATAGAGACACCCAGACGTGCACACACGCAGGGACACATACACATAAACTCTCACACATAGACACATGCAGACATACACATGGATATGTAGACATGCAGTCATAGACACAGACATATACACATGGACACACAGATACATGCATACACACACGCACACAGGCTCATGCCCATACAGGCACAAACACACATGCACACAGACACAGGCACATACAGGCACAGACACACGCACCCACAGACCCAGTCCTACGCAGAAGGCATTTGGACACTCCTCATGTTCCAGGCTTCCACCTTCACAACACGTGAGCTCTTCCCAGTTTGTTTCTTAAATTTTAAACAGGGACCACAGTTACCAGTATTGAGGGACTCAGTACCTCTCCCGTGATACTGTGCATGCCTGAAGGTCCAGTGCTCAAAGAGCTACCAGAGAAGCCCGACATTGCCTGGAGGACCATCTGATCCCAAGGACAAGAACTCAGGGCCTCGCACTGGCCAGTCCTGTGCTCTCCCACTTATGTTTCCGGCCCTTCTGTCTCATTCTATTAGCAAGAACTAACAGGATGGTTTTGGGATCTAGAATGAAATGGGCTTTCCTGATCCTCACTTCAGCCCCTCCCCCCCCCCGCCCCTTGTTGCCTGGATTCTCAGCATGAACAAGGCCTGGGTAAAGTCCATCAAGTGTGTAAAAAGTAAAATCTCTATTGTGTAGGCTTCAGTGGACTCAGTGGGCAAATGTGCTGAGATGTGTAGACCAGGGGCTGGAGCAATAGCCCACGGGTAGGGCGTTTGCCTTGCCTGTGGCCAACCTGTGTTCGATTCCCAGCATCCCATATAGTCCCCTGAGCATCACCAGGAGTAATTCCTGAGTGCATGAGCCAGGAGTAACCCCTGTGCATCGCTGGGTGTGACCCCACCCTCCAAAAAAAGATGTAGACCACATCACACACACACACACACACACAAACACTTCGTTTCTATTTGCTCACCAATTTCTGGCCTTGCCTCTGAGTGGGTGACATATTGGGGGCGGGGTGGCTCACTGACTAGCCTTTCCCCCTTCCCCAACCTCTAGCCCTTGAGTGGCCTTTGGCTAATCTGGGTTCTCCGCAATTCTCCTGGCTATTGGCCACAGCTCAGGGCCAGGGAATCCTCAGCTTGTAGGTGGTAGAGCTGGGGAAGATAGGACTAAGCTCAACCAGAGCGCATGTGGGGCTTTCAGCATGCCCTGGCCGCTGTACTGACCTCCTGGTCAGTCCTTCTGTGTCCTCACGGAGGGTGGGAAAGATGCAACACCTGCCTACTGCAGTTGTGGAGTTTGTGAAATCCCAGGTATGCATTTGCTGTGACCTCAACAAGATCGAAGTGAAGTTTTTGTGAACTTCAGAAATCAAATCAAGAAATAGTAGAGAATTATATTCCATCGAAGAGTTGGAACTCCTCTGACAGCCCAGTCCTCGTTCCTGGGGTCTCTTGGAACTGTCCCGGGTGACCCCTTGCTCCGCAGCAGCTGTACAGGCCCTGGACCTGGTTTGAACTGTCCCCGTGCCCCAGGCTCCGGCCGAGGCCTTGAGGGAACCTATCATGGTTCATGGACTTGGGGCGGGGGGCAGGTTCTGAAACTTTGAAAAAATATGTCACAGAGTTAATTTTAATTAAACTTATTTGTTTGTTGAAAAAAAAAAGCATGCAGTGTGTCTGCTGCAACAATGTCTCAGCCTTTTACCCCCTCGACCTTGTTTCCATCCCACCCCCATCCCACCTCCGGGTCCCCTAGTCTCATGATGTTCCCCCATCGCCGTCAATGCAGTTTTCACCTGTGACCCTTTTGCAGTGCTCTGTTTGGTGGGGGAGAAAGGAGGGTGTTCCCAGGGGACACATTCAGTCCCCGGTTGAGAAACGCCGGTCTAATGCATAGATGACAATTCTGAGACCTGGCAGGAGAAACTGAGAGCCCTCTGCCTCTGGCTCAGCCTCCGCCTGGGCTAGGAACTCCGCCACGTGTTTGACTGTTATGAAAAGAACAAAGAGAAGAGGCCAGAGGGGGCTGGAAGCAACGACAGCCCCCGCCCCCGCCCGTAAACACGCCGGTGCTTTGCCGCCCGCACTCCAAAGGCTCCCACTTTCATTGCTCTCCCAGCAAAGCAACCTTTCTTCAGAGCGCGTGGTGCCTACAAAGGCAGAGTACAAAATGTGCACACATCACAGTCCCCGCAATTCTGTTTGAACAAGCATATTGATTGGGCCTGACCCTGTTACACTTTTTCCCTATTATTTGAAAAGGTGCCTCTAAGTGTGGTGAATTGAACCGGCGGAGCTGAACTTTCCATGAAAACTTCTCGCGGTATTTCTGGAGTTCAAAGCGTTTGAATTTTAAAGGGCATTTTTAATATGAGTCTGTTGAGGATTCTCGGCCGCGGCCCAAGCAAGGGTGTTCAATGCAGATGAGGCTGGAGCCAGCCCCCTCGTTGGGGAGGATGCGGGTCCAGGCTTTGAGGACAGGGCTCAGACGCAGACCTGGGAGCCGTCCACAAACCCCTTTGGTGATTTGTTTAACACATTCATTGCCTTCCTCATGAGGACATGAACTTTCTAGGAACAAGAATGTCTTGGTTGGGGATGCAACTCACCGGTAGAACACGTGTGTGTGTGTGTGTGTGTGTGTGTGTGTGTGTGTGTGTGTGTGTGTGTGTGGACCTGGGTTCGATCCCCAACACCACACACACACAAACAAGAATGCCCATCTTTTTCTTTTCTTTTTTTTTTCTTTTTGGGTCACACCCAGCAATGCACAGTGGTTATTCCTGGTTCATGCACTCAGGAATTACTCCTGGCGGTGCTCGAGGGGACCATATGGGATGTTGGGAAGTTCGGCCGCCTGCAAGGCAAACGCCCTACCTGCTGTGCTATTGCTCCAGCGCCCTGATTCACCATTATTAACTCCCAGCGTTGGGCCTTGCACTAGACACTGAACTTTGCTTCTTCCTCTAAAAAGTGGAGTGACAAATCCCAACCTCGGAGCCCAAGCGATAGTGCAGCTGGCTAGGCCCATGCCTCAGCGGCGTCAGCCACGTTTGCTCACTCCCTAGCATTGCCAGGACTGACCCAAACCACACTGGACCCCTAAACAAAAAAGAAAAAAATCCTACTCCTGTGATTGTGGGGACTAACAAGATTGTGGGAGCCTCTGGCCTGGGGGCATCTGCCCGCTCCCTCAGCTGATTTACCCTCCTGTTCTTGCTTTCTTCTGAGCAGGATGGCTCCTGGGGACTCTTTCCCAGACGGGGGAGGAGCATCAGGTCTGGGGTATCTATCTGCCTGAGACCTCTTCCCTCAGCCTCCTGCCCTCCGCCCTCTGATTGCCATTGCAGACAGTGGGCTGCAGTGAGTAAAGCAGTGACCTGGGCTTCCGAAGCCAAGGTGGTGAGCTGAGCGCCTGCTCGGCTGGCTCCCCATGCCATCCAGGGACTGGCAGGGTGGGGGGTGGAGGGGAGGACGGGCTGTCTCCTGAGCCTCCCGCTGTGAGGTGGCGCTGCCCACCGCAACCTCACATCCCCCTGCCTGTGCCCCTTTGATGTCAATTCCCAAACTGGAGCCCGGGGCCCGCGCGCCAAGGACAGAGCTTTGAAGTTGGCTTCTAAACTGAGCTCTCAGGAAGAAAGTTGTCGGTGGAGCCTCAGTGCACGGCTGGGCCTGGAGAGGCACGAGGAGTGCCGTGAACACCTGATAAATAATTCTTTCTGGGCCCAAGAAAGATTCGTTCCATTTAAAGGGGAGAAAAAATTCCCTTGACCTTTTCACTGAAGTTCTAGGGGACGGGGTGGAGGGTGGCGATTGGAGGGGAAGAGGGGGTTGCAGGGGGTTGTTGCATCTCATGAAAGAACTCGCGGCGAGAAGGTGGTCTGTCCCCCGAGCTGCAGTCGCTGCCATGAAAGTCTCCCTGTCCGTGAGTTTGGACCCAAGAGGCCCCTCCCTGTGTCCTGCTCTCTGCCTCCCCAACCTCATTTCCTCCTGCCACAAATGCAAGAGAGGCTGGGCGGTCCCCCTATCCCCCTCCTCCCCACACTCGTGGAGCTCAGCCTCCAGGGGGTTTGCTGCTGACCTTCCCACTAGACAGGTCTGTGCTTTCCTCAGGCCTCTACTCGGCTCCCTTGGCACTGGCTGGATTCTAGCATGTGCACTTGTGTGGTCTGTGAAAACTTCCTTTAAGGACAATTGTCACACATAGAGGCATACAGAACAATACCCCCTCAGGGTGGAGAACAAGGGCCTAACTTGTGTGAGGTCCTGGGCTTTGATCCCAGCACTGCCACAACAAAAATCAACAACAATCTTCGCTGCCTTCTAGGGGCTGGAAAAAGATAGGACAGCGTGTGTCCTGATGCAGCTGACCCCGGTTCCATCCCTGACCCCACGTGGTCCTCAGGGCATGGAGGAGGCCCCTGAGCTCTGCTGGGGGGAGAGGGGACGGGTATCCCCAACAGTGCAGGACCCAAACACCATTGCATCTCAGACCCTTGTGTTGAACCTCTGGCCCTGTTTGTTGAAGGTCACAAGGAGGGGCTCCCAAGTCTCCTGAGCATCACTTGGGAACTCCTCCCCCCCACCTTGCAAAGGAAAAACCCCATAGGCTTAGGGTAGGGAGATTAAATTATGCATGGTTGCAGTGCATGCCATCATGCACAGGGCCGCAGCGTCAATCCCTGGCACCACATGGCCTTCCCGTTACCCTCCCCCCACCGTCTCCTGAGTAGCATCACACCTGGTCCTGGTGGCCCCCAGCTCAGTGTGCTCACACACGTCACAACCAACATGCTTGGACTGGGTGTCGCTAGGAGTGGCCCCTCTGGGCACAAAAGTACTGCTAGGGTGGCTACTCAAAATCATAAAAGAGTGGGGCTGGAGCGATAGTACAGCTGGACATTTGCCTTGCACACGGCTGACCCGGGTTCGATCCCCAGCATCTCATATGGTCTCCCAAGCACCGCCAGGAGTGATTCCTGAGTGCAGAGCCAGGAGGAACCCCTGAGCATTGCCAGGTGTGACCCCAAAACCCAAAATGATGACGACGACGACGATGATGATGATGATGATGATGATGATGATGATGATGATAAAAGAGAAACTAAGAAGTACAGCTTTGTAAATGATCAGAACTGGAGCAAAATTTGTGTCACCACCTTCTGCTGAGAGATGAAAGTTTGGGTCAGAGAGATGACTCAGTAGACTGGAGCACAGGCTTTGCATGTGCAAGAACTGAGTTTGATCCCGCACACTGCACTGCAGGATCCTGAACACCGCTGGGAGTGACCTCAAAAGCACAGAACTGGAAGCAGTCCTTGAGCACAAAAGATGTAGAAACTTGACCAGAGGCTGACAGGTCTTGCCGGCGCCTTCCTACTCAATGACTGACCGCCCTCTCTGCCCATGGAGAAGAGTTCTCTGAACCTTCCCAGTCACTGCTCTTGCTTCTTCTTCAGTAACTTTACCATCTGAGCAGGCATCCGCAAATAATATAACTTAGATTTTTTCTTTCTGGAGTGTCTATGGAAGGAATTATAATATATTCATTTTTTAATGCAGCCTTTTCCCTCTAAACATGATCTTCATGGTACTCAGTGGTAGAATGTTGGCCTTGCATATGTGGGACTGGATTCCATCTCCAGTATGAAGAAAGAAGATGTGAGGGAGATCTGAAGTAGTAGTATTTGCTTATACCACTGTTGTAATAGGGCTGGCGCGATAGCACAGTGGTATGGCGTTTGCCTTGGTCAAAGCCAACCCGGCCAAGCTGGGTTCGATTCTTCCGCCCCTCTCGGAGAGCCCGGCAAGCTACCGAGATTATCTCTCCCGCATGGCAAAGCCTGGCAAGCTACCCATAATGTATTCAATATGCCAAACACAGTAACAACGAGTCTCAAAATGGAGATGTTACTGGGCCCGCTTGAGCAAATCGATGAACAACGGGAGGACAGTGACAGTGACTGTCGTAATAAATGCGCTGTTCTACATCGTACCCTTACTCCTGGTATGACATAATTTAATAGGATGTCAGTTCCACAATGGTTACAAACTGATGCATGGCTGTTGCTGCTGTCTCGGGCTTTCTCCCTTGATTTGTCACTTGTTGACTGAGAGACCCACCTCTGGAGCAGCCGAAAGAGCAAGGACCTGAGGGTCTGGGAACCATGTTAACCAGATGACTGAGCTTGGGTCCTTCTGCCGACCAAGGCACTCCTTGATTATAGCCTGTCACCAGCCTGTTTGAGACACCCACGGCTAAGTTTCTGACTCAAAAAAAGTGCCTTATTGCTTTAAGGAAGTAAATTTGGGGGTTATTTGTTGCATGGCAATATATTATAGATATTATATGCTACGGCACTTTTATTTGGGGGGGACCACATCCAGTACTACTCAGTATGTGGTGCTAGGGATTGAACTCTGGGCTCTAACATGCATTTTGAGCTGTCTCCCCCATCCTAAGCTCCAGTATTTGACTCCACCGCCACCAAGCATTACATGGGATTGCAAATACTTTCTCACATTTTCCCAGTTTGGGGGATAGATATTACTAAGTTAAAGGTAACAAATTTGTAAACTATTTTATTATTTTATTTTTGCATCATTTAAAAAATATTCTTAAATTTGTTACAAAAACGTTCCATTTTTTTTCTAGGAGCCTTGTTTCGCCTCTCACAGATCTACCTGGAATTGATT
Source organism: Sorex palustris (assembly GCA_028565675.1). NCBI lineage: Eukaryota > Metazoa > Chordata > Mammalia > Eulipotyphla > Soricidae > Sorex > Sorex palustris. The sequence goes on along the minus strand of JAOXYA010000045.1, from coordinate 29,369,163 downwards.
TTTATGGAAAGTAGTGTCAGATTTCATTTTTCCAGTTTCTCCCTCTTCCATTTGTCTTTTGTGATGACCGGGACTCGCACGCTTAGCTTAGCTCGAGAGGGGTCACCCAATTTGGTAGCTAGTACTACCCATATAAGTTTTAGAAATTTGCCAGTTTAAGCCCTGCACATTCACACCCCCTCAGGCAAACTTTTCATTTGAAACTATCTCCTGCAGAGATCACTTTGCATTGTAAAGAATTTCATCTTGGAGCTGGAGTGATAGCACAGCCGGTAGGGCGTTTGCCTTGCATGCGGCCGACATGGGTTCCCAGCATCCCATATGGTCCCCTGAGCACCGCCAGGAGTAATTCCTGAGTGCAGAGCCAGGAGTAACCCCTGT
>JAOXYA010000045.1:29237654-29250579 GCA_028565675.1 Sorex palustris | reverse complement strand
ACACAGTAACAACAAAGTCTCCAAAGGAGACGTTACTGGGCCCGCTCGAGCAAATCGATGATCAACGGGAGGGCCTTCTCTTTATAACATGTGGCAGATTTTGGATATTTGAATTTCCCATTTATTCAGAATATCAGGTTAAAGTACCTCTTTGGCATTTTATACACATAACTTTAATAACCCATTGGATTTATACATTATTTGTAGGTAAATTATACAAAGCATTTTTCAATAAGATTTTAAAATGCTAATAATAAGTACATATACTAGTTATATGTATTCAGCATGTAGAATTTAAAATTAGTTTACAAAAATGCTTTCATGGGGAAATAAATGTTATATTAAAATGCCATAGGAAAGATACAATTTCTATAAAATTATTATTAGCTCCAAACTATACCTCCTAATTTGTGGGGCCTAGAAATATTATGACGATGATGGTAATGAAAAGATTCTATTCCTTAAAATTTGATGGCTTGTTAAGTTGTCTTACATAGGCTGTGTTTTGGCACATACATATACATCTTATGATTGCAAAGCAATTATTTTTAGATATCTGGCCTAGCCTTTTCCAGGCTAACATAACTATTGTTAGATTTTCTCTTCTGAAGGATATGAATGACGAAGTTAAAATTTCACATAAAGTATGTAATTTGATCCTTGAAGTATTTGGGTTCAGTATTTCTGCCTATAAATTTTTATTATTATATTCAAGTTGAACCGCAAGAGGAAAATCTTATACACTTAAAATATTGTAATCTTCTATGGTGATACAGTGGGTTTTCATTATTTGGTGAATGGCAAACTGACTTAACAAAACTGAAAATAAATAAATCAAATCAATGCTATTTTATTTTGACTGCTTATAAAACTGATTTTAATTTTAAATACATTTAGTATAGTCAGGGACTTATGTCTCAATATTATATTTTCATTAACATGAGTCTTCAAATGGTCATTTATGTCCACATGATAAATATGTGGGGTTAATGATGGTAATTTGCCACCTGTGTCATGGAGCAATTCATTTTGATCGTTATGAAAAAATTTCCATAGTTTTCTGGTGTTTGAATTTAAGAAGTCTGAATTAAAAGGAGGAAAATGGCACCATAAAAATATTACTCTTGCCAAAAAATGAATCATGCGTAAGGTCTTAAAATAAGTAGAGAAGAATTAGAGCTATATTTTAGACAGCAGATTGGATTAATCTGAAGGATTTGTAAGAGTATCTTCATTAGGCTGTGGAGGTAATAGATGGCATTGTCCTACAAGCTTGGTAATAAAGATGGAACAGATTTTAAACCATAAACTAACTTAGTGACTTTGGCTCAATTTTCCTTCACTTCTGTATGCCTTGGAAAAGATAATGTGCTACATTTCTGTGAACAACCTGAATTTCTCTTTGCTCTTGAAAATCATAAAGTCCAACCTGCCTTTTAACACATCTAAGCTACTTGGATTAGGTAAAGTTGATTTTAAAAGAGAAAAATTGGATACTCAGCAAACCCCAGTAGATATTTTGACATTCTTTTGGAGCTGATAAGATTCGTCATCAATTCAAACCTTACCTTTCGTAGCAGAGACTTCACTAGGCCTTGAATGTTTTATGAATGACTGAGCATCCTGCTTTGCTAATAAGTTGTCTGGAAAGCAAAGACTTTCTTTGGGATGGTTTCATTCTTGGAGGAAGAAGTGTAAAGAGAAGGTACTTATGAGCTGTCATATAATTTTACAAGTTGCATAACTGTTTTTAACTAGGAAACTATCTCTGATTAAAATAACAATTGAGCTTGTAATTTTTTTTCTAAACAGCTGCTGTTATGGGGGGGGGTCATTACCTTGGAGAGCTTGAAAATAATCGTACTCCTGGTACATGGGGTATGTAGCTTTGTGTTTTACAGCAAAGCACAAAGTTTAAAGCCTATAGAAGAATGTTATTTGAAAGCTGTCAAACCATGTTAAAAAAGACTGCATCGTCAAAAGGCCCTGGTGGCCATGATTCTGCATGTAGCCTTGTCTTATTCATTATAAAATGCATGTTTATAAAGTTCCACAGAGCATCCAATTCCCAATTCACTTATATCAGCAAGACTTAACTTGCTCATTAATCTAAATTCTTTTGCAACTTTAATCTACATGTTTAATTAATCATAAAATGAGGCGGTAAGTAATTTCAGCAATGTGTGGCTTGTTATCAGATGCATTTAATCACTCTTCTGTGAGCTCATTTGGAAACACCTGAAGATGTCGAGTGCAGTTTGAATAAGCATAAATTATTCTTTGTCAGTGTACTTCACTCAACTAATAAGACATTAATTTAAAAGGCACTGTTTGTCATTTTTAGATCTTTACCAATATTTTTAGCTTAGCAATATAACTCTAATTGTATATATGATTCACAACTAGTGCCCGACATAGGAAAGGGTAAGAGTTTAATTCATTTTTCTTATTTACATGTAATTATGTCATGCAATCTTAGTTTTTAATGAGGATTAACCATCTTGTAAGTATTCATATGCTTTTGGAATAAAGTACTAATGAATTATAGTTGGAAAAATTATTTGTTGGTACAAAGGCCATGATTCCTTATCTCTTGCTTAAGTTAGACCCTGAAAGGTCAAAAATGTTCTTGTTTAGGAGATAACATTGGTTTGAGAACATAGGCACTGCACAGGTATTATTTGATGCTGTAGTTAACCTTAAAAGTTTAAGTTAAATTGCTAGATTCAGAGTTCATATAATATACATAAGTCCTTTTATATGGCCAGTCAGCTTAAAATAATTACAGTCTTATTTTCCATTTCACTCTCTTGACAGTATTGCATACTTGATAATTGCATTAAAAAAGAGATAAGAATAACAAAAGCCCACTCTTAGCTTTACAGAAAACCCCATCCCAACCCCCCAAACTATCATAAGAATGGTATAATATATATATCTCAATGTCAGTAGCATAGGAATAAAAATCACACTTTATAGGATGTCATCACCTGTCCTATTTAAGCCACAAAAGTAGTGATACATGGTAAGAAAAATTATCTCAGTGGAAACAAATTTATATACCTGCCGTGGAACATCCCTGTTCATCTTCCTCATGAACTCATTTCACTCGGATGTTAGCTGTGGATTGTCAGCAGGGAGCCAGAGGGCTTGATTCTTGTAAAGGGGAACACTGGCTTCGGCTGAAATATAGCCATACTCTCCATTTGTATCTGATGTGCCCTTCTCCTGGGCTTCTTTTCTTCAGGGATACTTTATATTGAACTGACAGTTATTTATATGTCTGTTTCTTCCTTTTATCTCAGGACTGTGTAATATTTCTCTCCTTGCTTCCATTTTAAATAGAAAAATGCTAAGAAATCTCACTTGTATCATTCACCTTATATAGGCCATGGTAGCACATCACAGTGAAATACCATTAGTTTTTTGTTTGTTTGTTTGTTTTTTTGCAACTGTTGACAAGACCTCAAATATTGGAACCTTTTTTTAAATCATCCTTGCAAAATAATATTTCATTTGAAATTAAATCACTCATTTTTGCTAATTCTATTTTAATGGGAATAGTTGTTCTATTTGGGAGGTATGAACTTAACTTTCTTCATAATACTTTTTTCAAATTCCAGTGCATAGCTATATGGGGTCTAATATGAAGGCTCATCATTGGTTTTTCTTGATATGAAACCTCAAACTTCTTTGACCAACTTCCTCTGTCAAAATTTGAGATAATTTTTCCAAACTGATTTATTTTCTAACTTTCTTTTGGTGCAAAGAAACAGTGCAGTGGCCTCACCCTCTTTCTCTAGCTGATTATTAAAGTTGGCACATATGATTTGTATGGCATATTCAAGAGAAAAATCTTAAACTTAGTTTCGTGAACTCAGATGTCTGAATGTGGGTTTATGCAGATCACCCATGGATGCAACTTGACCCAAAACACAAACACACTGACACTTTTCCAGACTTGCAATCAAGGCCATTCTTCACAGCCCATTAGGAGGCGTATGTGCTGGATGATGACTCCTCCAGTAGGTGCTGCTGAATGAGAGGGCTTTTCATCCCCAGCTGAACTGACAGATAACCTTCCAAAAGTCTTATCCTATTTCATTTTTTGCTGTTATTTTGTTTTGTGGTGCCAGGATGGAGGCCAGGGCCTCTCACATGCAAGGCAAGTGCTTTACTGTTGAGCTGCATCCCTGACTATGAAAGTTTTATTTGAATGCATAAGTTCTATGATGGAAGGACATGCTGGTGAAGGAAGGGCTGCTTTTGGCAGAGAGGTTGAAGAAGGATGAGTGAGGACTCTCTGTAACCTGGGGTTCACTAGCATATATGCTCTAGAGAACTGCAGTTCTGAGTGGACATCAGAACCTTTAGCTGTTGTGAGACTACATGCTTAGCAGACGAAGGAAGATGTCACAGTGCTGTCAGTCACAGCTAACCTTTTTCTTTTTTCTTTTTTTTTCTCTTTGGGTCACAACTAGAAATGCTCTGGGGTTATTTCTGTCTCTGCACTCAAGAATTAAACCTGGCGGTGCTTGAGGGACCATATGGGATGCTGGGGAAAGAACCCAGGTCAGCCGTGTGCAAGGCAAATGCCCTACCCGCTGTTGCCTATCGCTCCAGCCCCCAGACAACATTTTTTTAAATCTCATATAAAAGTGTCAACCACTTATATTAAATATTGGAGAACAATGATTGATTATTCAGTTATTCTTTGAAGTAATCTTCTTTGTGTTTGCTTTGTTTTCTTCAACAAGGGGAATTCTAGCTTGATTTCTACTGAAATGTCCTCTAAATGACATCATAACTTATATTTACAATTTTTCATTTGAATCTGTGAGCATTGTTTGACTTTCTATATCAAGTTTGTTTTTCTTAGTCATTTCTTAGTCATTTCTTAGTCCTTGCAGTTGCCTTTTAGTAGATTGTTAGGCACCATAATAATACACTGAGAAGGGTGCTTTCAAGAGAAAGTGATTGTATGAGAAATTTCTGGTGGTAGAGTTAAAAACTCTGTTCAGATGACATTTATATGAATCCATATAGCTGTGTTTATGTATAAAAATAAGGCACTGGGTTCTAGGGGTAGTTAAATGTGCATTCGTTTTTCTGTACCTTGCTTGAGAATGGATTGATGTATAGTTGTGTTAACTTTTCTAGTGCCCTCAACTTAGAAACATTTTTTAAGACAGGATCTGAATTGCTTATAATAATTATAAAATTATATATGTATATGTAGTTTTAGCAACTGTCTAAATTTTATTCATTACTAATAAAATATAATGTTGACATATTGTTATACTTCTTGTTGCCAACATATCAGCAATGTTATAGTCACTAATAATTAATTGTTCATTTATACATCAAAACACTGTCACTGTCACTGTCCTCCAGTTGTTCATTGATTTGCGCAGTGGGCCCAGTAATGTCTCCATTGTGACACTTGTTACTGTGTTTGGCATATCGAATACGTCATGGGTAGCTTGCCAGGCTTTGCCGTGTGGGCGAGACTCTCGGTAGCTTGCTGGGCTCTCCGAGAGGGGCAGAGGAATCTAACCTGGATTGGCCAGATCAATTGCATGCAAGGCAAACGCCCTACTCACTGTGCTATCTCTCCAGCCCATCCAAGCACTATATTTTGAAATTCCCAAAGTTCATATATGGTAATTAAGAAAATATGTGTAAGTTTTACATTGAAAATTTCTTTTCTTTAGTGGGGAGGGACCCTTCTGGTGTTCCCAGTCAATTGTTCAATGTGAGGTCTAAATTGCTGCATTGCTCAGATCCTTCAGCGCCAGGGTTACCGGTGCTGGGTGCTTCCAGGGATGTACCTGGAGAATCTCAGGCGCCCATGTGTGCTAGGATAAGAACCAGGGTTGTTCACCTGCAAGGTGTTTATCTATATCTCTATAGTCTCACATAAAATTATTTTTTATTCGTGTTTCTGCTTTTGTGAAACATGTGACAGATGGCCTACTTGGTTTTTTGGTGGGGGGATAGCATGGATTACAACATGTTTTATCTTTAAAATGCAATGTCACCACCCATACCACCAGAATGTCACTCTCTACTATTGTCCCAAAGTCCCTCCCTCCTCCCCAAGTTTTGGGTATCCTATTTTACCTAGTCACATGACTGAATTACACTGCTGAGAATGCCATGGTAACTCACTACCGTTAAATGGTTTGGATATGGAATTTAATTTTGAAATTTAGCTTAACATTTATTTTTTGTAATTTTTCGTAATTGGTTTTTATCTTTGTCGGGTTGGGGGGAGGGTTCCCATTTGTCATTCTAGGAGCCTGGGTTATCCACAGTGTCTTGCGGCTTGTTGGGAAGCAGTGCTGTTTGGGCACTAAGTTGCTGGGAATTATTCAGGGTACCCCTATGGAGCTGCGAAGCCTAAAGGGCTATTTCCTGTGATGATCAGGGAACCATGTGGTATAAGGATTGAATTAAGATTTGCATGTGCCTTCAACTTAATCTCTGTGCTGTCTCTTTTCCCTGGTAGTTGGATTTTTTTTTAAACTTCCACCACGTCCAACTTACTGGATTTGGAACATGAAGAGGACTTTTGTTGCAACTAGCTTTGGGAAGAAAGTATGTGGTTATTCTGGCTAAAGTAGGAAGGAATAGAGAAAGGTTCACTCTGTTGGCCTGCTAATATACTGGACATCCTCTAAGTAGTTTATATATCTTGAGAGAAAATGTATATGTTTTCTAATTTTATACAGATATGCCATAGGGTAAAGAAGATTGATACTATTCATTTTATGTGTTTCACAATAGATCTCAATGATTTTTTTCAACATACATTCTTCTTAGTACCTCCAACCACCACCATAATTTTGGTTTTATTTTTTAAATGATAGCATTGGTGAGAGTAGCTAAATTTCTGATGCCAAAACAGTTTTGGAATGGTTATTGGTTAATCTTATAGAGGACTATGTGATACAGGCATACAGGAAATAGCTGAGTTTTATTTTCATATATGGAATATATGTGACAGTTAACCCAAATAAACATTAGTAGTTAATTACTGCTTATATTCTTTAACTGTACCAGAAAAGTCATATGAAAGCATAAGTAGATAGCAGAAAGTTTATTTGGTTACAAACAATGTGTTGAATCGCAGAAGTTGAATCATATTCATCTCCTTTACTTCAAATATTAAAAATAATATATATATATATTTATGCCACAAGCGTAAGGTATGGAAAAATGAGCATAGTGAGGAGAAAATGGGATAATATAATTTTTTTGAGGGGGAGGCACACACATTGGTGCTCAGTACTTACTTGTGGCTTTGTGCTCACGGGTTTGGGGAACCATTTGGGGTCCTGGGGGATCAAATGTGGGTGAGCCTCATACAAGTCCAGTGCCTTGTTGTCTCTCCTGCCTGAGAGAGTATTTAAAAGGCTTATAAGCTTTGAGTAGTCAGTTTAGAGAAAGTATTTCGATGCATTATGGGTAAATTAGAAAGAATTTAGTTTTCCAAAGAAATGTATAGGCTCACAGTATGGGGGATGTACTTGGCAATACCGACCGTGTATTTTTTCTTAGCCTGGGAATTTGAGGGGGGAAAAAAGAAACATTTGGCAAATTGCGAACTAAGCTAATTCATGCTCACTAGGTGAAAAATTTGGTTCTTTATCATTAACCCATGTAGTTTGGCAACTCAAGAATAGAGCTACCCAGTGTATAGGTTGCAATGGCAAGAAACCAATAGTGAAATCAAACTCATAAGCACCCTATAGAAAAACTTCTCAAATTACAGCTGTGCTATTTCCAGCTGTACTGCCTGGGAACAAAAACTGTACAGATTTCTGTGGAATGACTGGATTACTTAACACAGCTTGATTGGCTCTGTTCCTGTCCTTGTCCATTTGGCTGACAGCTGACCACCATACTGGTTTGGTTTAAAATAAGACAAACACTTAAAGGTTCCCTTCCTCTGGCAATATTTAGTTTACATACCTTATATAAAGGGAAATAAATGAAAGTGCTTTTTTAAGCCACGCAGTCATTGGGTCACAATTTCTTATTTTTTATTCTAAGAATCTGTCAGATTTTAGGAGTTATTTTCTTTAGTTGTCTTTAATTTTATTTTATTAATTTTTATTAAATATCATTGATTTACATGACTATATACATTTTAGAGGTATAGTTTTACAATTCTATGAAGTATATATTACCATACCACTGAAGTACCATTATCCTTTCACCTTCATTGAGTGCCTGGATTTCCTATGTATGAAAAGAATGAGATCCTTAATCTTTCCAGTTGTATTGTTTTCTTTATTGTTTTATCTTATTTTATGTTTTTAGTTTTTGTTTTTGTTTTTGGGTCTATATGTGGCATTGTTCATGGTTTACTCCTAGCTCTGTGCTTAGGGATCATTCTAGGAAGGGGCCAAGGGACCATATGCGATGCCAGGGATCAAACCCAGATCACTCTTGTGTAAGGCAAGCACCCCACTATTTCTCCAGTCCTCCTTTTAATTATTTTAGAGGTACCACCCTGGTAGTACATAACAGTCACCCATATTCCAGACCATACCTGGAAGTGCTAGGGTGGATCAGATTTACCACTTGAACCATCTCCTTATTCCTTCCCTTCCCTAACATTCAGAAAAGTGATTTTTAGTATTCATTCAACTCATATTTTGAAAAATATTGCACTAAAAATAAACAAGGTTTTCTTTTATTAAACCAAAAAATTTTTTACTATTATGCTTTTTAAAATATTGTTTTTAAAAAACTGACTCCTTTATGAGGCACTAATTTTATTATTTGTTTTAGTAAAGTCATTAAAAAGTTTAATCTTTTCTCTACTAGTGGCATTAGCAGTACCATATATTATTATGTGCCAGATGTTTGGTTAAATGCTTTATATGTATTTGCCTTGAGAATTTTAAAATGATGACAAATTTCAACATCATATTTTGTCTGTGAGGTGTAAACCAATATTTTACCCATTTTTGTAGTTGATGAAATTGAGACTCAGATGATATATCAGCTTTCCCAAGAGTAACAGCAAATAATATGACCAATTCAAATTCAGGATTGTTTGATTGAGCAAATTATAGTTTTTCTAATTTATAGTTTTTTTCAACTTCAATGAGTTATTAATTTTATTTTGAAAAATTCCAGGTTCTTGAAAGAGTTTATATCACAATAAAAATAGCTTTATATTGGTGGTTATAAAGCTTTATAATGGTGGTCAATGTGTAAATTGAAACCTGGAACTTATTGATAAAGTAATTTTTGGTCCATGGGAAAAAGAGCAAAAGAAAGAAAGAAAGAACAGAAGAAAGAAAAAAGCATTCATCATAGTGTTGGATAAAAAAACTTGATGCTTTATTTATATCTTGTAGAATTAAATCTTGTAAAAATATTTTAAAGGAAAATATAAAAGATATAAAAAATATACACAGGATTGCTGCAGGATATTTTAGTAAGTCACAGTACCTCAAAGTGAAAGAAGAGTGGAATTTTCCTTTCATTTTCTATAATAACCGTTGAAGGGAAAAACAGAGGAAAAAATGACCATCATGCCTGGTTTTGAAAAACAAGATGTTTGTATGTCTAATACATTGGGCAAATTGTTTGGGATCACTTTGATCCTGCAGAAATGTGACCACTGAAATTCTTAAACAAGGTGTGGGGCTATCGGCTCCATGAAAGTAAATAAAGTAAAAAAGAATGTTTGTGAAGTTAATTCCTTTACCTCATTTTCCCAATCTCTGTCAGTTAAGAAGGAAATATTTTTTGGGGGGGAAAAAGGGTACTATTGACTCTTTTCCTCTCTCTTCCATTCCTTCTCACTTACCTAGGTTTAATACTAGTTTGTCTCGTTGTTCCCTCTTCATCTATCTCTTCTCTCCTTATTCTTTTCCTCTCTTCTCCTCCTTATTCTCACCTCCATCTTCTCATTACAATCTTTCTTTTGCTGCTTTACTTTAGGCACCACGGTTATAATATTTTTAACGACAAGTTTCATGTATCACACAATCCAGCACCAGTGCATCCCCCAGAGTGGACACTTCCCTCCACCATTGTCTTAGCGTCCACCCCTATCACATCCCTTTATTTGACCACATCCCGTGGTAAGCATCCTAATGAAGACCAGTCTTGATTTCTGTGGCCTTTGGGCATTTGGTATAACCTTACTTTGTTTCTTTATATCCCACATCTGAGAGAGAGCATTCTGTCTATCCCTCTCCTGCCACACCTTACTCAGCATGCTGCCTTCGAGATTTATCCACATAGCAGCAAATTGTATGATTTCATCTTGTGGTCAAGTTGTACTTCATTGTGTTCGTATACCATTGTTTATTTATCCAGTTATTTGTCTTTGATACTTGACTTATTTCCGTATTTTGTCAGTTGTGAATAATGCTGAAATGAATAGAGTGCCAATATATTTTCTGAATAGATTTTTTTGCCTCCTGAGTTGTATGCCAGGAAATGGAATTGCTGAGTTATTTGAAGCTATTACTAGTATTTTGAAGAATGTCCATATTTTATAAAAAAGATTGGACCCACTGACATTCCTACAAGTAGTGAATGAGTATCTTTCCCCCCACCTCCACATCCACGCCAAACACTGGTTGTTTTTATTCTTTGTGATGTTTGACAATGGTGTGAAATGAAATGTCATTGTTTTTATTTGAATTTTCCTGATGATAGTGGTGTAGACCATTTCTTTTTTTGTGTACCATTTAGCCATCTGCATCTTCTTTGAGGAATTTTTCTGTTCATCTTCCCTTGCCTTCCCCTTCCCCATTTGTCATATGTGTTGGGAAATATATTCTTTCCCAGTTTTTTTTTTAATTCTAGTCCTAATCTCTTCTGCAGTGCAGAATTACCTAGTTTGATAGTCTTATTTTTTTATCTTTCCTTCAATTTTCTTAGCAAATAGTGTAGAATTACTGAAGATACCTCTAGCTTCAATGTCATTGTATGTTCTACCTATGTTTTATTCAATATAATTAATAGATTCAGATCTTTTATAGAGGTCTTTAATCCTCATTTAAGTTGACTTTTGTGCATGGTGTTAAAAAGGGGTCTGTATTCTTCTTATTTTGCATATGTCCAACCAATTATCCCAGCACAAGTTGTTGAAGAGGTTTTCTTTTTACACTTCAAACATTATTTATTTATTTATTTATTTCCTTTTTGGATCACACCTGGCTCTTTTACCGAAGATTAAGTGTCTGAAATTCTGGGAATCTGTCTTCTCTCAATTCTATTCCATTGGTCTGAGAGGGTGTCCTCATTCCAATATTATACTGTTTTGTTTATTACAGGTTTATAATAGTTTGAATTTGGGGAAAGAGAAACCTCCCATCTTGTTTTCTCTGTGGATTGCTTTGACTATTTGAGGAGAGGAGGCTTATTACTCTATATGAATTTCAAAAATGTTTGATATATATCTTTTATATATGTCATGGGTATTTTTATGAGAATACATTGAATGTCTTTAATGTTTTGGGAAGATTGTCATTTTGACAATGTTGATTCTTACAATCCATGAACAGGTGATGTATTTCCACTTTCTCATGTCATGTTCTCTTTTATTTCTTTTACTAATGATTTATAGTTTTTTGTATGAGTCTTTCACCTCTTTTTGTTTAAGTTGATTTCTAGATACTTAATTTTCTGAAGCACAATTATGAGATAAAAAAGTCTCTCTTCTACTTCATTATTTGAACATAGAAAATCCATTTATTTTTGTGTGTTGATTTTGTAGTCCACCACATTATTGTACAAGTGTGTTGTTTCTGGGGCACTCTTTGTATGGTCTTTAAAGTTTCATAAGTATAGTAATCTATCATTCACAAATAGTGAGAATTTAGCTTCTTTCTGATCAGAGTGCCCTTAATATCTTTTACTGGTCTATTTACTATGGCAAGAACTTCCAGTTTGGACTAAATAGCTTTAGTAAGAATGACAATCTTTTATGTTATGCCTGATATTAGAGGAAAGGCTTTTAGTTTTTCATAATTGTGTGAAATGGTGTTTGCTGTGGGCTTGTGGCAAATGGTGTTAAGTATACTGAGAAAAAGTTCCTTCAACTTCCATTTTATTGAGAATTCTTATTGTGAATCAGTGTTGGATCTTATATAATGCTTCCTATATATCTATTAATATGATCATATAATTTTTATTTTTTCTTATATTGATAGGTATATTATGTCAATTGACTTTCATAATATTAAACCATCTTTGCATCCTCAGGATGAATCATACTTGTTTATGGTATATGATCTTTTAAAATATCATGTTTGTGATTATTTATAAATAATTTTAACATATGAATAAAGAAATTAATTTATATAAACAATATAATATAATGTGCACTCTTGGAGTGATAGCACAGCCAGTAGGGCATTTACCTTGCACGTGGTCGATCCGGGTTGGATTCCTTTACCCCCCTCGGAGAGCCCTGCAAGCTACTGAGAGTATCTGGCCTGCATGGCATAGCCTGGAAAGCTATCCATGACGTATTCGATATGCCAGAAACAGTAACAACAAGTTCTCACAATTTGCTGTGAGACATTACTGGTGCCCGCTTGAGCAAATCGATGAACAATGGAAGGACAGTGCTTTTTTACAAAGAAAAGTTTTCAACTCTGGTATCTAAAATATAATGCACTAACTCTTTTTTGTACTTGGATCTGATTATGGTAATAATACTTTCTTCCCTGTTATTAATAAATTATTCTGTTTTGTTTTTGCACCATATATTGTTTTTTTGCGCTATACCTGGAGATTCTCAGGGGTTACTCCTAGCTCTGCACTCCGGATTATTCCTGGCGGTGCTTAGGGGACCATATGGGATGCCAGGGCCGGCTGCGATAGCACAGCGGTAGGGCGTTTGCCTTGCACGCAGCCAACATGGCCGACCCGAGTTCGATTC
>JAOXYA010000045.1:29013005-29023948 GCA_028565675.1 Sorex palustris | reverse complement strand
TCTGCCGTGTGGGCAGGCTACATTCGGTAGCCTGCCAATTTGTCCAAAGTAGGAATGAGATGTCATAATAGGATGTCGCGCGGCCGCGAATGCGCATTGTTTACTTTATTTCCTTAATTTACTGAAGATCACTGTCAGATTCTATTAGCCTGTGTTGTGCTACCTTTTTTATTTGTTTGTAAAGTAGGCATCTGTATTTCAGTGATCTCTAGCCAGTCTTGGGTTCTCCAGATACCAAGCCGAACTGTCTGTGGGTGGGGTCAAACACGCCTGTGACTTTTGACCATTGAAAATGAAGGAAAACATTTGTGGTAAGAAACAACAGCACATGCTTGACCTCCAAAGCACACACATCTATAAATGGATAAAAGTGACTATTTAAGGTTGCTTCGAAAAAGAACCACTGTGTCTACAAAGAAAGAAACCCTAATTCAATGTTTGAAAAAGCAAACTATGTGTGGGTGAAAGAACATGTTTTTGTCAAAAACATCTGTGGTGTTCCCTATGATGTATTTGATCCTGGTGGTAAATCAACAAAGTATTAGAGACAAAATTGACTTTTGACAACTTATTATGTGATAAATAATGTTAATTTCATCCAGAGGAGCTTAAGGCTGCCTTTAAATGGGTGTTACTTTGGCTAATTGCCAGAATTACAAAATGAAGCTTTCACCTCCAAATTAAAGACATTACTTGAATTTGTTACCCAGAAGCTGCAGTTGGTTATCTAGATATTCTTTGCACCACTGTTTGTGTTTCTAACTTAACACTCATAGAGGTGGTATTCTCATTGTCATAATTGCCACTTTTTAATGTAAATTGTATTGGGTGAAGTTTTGAGCTTGTTGAATTTTTAAAACATTATTTACTGTATCCATGGTTTAAGACCATATTGGTTATGTGTTTGAAGATCTAATTCATATCTACCTTTATGTTATTTTTCCCAAATACTGAAATTATAGGGTAAAATTCTCCAAGTAAGTGTAAATTTTGTAGATAGAAGTAATTAGACACAAAATTTTATCTCTTAATGAATTGTGTTGCAGAGATTAACTGAAGACAACAGTAGAGCAAGGTGTGTTCCACTGTCTGTAAGTATTCAGGCTGAAGAAAGCAAGTTATGTTGAAAACAGTCAGTGGTATGAATTATTAGGTGATGAATTTTAAAAGTAGTGTCCAAATGTAAATAGCAAAATCTTGCAAAGTATTACTCAGCAGCTGCAAGAAAGATAGGAAAGGCTGACAGGACAAATTTAGTCATTTCTTAATCACTTTCGTTAGGCACTATTGTCAGCTCCAAGAAGCAAATTTTCATCTTGATTTAAAGCCATAATCCTAATAGTTTAACCTAGAAGTTCTCAAAATCATTTGCTTGCAAAACACCTTTTAGATCATCCAAGATGTGCCTGTGACCTAATGTCATAAAAATCTGTGAGAAATATATTGCGGATGTAGAGAAAATACATTTTTCATTTCTCATTTATATGTAATAAAGGAGGTATTATTTACTGTAAGATCCAAAAGTATTAATTGGCTGCTTTTGGTTTAAAGAAAATTGATTGTTAAAGCAGAAAATAGGGGATAATACAAGTTCTATTCTGCTATAGCCTCCCAATAAAAGAAGCAGTGACCCAACTCATTAGCCCTTTGATTTAATATATTGACACTTGGGTAGGAATAATTCCGTTTAGTGGCTTTTGCTTCCCAGGGATCAATTTAATTAGTTATAAAATGTGACTTCTTGTCAGGAGCGCGAAGAAATGCTGACGTTAAATAAAGTCATACGCAATTTAAACAATAAAGCTATCGATGCCTGGTTAAAAGTTAATGATGCAAAAAAAATGGCTTAATAGAGACAACCTCAGCAGTGAAAGTGATGCTAGGAAAATTAAGCTAAATGGATGAATGAGGAATGGTGATGTTGTTGAATTGTTAAAACAAATTCATGACCGGTCTTATGGCTGGTTTGGTTGTAAGTACATTCATTATCTTTCAGGCTGGAAGATACAATTGGCTTGTGACTCCGTACATAGTTGAACTTGGGTGTGACTTTTATTTATTTATAGACTTCGGGGTCCTGGGGAGGGAGGAAATCTTATTTAGGCTGCTTGGACTCTGGAATCTCCGGAAACTTGCTTTACTTCTGAGAAGAGGAAGTTATTTATTCACGAACCTTCTGCAGTGGCTTTCCTGCCTCTGGACGTACTAGACTCACAGGCTTTCTGCCGACTAGCTACTAGCATTACTGAAATATGGTTCTCCTGGGTCAAGGGCAGTTTTATTTGTGTGACAATACTTGAACTCTGGGTCTGCACTAGGGCTGCCGACTTTGAGCCCCCTACTCTCCCTCCTGTGTAGGGATTACTATGAAAATTGTTCTGATTTGGAGAAATGTAACCCTCTTCATCTTTACAATTCATACCAACTCTTTTAAGATATTTATTCAACTCATTATTGCTATTTTATACTTCTGAGAACATCTACACATTGGCTTGATCTTGAGTGATCTTTGCTTCGGTTCCTGTAGCTTCAGCAAACTTCTGTTAAAATATGAATGGTCTAATAGTTAAATGATGCCTCCAAAGTTGTTTCCAACATCTTAATTTAACCATAGGTGCAAAACCAACTGGCAACTTGCGCCATCAAAGTTGGTTTGGAGTGGTGTAGTTAAGGCAACGAGTTGGTTGACTAAATTCACTGGGGTTTCTGCTGGAATGTATACATGTACCCCAATTTGTCTCTCTTTCAGTATCAACTGCTGGTGGGCCATTAACACCAATTAGTTAAATAAAAGATAACTGCATTTTATTGTCAGATAAAATTGATATCTCACTTCTCCAGCTGTTGCCTTTCCAAGTCACTTGCTCATTAGCTATAGACGAGGCACATGTTTAAACTTGATGAGTTTTAAAATATTTTTTTCTTAGTCAAAGGAATCGACATAAGTGTTCTAGCTACATTTTTTGTGAAACAACCAAAGAAGGACTTTTTCTTTTCCTGTTTTGCTCCTGGTTTATCTGTAGGTTCTGAAGTCAAGGGTTGCTGGGTGGGAATATAAGAGCAGTGAGCTAAGCTCTGGGAAGCAAGACGAAGTGGGGATTTATGGTCCGTTAGTGATATTTCAGACTGCTATTTCCCACTTTGTAGTGAGGCACATCTACTCCCAGCCTCCTCTTCCTGGAATGGAATGAAAGCCTTCAAGATTGAAGACCCTGAGCAAAAGCACACTGTTTGGAAAATCTGTTTATTAGATATTTTTTTTTCTGCTGGTTCCACTGCCAAGGAAATTACTGTAAAATCTATAGTAGCCATGAAAGCTCAGTCCATCTATCTAGGAAAATCAGGGAATAACTTACCTTGTCTGTTAACATAAAATAACTGTGGTTAAAATTACAATAAAGCATAAAACCTTGAAGTTTCAGAGAAATATGGCCATTAAAATGTGTTGGCGCTTAGGTGATTTGGAGTTTCATTTTTCATGCCGTTGGTATAATATACGTGCAAGCAACAACAGGAAGAACACATGGTGGTTGACTCTGAGAACAGTTTTGAGAGGGAGGAGACAAAGTATGCTTCAAAACTACATGAAGAAGCCTCTTAGGGAAGAAGAAACAATTGGGAGGCAAATGAACAGGCATATATAGTATTTGGTAAAAGCGTTAACAGTTAACAGTAGCAAACATGTTCGGAGAGAAGGAGGGAATCCTGCTGAGAATAAAACCTGAGCTTGAGACTAGTTTTACATTGGAATCAAGTTTATCTTTTCCCCCCTTTCTTTTTCTAATGTTGGGGGAAGGGCCATTAACTGAGGACAAAAGAGAAATTGTGGCAGACCAGTGTTAGATAAACTATTTTGTCTTTGTGTTGACATTATATTGGCTACAGCCTACACAGAAGGGATGCCTGGAAAAAAAAGTAAGGAGAGAGAGGCATTAATATTTTTTAGTGTGCGTGGGTGCGCCAGCACTAGAGGGGCCCGTGTTTTCTTAGGGCTCAGATGGCAAAGCTAAGCATTCAGCCCACGGCAGGAAAAAAGTGCCTTTTTTGTTTTCTGACTGCAGAGTCCAGGCATTCCCAGGGGAACACAATGAATGGCCCCATTTTGTCCAACATGGTTTCATAGACATAGATTTCTTGTTTTTTCATAATTATTCTTGCCCGTCATTGGGTGTGCACATGACATTTGAGCGTGTTTTAAAGTCTTAACACACTCATGTGCCTGCAATAAAGTTACTCATAACAATCCTGGCTTTCTCCAGACAACAGAGCGGGGTCTGTTGTTTCCACAAGTCACAGCAGCTGGGAGGCAATTGTGAAGACAACAGCTTAATCTAGCTGGAAAATACAGGAAGAAGAGAGTATATACTAAATTTCCTCCCATATTATTCAAACAATGAGGAATTTAAAAAATGGCTCTGGGTGGTCTTACTTAATAACTGATTGGCAGAACATACTTAAAAAAATTTTTTTAGAATGTTGTCTTTAAATGCTAAGAATCTACCAGTTCACATTTATGCCTTTTGTAAATCACTTCAGAGGCCAGCTCAGGCAATGGTCCACCACCACATTTCAATGACTAGAGGAGCTTTTATACATGGCATATTTCTTATAATGTGCTCAATAGAAGTTGATGTTTGTATAAAAGGATGCTGTGACCAAGTCGTTATGAAGCAGAGGTTAATCTCCTCTGAAAGGTGTATGAAACATTAACAGATTCTTGGTAGTTCGCATCTTCATGCCAGGTTGAATTTCTGGTTTGCAGTCATTAGCAGGTTTTAAATTTCACACTGAATAACAGAAGTTGGGGGAAGAAGAGAACAACTTGGAAAGATTTAGATCTGACCTGGAATATCAGAGTGGTAAACTGACTGTGCTCCTCAGGGTGCTAAAGAAAATCAAGTTAATTGTATTCTATGTGGTAGGGAGGAGATGAGAAATGTGAGAAGGATGTCAAAAAGAAGGAAACCTTTCTGTGTTCTTCTGAACTTTCTTTTGGGAGGAAGGGATGAAGCAGGATTTGTGGGGAGGAAAAGACATATAAAGAAGGATTGGCATTTGCTAAACTTCACTATTTCCAACTCTACTTCAATTTTTCCTTTGAGGAAATATTTTTGTGAAAGAACTTTTTGTGAATTCTTTAAAAAGGTAGACACAGGTGACATGAAAGTATCAGTTGTCTAGGACATAATGATTTGATTCTTATTTGTGGGGGAAAGTCTGGCAACTTTATACTAAGTAACTCATCTTCTCATCTTTTTTTTAGGCACTCACACCACCCAAATAACTGTAATCTCATTTCAACTCCACTCTTAGCATGGAAATACTATGTCCTCATGAAAATGTTTTAAAATAAAAATCTTTGCTGATTTATCTCCCTTAGTTTTTTGGAGTACCTTTTCTGATTTTTCTTCTATTTCATTTTTAAAATTATTTTTGTTGCATCTGAAGAAAACATACTGGGGCTAAAGTGCTTTCTTGCTTGCTGCTGACCCCATCCATTTTAATCTCTGGCATGGTATTTGGTCTCTTGAATATCACCAGGGGTGATCCCTGAGCACAGAGCTACGAGTAAGCCCTGGACAATGCCAGTTGTGGCCCAACCCCAAAAAATCCATTTGTGCTATTTATTTATTAAAATTTATTTGTTATTTTTTAAAATAAATATTTATTTCTTATTTATTTCATGTATCTTCCCTTTTTTCCACAGAAAATATTGAAATTGTCATTAGCAGGTTCTTTAGTGTGATTCAAGATCAATATAGAAGTTTAATCCTTCTGTTGTCTTTGCTAATTTTATCCTGCTGATTTCAATACCCAAAGTACAAATTTTTATTTTGGTGCCAACCACTCACACTTAAGATTTTAATAATGATGATCATTCATGAGTTTTTATCTTCGAGGCACTAAATTCATTTTAATGTGCATTTTCTTTAATCATTATAAATATGCCACACTGTAGATTTTTATCAGGACCATTTGACAAATGGGTAGAGAAGGGTTATACAAATAGCACATTTACTTCTCTACTGCTTCAAAGTCGGCTATCTTATTTACTATGAGGCCTTCCACCAAGGAAATGGTGGTGCTTTATTTATTTGTTTGAGGGGAAGGTGTGTGGGTTATAACCTCTAGTGCTCAGGATTTACTTCTGACTTTGTGCCCTGTACTATCTTTCCAAGCCCTGCAGTGGCTAATTTATAAGAATTTGGGACTCAAATGGAAAGTTAATAGGGCTCTTTCCTCTTCTCCTTCCTCCTTTTCTAATTCACTCAGAAAGTCTTGGGGAAGACAGTTCTGAGGAAGGTGGGTTCTGGGATAGTCTTGTGGGGCATGAAGGCTTATGAGGGTGATGGGTCACATGAGTTGGTACTACAGGGTGAAAGCTGCCAAGTGGATAAATGGTTTTTCAATGAGGAGATTGATTGATAGTATATGAGATAGAGCAAGAGGTGTGTGTTTATACACACATAGTTATGTATGTATATATATGTGTATGTATATAAAATATACAGTTATAATTGCTTATATATGCATGCCTATTGTAGGAATTGGTTTTTAAATTATTTTTATGTGAGTTACAAGTATGGAAAATAGAAAGTTGACAAAAAACTGTGTTCCTTAAATGAAATTTGAAATATCAGTGCAATTTTATGCTTTGACCTATATTTATCTATATATTTAGATAAGTGAATACAGGTGTATACATAAATGTATTTCATAAGCTCTATTTACTGAGAGAGCCTCTGAAGCAAACTACATCCTAATAGGAATGAATATACCTTGAGACCAGATGTTGACCTCTAAATGTTTTGGATTGAAATAAAGATAATATGTAATAAATCTGGAACATCTTATAGTTTCAGAAAATAGGGAAGCATGTATAAATTGAAGGGAAATGCTAAAGGAGCAACATGAATCCACATCTGAAATATGAAAATCTCAAAACAACAACAACAAAAAAGAGAAATGATTTAATGGAAATTGATAATTGATGATCACATACACACAGACACACAAGAAGAGAAAGTTATTACTTGTGTCACTGTCACTGTCACTGTCCTCCCGTTGTTCATCAATTTGCTCGAGCGGGCCCAGTAACGTCTCCATTGCAGACTTTGTTGTTACGGTGTTTGGCATATCACGGGTAGCTTGCCAGGCTCTGCCGTGGGGGCCAGATACTCTCGGTAGCTTGTCGGGCTCTCCGAGAGGGGCAGAGGAATCGAACTCGGGTCTGTTGGCTGCGTGCAAGGCAAACGCCCTACTGCTGTGCTATCTCAAATAACAAATGTATAAGAAGGGGGCAAAGTTTGCAATCACTTGTCAACCATTATGATCATCATGAATTCAGATTTAAAAGCATGAAGACAGATCTCAGGGGTGGTATTTCCTTGGACAAAAGTAATTGTTTTGTCAGGGTGAGACCATGTGCTTGATCCCCAGTGCTGTCCATGGGTATCATGCTTGGTCTCTACAGCTCTGACAGCTGTGCTGCAGAAGATGTATGATCTCCATGACACTGCAGCCCAGTGGATGCAAGTACCAAAACAAAATAAATGTGAGCACCACAGCCAGGACTGCAACCTCTGGTTAGTGCGCCATCACAACCTGAGGTGTACATCATAACCAAGTATCTGAGCACCACAACCAAACATGTCCTATTCCTGGTCATCAAAGCAATGACACAACAAAGGAAAGAAAGGGGAAATAGAAATATATATGGAGAGGCTAAACCTATGAACTGAGAGATGAAGAATGAAATAGTTGTATATCTCCTCAAAACTCCCCTCACCTGATACCTGTGAATATATAGAAGTGTAGTGGAGAAATATCCTAGATGACATATTATTCATCTGACATTCATGGTGATGGGACAGATTTTAATACTGCAAATTAATATAAAGTGAGAAGAGCATAGCATCATACTATCATATCCCATCTCCCCAATTTGTAATCTGGATCAAATCATAAAAAAATGGGGGAAAATAACTATCTTGGGAATATTCTATAAAGTAACTGTCCTTCATTTTTTATCACTGTTAAAATGAAAATGTTCAAGAAGGAACTGATTAACTGTTTCATATTGAAGAAGACTGAAGGGATAAGACAAATGAGAACTAGATTAGATCTTACTTCTGTAAAGGATGTCTTGGAAGTGTTTGCAGACCTTCAACAGGGTCTTTCAAGGATCTGCTGCTGTCTTGGGTTGTGTTCAGAATACTTTCTACAAATATGAAATCATTTAAAAATTTTCTAAGGAATCTTTGATAGAAACATTATTGATTCTCTTTTTTTTCACTTTTCATTTAACTGCATCAACCATCATGTTTGTAGAAATCATGTAAATGATCAAATATTCAGATATTTGGGCCTCAACCATTATTACTCTACTGCTATATATTTTTAAATATATAAAATATTTATATATTTTAATCAATGTGCTTAGCTTCTGAGATATAGACTTGTGAACTGACATTACTTAAATAGTGAAATAAACTTTTAATTTTAGTACTTCATCACATAGTGTCATATTTCAAAACAGTTTTGATATTGGAAAAAATGACTGCTAAATTAATTCCATTATTTGGTCAAAAGATGTGGCAATACAATGTCTACCAAAGATGGAGCCAAATTGAAAAAATTTGACAATAAATTGTATTTTCTCAAATTCAGAAAGGAAGAAAAAACACTAATAACCATATAAATTTATATTTTTAATGATAATTGATTATCTCGTTAAACTGTAATTTTATATTATCAAAAGTTATTGTGGTGGGCTGGAGAGAAAGTATAGTGCATAAGACACTTGTTTTGCACCCAGCCAACCCAGGTTCTCCAGCACTGCATATGGTCCACTCAAGCACCGCTAGGAGTGATCCCTGAGTATATAAAGTCAGGAGTAAGATGAACAATCTGGAAGTGACCCTCTCCTCTTATAAAAGAAAATAAAACAAAAATTAAAGTGGTAAAAACTACTCTTGTCTTTATTATCTAATAACTCTAGCCTTAATCTTTCTGAACTTAAGAAATGGTATATGTTATCTTTTGAATTGTATTGTTACGTAGATTGAGGTAAAGCATAACAGTAGCATAAAGCTAGATAGATAGCTTAATAGACTGGAAAACATGTTTTGTATGCAGGACACTCAGGTTCTGTCCCTGACATTGCCTATGGTACCTCCCACCCCAGCACTGCCAAGAGCAAACCCCAAAGCATAAAACCAGAAATAGACTCTCAACGCTTCTGGGTGTGATTAAAAATAAAAGAAAAAAAGTGCCTGTATATTTTCTGGGATGTGATCAAGTCTTTTAGAAGCCATATATCTAATTTCATAAGCTTTTTTTCCCTATAAGTAATCATATATGTTAGGCAATGGTGAAGTCCAAAAATGAAACAATTTTGTCTTACTGATAGGTATCTATTAATAACAGATGGGAAAAGTTTATATGAGTTTACGTTTTTAAGATAACTTACAAATCTCTTTAGTAGTTTTCTCCTTGGTTTCATAAGATATGCAGTATAACTGCTATACTTTCATTTATATATGATAAAATTTAGAGGTACAAGTTCAAAAGATATAAGAACCTATGTTTCAACCTATTGTTTTGACATCTAAGCAATAAGCTATCTATTATTCAGTGTTTAATTGGGGGGGGGAGTAGTGAGTTGTTGGGCCATACCCTACTGTGCTTAGGACTTTTTTGGGCTTTGTGCAGGAAGATTCCCTATGAGGCTCAGGAGACCCCTCCAGTATTTATTCATCTTTGAAAACCCCTGAGCCCTCAACTAAACAAAAATAACCCCATGCAAGAATTTAATGTTACTAGAAATTTCCTCTTAGGAAAATGTCATGACACAAGACAATTATTTTTATCTTCCAAGGTGTATATTTTAATATAAAATATGTGTGAGTTTTCCCTAGGAAGTGTGGGAAGTGAGAGCACAATGTCAATCACCTCTAACACAGTGTCTGTTGCTGTTATGTTTTCCTGATTGTAGATATGGTAAAACCAAAACCACAAGTACGTAGTGATGCAATTTGGATTACAGCACAGTCTCACATGCTGTTTCAAACTATAATACCCACATTCTCTAAGAAATATTTAAGACCTTTAATTTTCTCTTTCTTCATCACTCATATACTCGCAGTGAGATTTGAACCATTAATCTTGTAAATCCTGCAACATCAAGAAGTAAAGCTCTTGCTTTACTGAAAACTGCCTACTGTAGTCTAAAGGGCTTGAGTGCATATTTTGCATTCAGGAGCCCTGAGTTTGATTCTCGGCATTGCACGATGCTTGGAGAATCATCAGGAGTGATCCCTGAGTGGAGGTAGTCCCCAAGTACTACTGGGAGTGACCCCAAAACCAAGAGTAGTTCTCTCGAGCCAGATTGCCTGGACTCACATTCTGGACCTTCCATTTATTAGTTGTTTGCCTTTAGAGGGAACCACTAAGCTTCTCTGTACCTCACCTATGAAATAGAGAAATATGTGCCTGTATACACGGTCAAGATCACGATCATCCTGTTGTTCATCGATTGCCTCGAGCAGGCCCCAGTAACGCCTCCTTCATCCTAGCCCTGAGATTTTAAAAAGTGCCATATTCAAGGCGCTTTCTAGGTTAGGAGAATGAGACCCATCATGTTACTGGTATTTGGCATATTAGGTATGCCACGGGGAGTTTGCCAAACTCTGCCGTGTGGGCAGGTTACATTCTGTAGCCTGCCAGGTTGTTCAAAGTAAGAATGAGATAGTAAGAAGTCCGGGAGCTGGGTTTTATAGTCTCTGGGTCTTGGCCATTGATGGGATTACACGGTGCAGGGGGCCAGTTGGAGGATGGGGAATCTGGGTGGAGGATGCTCAGCCTCGATCTGAGCAGGCTTGGAGATCTCAGCCCTGGGACCCGCATGCCTTTGTTCCTCTGCCGGTACCTTCATGCGTGTG
>JAOXYA010000045.1:28967184-28980537 GCA_028565675.1 Sorex palustris | reverse complement strand
AGGAATCGAACTCGGGTCGGCCATGTTGGCTGCGTGCAAGGCAAACGCCCTACCGCTGTGCTATCGCAGCCAGCCATATGTTTCCAAGGCTTTGCTTAATTTTTTAAAATTTTGCAATGTGTTTCTGAGCAAACCTTAAATATCTTTCAGGCTGCAGAGATTATACAAGTGATAATAAAATTGCCCCTATACAACCAACCCCATATCATTCCCCAGTTCCACATATGGTTTCTAGATCATAACCAGTATCCCTCCTATCATCTCCAGACGAGATCCCAAGCACCACAGGGTGTGTCTTTGAAACCCAAAATGTATGAATAAATAAAATAAAATATTTTCTCTCTCCAAATATCTTATCCTATGTCATTTTGCAAATTTGATTTTTCATCCTACATGTTTTTCACCTTCACTTCAAATTTACTCATAGCTTTTTAATTCCCAAATATGCAATTGTCAGAGGGATCAATTTTTAAATTTCCTCATCTACTTACTAAAGGTTTTCTTTAGACAAGCAATATCATTGCAACACGGGGGTGGGGGGCAACAGCTCCAAAAGCAATGCTCACCCAGGCAACACTAAGCAAATTGGACTGGATGGTTTAATGCCTTCCCTGGAGATGCAATACTGCTTCATTCTGGGGGACCTGGGGCCATCAAACTCACATCTAGCTCTCTGGGATCTTGAGGGATGTACCCCAATGTGTTCTGTGAAGATTTACTATATTAGGAGACTGTAGTGTGAGCCTAATGAATACAGGATATCTACTTCATCCTTGAAATGGATTTTTATTTATTGAATCACTGTGAGATACAGTTACAAAACTTTTATGTCTGAGTTTCAGTCATGCAATGATCAAACACCTATCCCTCCACCAGAGTACATTTCCCACCACCAATATCACCAGTATCCCTACCACCACCCCTACCCCACCCTACCCCCTGCCTCTGTGACAGGCCTCTTCCTTCTTATCTCTCTACATGGGGGCATTATGGTTCACAATAGAGAGTGGTTATTATGGTTCACAATACTGAGAGGCCATCATGTTTGGTCCTTAGTCTATTTTCAGCACACATCCTCCATCCCAAACGATCTCAGAGTTAGGAGTAAGCCCTGAACACTTCTGGGTGTGGCCTCCAAACAAACATACAAAAAGAAAAAAAGTTTGCTAGATCTCATAAGTGTATTCTGTGTTTCTTTTCATTTTTTTTTTTTTGTCCAGTGGTCCTCAAAACCAGTGGAAGATTCTGTTTTATTCAGAAATTTCTAAATTTTTAATTCACTACTTGCTCACCATTTTTTCATTATGATACCTCACAAAGATAAATTCAGATTAATGAATTTATCATACAGCTTATATTTCAATTACAAAATTTTGCTATTATGAATATACATCAATATAGTACACAAAGTGACATGTCCAAGTCTGCATTAATAGTTGTGATTGATATATTTTCATGTTATAGCAATAGTGATAATAGCTCATTAAAAGAAGGTTATTTCACAGCTCTAATAATTTATTATCATCCTATAATGGCTCTGCACAGTTCCAGAGATTATACGGGATGAGTAATATTCTTTTGTTTTGGAGGATGGAAAATTGGTCTTGAGACTAGTGTCCTACTTTGAGATAGTTACTAAATAATCTTTAAGTCCTGTGCTCTAACTTAATGTATTTTCCCTCTACTTCTCTTTAAATGATTTTCTCAATTGATTAATATCTGAAGTTAGCATCTTAGAAGACTCTTATCATTTGAGTCTCTCATCTATCTGATGAATCAGTGAACTCCCAGAATTTACTCACAGAATTTCTGACTCTTTGATGAAAGTATAATTTATAACTAAATTATATCAACTGGTTGTGTGTATTCAGGGAAAAAAGTATGTTCCCTTATATCTAATGTCCCCTAGATTCTTGAGATTCCCTTTTCCTGCATTTAGTCAGTAAACTTTCTCTTCATTTCAGTTTTCCTGATCACTTAAAAGTTTGCTTTATCTCATTTAGGAACATTTGCTATGGAGATGTTTTCATTCTTAAGGAATGTTTCCTATTCTGAGAAGTGCAACTAGAATTAGACAAATTTTCCATAGGTTCTAGATTTTGCATTTGTTCTTTAATTTTTGTTTTGCATTTGTTCTTTAATTTTCAAATAAACAGTCAGTTGGAAAATTTGGAAGGCTAGAAAGATGGATTTTCAGAAGGGGCATTAGTTCCCAAACGGGCTTTTGGATGTTGTCTTCATACACTAGAGGTAACAAGGACCAATTTACAGTAATACCTAAAGCCGACCTGTTCCAACAGGTTTTATCTTGCTTTGTATAAATTTAAAAAGAATGGGTCCTCACGCAAGCATTTCAAATCCAGAGACAAATTTGAAAAAAATTGCTACAACACGTTGATTGATTCTTTGCCAAGTCAGCCACCAAAACTTTTGCTTGATTGACTCTTACATAGAAAAAATTAGAGTTCAGAGAAACACATAACTAGGTTACTAGAAAAAATAACTTTGTAGTACCATGAGTCCCTCTCATGACGATTTTATTTTCTATTTATTTGGTTTGGGGGCTACATCTGATTGTGCTTGGGGCTTACTCCTGACTACACTCAGGGATCACAGCTGGCAGGGCTTGGAGGACTAGACCTAGTACCAGGGATCAAACCCAGGTCCATCCTATGCAAAGTAAGCACCTACTCGATTGCACTATCTCTCTGGCCCCTTTATTTTCTGTTAAATTCCCCTGTCTTCTTTTGTCCTTATCATTCTCTTCATTAGCCGTTTCTCTCTATATTGTTCTCTGTGATATAGTCTCTTCCTCAAATGTACTTGATTTTACCTTTAGTACTGATACAGTGACATGCTCTGGAGAAACAGCTTTCCAAAGAATATAGTCATAATATAAAGCGTGGGGCCAGCAGAAAGATTCAGAATGTTTTTTAAAAATATGCTTGTCAGCAATGGAAAGAAAGCTATTGGTAGCCAGCAGGTGAGCTGGAGAGTACTATAGGGTGTGGTAGAGATAGTAATAAATTAACTGGCAAGCCAAAAAAAAATCAGCTATTTCATAGCAGAGAAGCATGACAGCTATGAAAAAAGGAGTGCCCCAGGGAATTCTTTTAGAGTTTGATTTTTTAAAATATGTTTGACATGAAAAATGTTTTAGTACAAATAAAGCAACTGGTATTAAACTTAAGGTGGGGGGGTTGCGGTTTAGAGTTAGCATGAATAATGCATGATATTTAAAGAAAGAACAGCTCTAAAATGTTCCGGGAGGCAGTCCATGTTGATGATTGGAATGGTGATTTTTTCCCTATTTTTGAAGCATCATTAATTCAACATCGTTTTGTGATTTTTTTTAACCTGATAAGATATCGACCAAAGAAATACTGTTTGACTTATATTAGGATATTTTTTTCTTGAGATAATTTAGTTTAAATATCAGGAAGATCAGCAGAATTATTTACGCATAAAGCGACAGTCATTTACTATAAAAAAAAATTTGGCCTAGTTATCTTTTTTAAAAAGCTCATGTAGCACAGCAAACCAAAATCAACCTCATGGAAGGGGAAAAACAAGATCAGATATTTTGAACATTACTCCATAGGAGACCAGCACAATATAGTGTGAGTGAATGCATTGTAGCAGCGCTCCATATGCAATCAGAAGCCAATTGTTACTGGACTGTGGACAAGCACACACTGTGCTCAATGGTCTGATGAGGTATTATGGATATGATGCAAAGAGACTGTGTAGATTAGAAGCTAACAATTTGTTAAAAGTGAAAGCAACTTAGCATTTACATTGGGCCAGCTGAGTAGCACTTCATGGGGCAAGCAGGATGAGTTCTAAGGAACCAGGGTACCAAGAAGGCCCCAGGTATTAGAGTCCATGCAGAAAAGAAACTTTATTGTTTTCCAGTTGACTACCTTTATTACTGTTATTTTTTTCCCCTCACTGTCTCTTCACTATTACATTCTGCTTTCAGTGTGCAAAAGTTCATGCAAAACAGCATGATTATTATAAATGTCAAAAATGTGTGGAGGAACAGCCTATTAAAATATAGCCTAGAGATAGTACATAACACTGACTTTAAATAAGTAGCTGAAGTCAAAGTGATACTCCATTAAATCATTGATATTGTGTAATTCTTCTACAAGTATTAATTTTTATTTCAGTTACCCCTATCACAATATATTCCTCATCACTTTCTTTTGGTTCTTATATCATGCGCATAGCTGATGATCTTTGGTCATAGACAGAACTTCAGTTCCATGTTTAGGAGTGGTTTGGAGTGAAAAAAACACTAAGATGTAATATTGGTCTCTGCTGAACTATGCTCAGTCACGGCAAGACTTTTGATTCTGTTCTATAATTAAGTAACATTCTATGTAAAATATGTGGGTTTTGAATCAAATCATCACCAAGGAATATGTGATAAGTTACTAAAGCACCTGATGGTTCTAGAATCCATCAGAAATCAGAAAAAATATGGTTTTTATATTTTTGGAATACCAGACATTTCACAGAGTGTTGGCAGATAAAATTAACTTTTTCTCTAACCCACACCAAATTGAAGAGATTTCTTTTAACTTTTTTTACAAGATAAAAATCAGGGTTATGGACAGTCAATGGCTCATCATCTTTTTTTGGACTGTACTGCTCTGCTTTTTTTTTTTTTTCTCAAGCAATACTTTTTTGTTGTTGTTCTGATACAAAAACCTTAGTGCTCCCTTAGTGAACTGAGTGTCAGCCTGGCTTTAAAGATATTTTTTTACTCTTAAAAAAATGATGTATTACAAGATTTGTAATGGAGTGAACATGCTTGAATTGCACATTTAATTTTTTTAACATCACATTCATGTTTTGCCAGTTTGCCTACCAGCTATCTGTTAACAAAAAGTTCCAAGGCAGCACTGCAAGTCTGTGCCCAACTAAGCCTTTTGTTTCTGCAGATGTTTGGGCTTAGAGCAATGTTGTAAAGCTCAGGCTGTCCAAGGACCATGTTTGTACTTGTCTGCTGCGATTCCCTCTGCATTGTCTAAACCTGTTTGCATTGTTCTTTCCGACAGGTGATAACTACCCTGTACAGTTCATTCCATCAACAATGGCAGCTGCTGCTGCTTCTGGACTCAGCCCTTTACAGCTCCAGGTAAGTGCCAGAAGGAAAAAAATGTGGGCTATGAGCCAGTAGTTTAGTGGAAAACTGCTAACCAGCTGTATGCTAAATAATGGCCTGAATGTTAAATAATTTTTTAAGCATAGCCTAGAAATATTAACACCTTATGTACTCACCAGACTGCAAATTGAAGAGAAACTGTTCATTTCTATTTTTTAAGGAAAAAACTATTTTATGACTTAGTACTCTGTGCTATCAGGTTATGAGGTACTTTTCCAATCATTGAGTAGGTGTTATTGGATATGTTGGGGTTTTTTCTTATCTATGATCCATTCAAATCTCCATTTATGTTCAAATTAGCTTTTATTCATGAACACCAAAAGTACTGAATATTTTCCTTCTTGTGGCTATTAAAATAGGAAGTGGGTATTAGCAAATTACTTTAACTGATTGGTAAGTCTTAAGCACATTTCTCCTGAATATGTTGTACCTTCATCCTTTCTAGAGTCAAGTCTGGTTGTGATGTCTGACCAAATTATAAATTAGTGTTCTTTACATAAAAAGATGGATTTAGGGAGAAAGTGTTTAAAATTGGAATAAAAAATGTTTATACCTTATCTCTTCTTCACAGTGAATAGGAGGTTTACAAAAGGACTAGGTGGCTTTTGGTTTTGGTTTTCTAAAGTAATAGCTACCTTGAGTGGTGCTTGGAGACTATGAGGCCACTCTTAGCAATTCTCAGTCTTCTGCTTGAGGCCAGATGGTTCTTTTCTTTGTCCCAGTTGTGCTAGGTGACCACTAGCGCTATACTCAGCAGTTCTTTAGGGTTCATGTGGGCCCATGATCAAACTCAGGGCTTCATACATAATAGGCATGTGCTCTATAACTTGATTTATTCCCCTGGCCCACTATCTTTATATATTTTAGCACTAGAAATGTATCAAACATAAATATAAATTTTAATAAAATAGATTATATAATGGAAATAACATATAAAGCTTCAGTATTTAAACATCTTGAAAATAATAATAGCTTTAATTCTATCTAATGATGTTTAGAGATAAGGTTTTTGCCTTATAGTTTACTGTGGTTACTTTTGAGTTTTTTTAAATAAGTTAGGTCAGGCCAAAGTGAAAATGCAGTAGGTTGGTCATATGTGTTGCATGGGTTTGATCTCTGGCACTCCTTATGGTCCCCTGGGTCCCACCAAGAGTAATCTCTGAGCACAGAGCCAGGATTAAGCGCTGAGCATTGCTTGATATGGTCCCCCAATAAAAATAATAACAACAATAATAAAATAAAATAATCCAGAGACTTAACATCTGATGAGGCATTTTTATTTCTTCTCTATTATTCCCTCTTTGACCTTAAACATTAAATTAGAAAAAAAATGCCATGAAAAACATCGAATTAAATGTTTATAATATGTCTACAAATAAAGGTTTTTTTAACCATCTTTTGAGAAATTTTTTATAGTGAGTTTCATCCAGAAAGCCTTGGATATGTTACTCATTATGGACTCTCCTGCATTGCTAGGGACTTAACCTATTAGGAGTAGCTACCTACCTCTCTTCCAACCCTTCACCTCGCTAGCTACTAACACTGGAATTTTACTACAGTTGTTAAAACTCTAAGACAGACCTCATTCACAGTAAACATAGTGTTTTTCTCCTTTTCCATAGTTGTGTATAGAGTATTTACTTGAGCTAGAGTAATGCCTTTTGATTCTATAACCAAGTATCTATGAAAGTGTAGAGTTTTGGGGTCCTAAAAACCTCTGCTTTCTGTTCTTTGTTGTGGTCAATGCCCTGGGGTTAGAAATATGTGTTGTTTCATAAGTTCTGACAGTATGTTTTGTCTTTTTTTTTGTTTTTTTTTTTTCTGAATATGCTACTAAACAGAAAGGTCATGTCTCCCACCCACAAATTAACCCAAGGCTAAAGGGCCTAAGTGACCGTTTTGGCAGGAGTTTGGACACCTTTGAACATGGTGGTGGCCATTCTTACAACCACAAACAGATTGAGGTATGAATGCTTCCATTGATGCTTCATTGGGTGGGGGACTGCATTATTCAGTCGTATTCTAGACGTCTTTTTAAAGGGGCAAACACTCAACCTAAACACCAAGACACAATCTTAGCCTTTTTCCTATTTCTGAGGAGGCTCATTTTTCTCTTTTTCTTTCAGAAAGAGACAACTCCCAAATATGCCCCTCAGTTAGGTTCTTTATTATTGATATACAGGCAAATTCTTTACACAATGAGTAATTTCAAAACTATATTACTCTTAATCACTATTTTATTTACTTTGCTGTATAGTATTTTAAAACAGAAATATTTACTAATATGTTACTTAAATATATGCCTTAGACCTGTAAAGCTGGGGGAAAAAACAATTTGGCTTATATAAGACAAAATAATGGAAGTTCAGGGAGATCAAATAATTTAACTCATGCTAAAAGAAAAATAATTACAGAGTCAGAATTGCTACTTAATTCAAGTTTTCTAATTTAGTTTTATCAGACTGAAGTAGGAATGCCTTGATCTAATTGGTTGTGTTTTGTTCCATAAACTTCTGTTGTATCTCTTTTGTCTTCAATGTTCAATAAAATTTCTTTTTCTTTTTTCTGATATGTTTTTACTGCTTGGCAGAAGGTAGTTTATATGGCTCATCTGAAAACTAGGTTTTTTTCCTACTTTAGAGACCAAACTCCCTTCTCTTCATTTTCATGCTTAATTCTGCTCTTAAATTGTTGATGTTCCTTTCTGGGACTATCAGATACTGGAAAGTTTCCAGCTATCTTTTGAAACACACACACACACACACACACACACACACACACACACACAGATAAACAAAGGCTTGAGCATTCTGGGTAAAATATTATATGCTACATCTTATATTGCCATCTTACATTAGCCAAAGATGGGAAACTTAACTTAGAAAAGCAAATAATTGTGGCTGGCAAAGTTGTATACAACTCCTATTGGCTTTGTCAGCCTATGCATATCAACTGTGTAATCAATAAGTTGTCTTTTTGACATCATCTTTTGTGATGCATTTGAATCTGCATTTTTGGAAAATGATAGGGATGGTTGACTCCGCAAAAGAAAAAAAAGAGAGTAAGATCAAAGGCCACCATGGAAGTAGCCTAAGGAAGAGTTCCACATCTTGTCTGCTTTCCTCTTTCCCTTTCCCTTTGATATGAGAAGTACACAGGAAGGGGGTTCCCACCCACAACATGACTGGGCATATACTCTCAGAGTATCTGCTGTCTTCTCTAGAGCCAAAGGGGATTTCTCTCTCTTTTTGTATGGGTTTCTTTTGGCTGTAGAAAGGATACTCTATATCTGGACATTCTGAAAGTCTACTCTACTTTGGAAATCTAAGTAGATCAGTGGACATTAAGATCAAGCCTTTCTGTGAGATGACAGTTATCAAGGTTATATACTAAAGACAGATAATTTGTCAAACTTTTAAGTGCTTGAAATAATATAAAAACAGGTGGGTATGGCTCAAATTCAAGATTTCCTCTCTTTTGACTTTCTTTTTCTCGCATCCACCTTTCTTCAGTTTTCTAAGGAGTCTTTTAGTCTACTAAAACTTTGAATTATGCTGACTTCCCTTCACCACCACTCACTCCTGATGCTGTGAAATCTGATTTCGTTGGGGTTTTGGGAAGCCTTAACAGTGTAACTGTGGCTGTTAGATTAGTATAGTGGTGTGGCATTGGTGATCTATAAGCACAGCATAGATCCTGGAGTGATAAAGGGAACCTATTATTCAAGAGTCTTATTCATCATTTTGCAGTTTGAGTTGGGAACTGGCTTGAGAACATGCTAGGGTTTTTTTTTGTTGTTGTTTATTCTTGCCTCTATTTTATGCACTTTTGCCTGCATGTGAGGAAACTGCTCTGTTTGCTCACATTATACACTGATTAGAAAATATTACCCTTGTTTGAGAGGCAGTTTCCTAAACTGACTCAGTATAACATTATTTTTGAGAAATCTAGAAATAGCAGAATAGAACCCCTGACCCCATCAAAACTACAAACAAGACAATGTATTTGAAATTGAGCAAGGATAAAAACGTTAGTAATATCTTAAATATTCATTTTAAAGTAAGCTTTCTTCTCAAGCTAGTGTTTCTTTCATTCTTTGACAAATAAAATGTCACAACTTTGTCATATGAGTGTTGATACTAAGGAAACATTACAATTGTGTTAACTACTTTTATTTCTCAATAGAGATTCTGGGAAGAAATGCCCTACAACACATACATACCAACAGCATCGTTCACTTCCTCCCACCCTTTTACATTTCTCAAAACTGTTTCTCTCTACATGATATAATACTTAATTTGTCCTTCAGAGGTTGTCACTTCTAACATTAATGAGACCAGGCAAACTATAACAGAATTTATAGTTATACCCTAGAAACCTGAAATTTTGCTTTCAATTTGAGAAGTGGTATGTAACTTTAAACAAGGAAGATACAAGAAAGTTTTTTTTTTAATTTTTATTTTGTGTAGGGGGTATACTGTGCAGATCTAAGACATGGTTTACTCTGCCCCAGGGACACAATTTAGGTGAGAGAAGGCCAAATAATGCTATTTTTAGTTGAACAGTTCAGCAGATGGAAGCATGAATTTGGTCTATCTGAAGGTTGAGGGTCTTGAACCATTAATTCTTATAAATGTATTTAACCCTGGGAACAATTAGGAACTGTAACTCTAAGGTTACAATGCTTATGACCTTTAGCGAACAGAGGGCACTGCTACAGTAAACAATATATTATATTGCTACTTATTCCAGTCTCACACTTATAAATTTCAGGACCAGTTGCCCTTTGCTTTCCTCAGCTTTGTTAGCATTGGTCCTTCAAGTAAGTCCAAAAGAATGTTAAGGAAGGGCGACCAGAATAATGAGATAGTCATGTAAATATGGCCTTTTAAATAGCTAGATTGTTCCTGACGAATATTGTCTCTGGAGCTAAGCTCTGTATGCCATTTTTCAGTGTGCTGATGCATTTTTATGTGGTTGCTTTCATATGAAAAATCCTTAAAATAGTTTTTTTGTTTTATTTTTAATTGGGCATGATGTTGCCTCATATTTGTAGCTTGTATTTAAACACGATCTGGTACCGTACCATGCAAAGTGATACACCTGTCTCATGCCTTCTTATTAAATGATGCATGCTTCTCTTTAGCAAATACAGCCGTTAAATATCACACAGCTTAAGAATTTCTAATTAAAATATCTCCACATGTCAGCATATTGGTAATGTATTATTTTAATCCATTTATTTTGTTTATGAATCAGTGACATATGTTTAGATTGTGAAATATATGAGCCTTAAAAAATCACTTTATTGAAGAAAATTAATTCCTACAGTACTGTCTCAGTAATGTGTTCACTCACTGAGTCAGTCACTGGCAGTACTGCCAGTCTTAATGTTGGGTAGACATACTTACCAGTTTTATCTGCATTTAACTGTCCTGAAAAGAAGAAATAGCACTTCTTTTCTTTAGCTCCAAAAGGTAGAGATTTTCTTTTTTGACTTTTTTCTCTTTCTTATTAAATCAGATATGCACACCCCCCCCACTAACACTTTGTGATACTTTTTTTCTTAATACAACGAAGGATGGGACTGAGTGCATATATAAAGAATTCTGAGAGACCAATCAAAATTAAAAACAGGCTAGTTACCTTTTCAAAGTTAGACATAGTAATTTGTTTGTCAGCAGGGAGATGTTTGGGTCAGCCCTGAGATAAAGTGACTGTCAGCAGTTATTCCTACAAGACAAGTAATTTCACTCAATGTATTACTGACAGATTGCTCACTTCTGTGAATCACCAGAGAAAACAAACTTAATATTGTTACAGGCAGAGTTTCTGTCTTCATTAGCCTCAGAGAATGATTTTTATCACACATTCAAAGCCTACCAAGCTTTAGTTGGAACATATTTTAGCAGACCGGGTCTTATAATGATGATGTGGGTAGTAACCTAGATGAAAGAAATTAAACATGAAAATTTTAAAAATCAATATAAATACATTCTCACTTTTCCTTGTTGACCATTATGTATAGTTTAGAAGATATTTTGAGGGAAGAAATATAATTAGATACTTAAAACACTAGAAAAACCTATCAGCAATGTTATTCTTAAATAAAACCATTAAAGTCTTGCCAAGTTTGCAAAGATTGAGAGGAACAATTGAAGTTTTTGCAGAAGTGAATACAAACACATACTTTACTTAAATGATATTGTCAATTTTCATGCTACGAATGGAAAGTGAAGAAGTGCCCATCAGCATTGAGAATATGCTATTTCTATTTCAGTTTCAGCCTGAATCTTTATGATACTGTATTTAGATGCTCTTCTCTGGCTCATACCCTGTCTTCTTGTTTACAATCATAAACATACCTCAGTTGCTGTGGAGAAGTGAGAGGGTGAGTTAGTGTTGCTGGGTGGGCTTGGGAAGTTGTGATTTCTAACAGAGTGTTGAATGAAGAGTTGATTAGAGTGACCTATTACTAGCTACCCAATGGAGAAAAAGGAATGGACTGATTCAGAGCTTGGTTTGAGGTTGCCAACTATGGGGTTTTGCTTTGATGGGAATTGCTTGCTTTTTTTCTTAATCAACCTTTACTCACCATTTTTGACTTTTTAAGAGTGTGATGGAACATGTGAGGACCATTTTGGCTAGGATTAGTAGAGCTGTGGATTAATGGATTGAGTTCCACTTTAGATTGAGAGTCTTGGATTAGAATTTCCTGTGTTGTCCTGTACTATTCTCAAATTACCTATTCTTTCAGTCTGGTCATTGTGAAAAGGATATAAAATATATTCTCAGAGTTGTCTTGAATAGTGTATCGGGTAACAAACCACATATTATATTTCCACATACACTAAAAAAATATCATTATAATGGGAAAAAAAACTTGCCAAACCTCCAACATTCCATTAATTGCTCAATACTTCTCTCATTTTGATGCCTAAAATACTTCTAAGAAGTGGATTTAAGATTCTAGAATGTAAGTCATTTAAATATTTTTGTGTCTTTTACTTCATATTAAATCCAACATTCCTTGACATAGTACTTGATAAAATGAATTAATAAATATAATTTATCTTTGTTAGCCATTTGATACCCAATACTTTGAAAATTTTTAAAATATTTGGCCAACTGCTCTTTTAGGAGACTGATAAAAATGATTTACACATTATTTTATGCAAGCATATTTTCACCTTTAGACAGTCTTCTCAAGGAAAACCACAGGTACCAAGTAGTCACTGCACTCATTTTTATAATTCTATTCTTGGGCTCTTACTAAAGTATCTTCGTGAACATAGCTGAAAATTATATTAGTCAAAAAGCAAACATAGAGATTTACAGGGTTTATGTGAGATGAGCCATACTCTATCAGCTTTTTTACATTAACTTAAAGCCAAATGAAAATTACATTTCTAACAAAAATTTCAGTTGGATTGATGATTTAATTGAGTCAGTATAGATATCTTCAATGTGTTCTAGTAAAATGATACATCTGATTTCCAAATTTCATGGAATGGCTTTATATTTTACATTGTTTGCTGACTTATTTATATTTCTTTAACAAAAATGGTTAAATAGTAGGCCAAGTCTGGAATTATAAAATCAATGCAGTTTCTTATTTCATAATGTAATATTTCCACCTATATTTAGTTAGCTTCAGCCTCACTAGTTAATCAAGTCAACAGAGCTCCAAATATGTCAATAATTGTGTTAAAATAGACTGTGTGTAGAATACAATAGTTTCTATAATAGTGACATTCCTATTTTTTCTAAGCTGAGGTTTGGTGAAATGGTTTGAATGGTATCATGTATCATACATGTGTTTGTGAGTGTATTATAATCAGTAACCTTGGAATTTCAGTGTTGATGTAATTAAAATGATAGTGGATTACTTGGAAGTAAAATATTCTAGCATTTTAGAAATTTTTAGTACAAACATTTAATATTTTAGAACTGGAATTCCATATGACAATTTCCAACCAGAAAATAGGTTATACAACACTTAAATGTAAATTAGAAAAAGAAATTGTGGAATAATTTAACATATCAGATGAATACAAAAACATTTTAAACCACACTATTAAAATATTATTGACATGGAAAATGCTATTTAATATACATAATTGGATGAACT
Organism: Sorex palustris; assembly: GCA_028565675.1. Lineage (NCBI taxonomy): Eukaryota > Metazoa > Chordata > Mammalia > Eulipotyphla > Soricidae > Sorex > Sorex palustris. The sequence goes on along the minus strand of JAOXYA010000045.1, from coordinate 28,967,233 downwards.
TGGAGATAAGTATGTGTATGTGCAACCATCATTACAATCTATGTTTAAA
>JAOXYA010000045.1:28887622-28897820 GCA_028565675.1 Sorex palustris | reverse complement strand
GTATAATATTAATTGATAACATTCTTTATAATTTTTAAAAGATAGTTGAAGCAGAGATACATAAGCAAAAGCATATCTTGCTTTCAATATCTCTGTTGCATCATCAAACCATAATATAATCAAGTAATGTACGCATGGGTTACAGCTTTCAACATGGCTTAAATCAAATAGATAGTCTGTCCTATAAGTCTGTTCACCAAGTTTTCCTAATCAATAGCATAATAAAAGAAAGACTATTAATCAATGACCATGTTCTTCCTTATCTATTAGATATCTTTTCACTGGTATTGAAAAATGATGGCTTAATTCCAAGACCATGGAGTTCCAGGTGGATTCCTATTATATGACTTATGATTTTTATTCATGCATTTCATTGAAAATCATATGTCATGAGCTTGCTAACAATATTTTTCCACACGTAAGTCTAACTACTGGGAAAATATATCAAGAATTAAGAGTGGTGCCATCTTCCCTTTTATGTATGCAAAGCCCCAAATATTTTGATATAGATGTAAAAAGTCTTCTATAAATACTTTAAAGTGCAATTTTAATTTTTTAAAATTTTTTATTAGTGAGAGACCATGAGATGCAATTTTAATTTTTAATACTAATATTTGACTTCTTTACTTTTTTGCATATTTTGAGCCATGCCTGGCAGTGCTCAGGGGATATTATTTAAAATTTCTCAGGAGTGTTCAAGAAGGGTTATTCTGCAGTACTCATGGAACTATAGGTAATGCCAGGAATTCAAACTAGGGTCAGCCACATTCAAGGCAAGCTCTTTACTTCTTGTACTCATACTTGATATTACTATTTTAAAGTGTAATAATACAGGGGTGGTAGAGAGGCTTGTCCTTATTGGCTATAGTTGCTCACAAGACCATGAGGAAAGAAAAATATCAAAATTCATTTAGGAACAAAATTCATTTTGTATAGTTACCTTACACATACAAATGTAGTCCTAAAGAAGAAAAGATTGACAAATTGAACACCATTCATTTGAGTTCCTGTTCATTGAAATACCTCAGAAAAGAAATGTAAAGGCAAGCTATAGCATGATAAGTGATTATTAAAATTCATTAAATAATTGATAAAGGTACACATACAAAGTAAAGAAGTCATAAAGAATAAGAAACAAACATGATATATACATGTAGATATGTATACATACACACACACAAGCCAAGGGAGAGTGCGAACATAGTCCCTCACTACCACAAATTCTGCAGTTGAGTTTCCCACATTTGGGGAAATTGCAAGGGTCAGCACACTTGGAATTTACTTTGGGAAAACCACCCTACCAGGTAAGTATTCAATATATATTTAAGCTTTTTTTTTTTAAGACAATTGCTCATTCAACCTATAGAGAATCCATGTGCAAGTAACATTTGAAACAATATAAATCCTATTAAAAGTCAGGAAAATGTACAATGATATTGCAAAGTGGTGCCTCTACAACTCACCAGGATGACAAAAGAGTAAATCAGCAATTCCAATTTTTGTTGAGTTTAGAGAACAACTGAAGAACTCGCACTTCATGTGGGATGAAATTTAAAAACTTCTATGTAAAACTGCTAATTTTTTCTATTGAATACAAAGCTAACGACAGTCAGTGGCCCAGAGGTTCTACTGCTTGCATTTTTTAGTTGTTGTCGTTGATAATACAAGTGGAAGCCTCTTGGAAGAAAAGTATCTTTGAACCTCTCTCTATGCCCCTGTCCACATCCTGTGTATACTAGGCTCCAGTTCAAGCTCACTAATAAAATCTTTGCTTAGCTCAGCTACCCAGAGCTAACTTGTAGACATCAGAGTTCTCTTATCTTATGATTATGTGGCTTGCAAATAACCATTCTAAGCTATTCTTTGAAGAAAAGAAGAAAATCTTCTGGGAGACAAGGTAGAAAATTATATCAAAGGGCAGCCTGGCTTTGCAAGGCCCATCTTTAATCTCAGACCCTAGTACTTACTATCACCAAATATAAAATGCAGCCCAATTCCTGAAACAATTGTTATCATTGATTTATTTTCTGTCTATTTAAAAGAATTCTGTGGGATATTCTTCCTTGTCTTTCTGTGTCAAAATATTGATATTTTATAAGGATAGTATCTGTGCAGATATTTTTTTCAATGAAGTCAGAAAAATGTCTGACTTCAAAAGGCACTGTGAATGTGTTGTTGAATGTTCTGAATGTTTTTGTTATGATTAAAAACAAGCTGATACTACTGAATTGTGAGTGCACTTCATTTTTTATAAAAGAAAAGATATTATCATCATGTAAGCTTTGTTGTCTTAGAATTTTACAAACCATGGCATGTAATTTTCCCTCTTCTCCTTCCTTGTCAAAATATTGATATTCTTTCAGGAACTTTATTATTTTTTTTTACTCAGAATATTTTCCAGTAAAAATCAAAGAGAATGAATGACTAGAAAGATACTTGAAATATGCATATTGATAGGTAACACGGTCTGTTGATTTTTCAGAGAAAGTTGTTTTTTTCCCCATGAAAATATAGTTAAAGGTTGATCTTCAAGAAGATTGCAGGTGTCACATCAAAACTCCTTTTGCATTTAACATAGGAAAAGCATTCACATGCAAATACTTGAAATGTGAAACAATGTGATAAAACAAAGGTTGAATATTTTGCTTTCCCTGGACGACTCATCTTTACTTTAATTCTTTCCCTTTACATCATGACAACCAAAAGTGCTACTCAAAAATAGAAATTGGCTGATTAAAAGCAGCTGTCCATCCCTCCCCCACCCCTACCCCCAATGTGTGAATCTTCCACGTGGCTCATGGTTATTTTTTTGTTGTGGTCTGCATCTGGATTAGTTTGTTCTTGTGCAGCAGTGTTTTCACATCGGATGGCATTGGGGGACCACACTTCATTTGCTTTTTTTCCCATTCTGTTTTATAATAAGTGTTGCATTTCAGAGGCTTCCCCTCCTACCTCTGATGTACCTAGTTAGTATTGCCCAGTTGGGGAACTTTATGATTATAATTTTGTTGCAACTCCTTCATAGAAATGGTGCTAGATTCAAGCAAGGTTTCTGCTGTGTTTTCTTCCAGTGCAGACTTCAACATATTTCACGATGAAGGGAAACTGGAAGACTTCCTGCACAATTTGACTGATGGGAATTAATTATAGAAATATAATGATATTCAAAAATAATCATATTAGAAAGCACAAATGTAGTGAGACTGTACAAATGAGACACAGCCTCTATCAAGTAATTGTATGTTTGCTCTTTAAGAATATTTTCAAGTTTCTAAACATCTTACAGAAGAGAACACTCGTAGTGTTTCCGCCTCATGCCGAACATGCTCAGTACAGAACTAGGTCATTGAACAATAGACTGAACAGCAATCAGCACTCTACTGCTGCATAATGCATTAAGTATAACATGCAGAAACCATTCCCGAAGCTGGAAGCTGCTATTTCATGTCTGTAAATTCAAGCTGACATGACATTTAATATTGTTTCATAGTAATGAACAACAAGGTTTCATTCATTCATAAGCACAGCACAAAGCCAAGTTTGAGTCTGGTTAGTACCAAGGAGGCGAGAAGGGGATATGCACTGTGTTTCTGCAGACAAGAACATCATATTAATGATGGTCAATGAGCCTTCTGCTGCTCTCTGAGAGCTGTAGAGAGAGAGAGAGTTCACTGTGATGATTCAGGCTCCTGTTCCTAAAAGAACTCGTTAACAAAGCAAACATCTTCAGGTTTCTCTCCGATAGTGGCAGGAGTCCGGCTTCCCTGACTCATTGACTGGCTGTGAATGATGTCCACCTTTTCACTTCCTAGGAAGTTAAAAGTCCTAGACAGAGTGTTAGTATCAGTGTCATCCTCTGATTTGCCTGCTTTGAAATATTTGCTGCTGAAATCCCCTTGCTTAAAAATCTGATTTGCATTTCCCCAGCATCACTAATGGTGACCTCTAAGTGGGAAAATTCCTTTCCCTTAAATTTCGTCGCCTTGTATTTTAATGGGGACTGCTCCCTCATGTGTTATCTTTTGAGTTTGGACCTCTCAGTTAGATTACTGGAGCAGATCCAATAACAATGTGCAGTGTCACCTGGGCAGGTTTTGGTCACAGGTTTCCTTTCTTCACAGAGACTGTGGTTTGGATGCCATCTGCACGACCCAGGCCACAGTCAGCTTCTGCAGTGTCTTCCTGAATGATTTTCTGAGCCCAAGTGGGTGAGCAATGATGTTTGTAAATACACATATTTGCCCTCTGAGCAAAACAGAAAGTGGAAGAGAAAAGTAGCGCCTGTGGAATATAGACTAAGCCTCTGATTATTCTTTCCTCTAGGAAAGAACACGCTTTGAGAATTTGGGGTCCCAATTAACAGGAAAATCGAGTGAAGATGGAAAGCTGGGCCCAGGTGTCATCGATCTTACTCGGCCAGAAGACGCAGAGGGTGAGTGGGTCTTCTGTTGAACTTTTCTGCTTTTCTGAAGACGTGTCTGAGTTATGATGGGGTATTGAATGTCTTTCTTGGGAACACCTCCTCAGCACCACCTTGATTTTCTTGGCAAAGAGTTAGTTCTCTGTTTCATTACATCTCATGTAGCTGAGAACTTTCAAAAGGAGTTAGACTCTCTATTGCTAAATGAGTTGCAGTGGTCCCCTTTTAAGGTGCCAGGTTAAAGTTTTAATGTGAAGTTAAATGCGTTCCAATGAGCCACGTGTTTCTCTATTTCCTCCACTTCCCTGTACTCTTGCGAAAGAAGAAAAAGCACACCAAACGGGGATTTTTTTTTTATAATGTTCCAAGTCAAATGAACCCTAGGTAGAATCACTGTTTGCAGCAGACTTAGTATAAAATAAAGAATTGCTTGGGGGAGGCCCAGCCTCCAACTCTGACTACAGTCTCTGGCAAGTCTGGGGGAGAAAAGCAGTTTCACTGTCAGTGTGTTTACCCACAGCACTGTCAGTGTCTGTCCGCTTCTCTTCCCTTTTGTTTGTTTGTTTTAAATGCACAAGCAGCAAATCAGCAGAAATTGCTCCCCAGAGGCTGGGTCCAATTTATGAGTTAGGTCAGCACTTCAGTAGTAATGCTGTCTTGTTATTTACTGTGTCATCACAGAGTAGGGGCTGGTTTTCCCGTTAGCTGTTCTTTTGGCAGAATCTCTCCCACCAGTCAGAGAAGATTAATTTGTTCTCTTCAGAGTAACACAATACTTTACCCATCTTAGGTCCCAGCTAAAATCCTTCTTCAGCTGGATGGAAAAAAAAACAACTTACTATTATTTCTATTACTGGCAGGATTTCTTCCAGGACCCTACTCCTTTGAAGGCCTACGAAGACTCTTCAGAGCAGCATCTGAACTGCTCTTGGCTTCTGGTGATAGCTTGGGCCATTTCAAGATAGTGCAGAAATACCTGGTATTGGTGCTAAGAAGTGGTAGTCACAGAAATTAAGAAGCGCTTTAGACAGTCTCCAGAGGCAGCTTTTTAAATATGACTTGGTGGACTACTGTTTAATGAGAGTCTAGGGGACAAGGTGTTAAAATAAATTCTGTTTGGGGTGGGGGAAGGTGGAGCAGGAGAGGGAAGAGAAGGAAAGGAAGAATAATGAGGATAGGAAACAAAATGTCTCACTATCTTCCTTGAAGAGTGAATCCTGCAAACACATTGACACTACCATTGTTTGTTTGTTTAGTTTTGGTTTGGGGTCACACCTGGTGGTGCTCAGGGGTTACTCCTGACTCTGCACTCAGGAACTGCTCCTGGAGGTGCTCAGGGGACCAGATGTGACACCAAGAATCAAGCCTGGGTCAGCTGCCTGCGTGCCCTACACACTGTACCATCCCACCAGCTCCCTGACTTTAACATTTGCATAAGCACTTAGAAGAGCAGGTTTTTTCCTCTAGTCAGGATTGAAATACTTGGGCCTAAGAAACCAATCATTCATGTCCGGTTCATCGTGATTTTGTTGGAAGGTTATACTGCAAAATACTCAACTCTTCGCCCCATCCATTAAATTTTCAATTTCATCATTTTGAAGTCTTAGTATATTCATGTCTTCAGAGACCGAGAGGTAGAGTTTGGTCACCTTATTCTTATTTTAGCACTTTTCTTAATCTGTTACTGATCCCTTTTCATTTGGTTTCTTAACAGTGTAATGGGTCTAAATGTAATCAGTTGCCTCTGTCATACTAATAATCTAGTTGATTATATAATGTATTTGGCTACGTTAAAAATCATTGTCAGAGTTATTGATCATTGAAGAAATAACAACATAAAATGCGTAATTGTAGGGAAACATAATGTATTGAACTATCTTTGGAAATTCTATTCAATAGAATTTGAATGGAAATTCTTGCTGGATTTAAATCAATTACTTTTTGGCTATGTAAATTGTTTTTGGCAAACAATTATCACCATTTACGTGCCAGAAAATGTGCTGGGTTTTTTTTTGCATACATTTTTCTCATTTGAACCTTATAGAAGTCTGTAAAAAAATCTTTTTTTCCACTTTACAGATGAGAAAATTAAGGCTGAGAATAATTAAGCAATTTGACATTGAGCGCATGGCAGTTAAAGGTAGATATGAGAGTTTATCCCAAGCAGCCTAATTCCAAAATCCAAGCTCTTAAATAGTGCTGTGCTGCGCCCCTTGTGTAGACAGATAAATATGCGGTGCTTCATTTTTCTGAACAAACTCCTTGTGACCTTCCCCAGTATGGCCCATTTCCTCTCCCCTAAATATAGCAAGTCATGCCGTGCACCAGCTCTCATGTTACTCTGTCACACATAGCAGCAATGCCTGCTGAGTGTAATAGTAGAAGGGCTGTAGTGACCCAGGAGCTTAGGGAGCGTGTGAAAACCTCCCTTCAGAAGCTTGCCCAGAGTTGCCATTGAGACCTCATGTGCTTTTGGGGGACTCTGAGTTCATGAATGGAGTCAAGTTACCTGCTCTAATATGGGCAGAAGCACACTGCCTTTGTGAGGACTGGAAGGAGGGGTGCAGCCTTCTGCTGACTTTAGGGTATTTCCTGGCATCTGTTCAAGTGAGAACTGATTGCAAAGACTGCTGGAGTTACAGTTCATATTAAAGTCAGAGTAGACAGCAAGTACACACAATACTTTCTCTACTTCATGCTTTCCTTTTCCAGAAAGAGTAAGAAGGGACCAGAGCAAAAGGCTAAAAGATTTATTCAGCTCTTTGGCCAGTCTTTTTGTTTTGTCATCTTAAAAAAAATAAAAACAAAAAAACAAGCAAACAAAAACCACAAACATTTCTTGAGTGCCTGTTGTGTGTCAGTCCCTAAACAAAGATACGGGATAACTGGATAACCGAGGAGAAGCAGAAATAGATATGTCCCTGACCTCGTGGGGTTTAAAGTCGAGTGAAGGAAGACAGATGATTATAAAGTAAATGCATACATAGCTACAGAGACAGAGACATAATTATAACCAAGAAAAGGGTTAAAAAGCTCAGACTTCATATGCCCTCCCCCCCCAGGGAATTCTGAGTAAAAGCTCTTTAGGTAAATCCAATTAACAGAGAGGTTCTCTGGTTCTAGCCAGGATGTCATCCCTTCTCAAGCCGTATAGTCATTCTCCTTGTCTCCTCCAACTTTGAAACAGCTATTAAAACTCTTTTCCAGTCTTATTGGGATACAGCTGACACATGATTTTAAATTTATTCAAAATGTGTAAATGAGGGGGGCAGAGTGGTATAGCATAGAGGTTAAGATGCTTGCCTTGAGGAACTGGAGCTATAGTACAGCAGGTAGGGCATTTGCCTTGCAAGCGGCAGACCCAGGTTGGATCCCCAGCATTCCATATGGTCCCCTGAGCATCGCCAGGAGTAATTTCTGAGTGCAGATCCAGGAGTAACCCCTGAGCATCACTGGGTATGAACCCACCCCCCAAAAAAAACAGCAGAAAAAAAAGTTGCTTTCCTTGTGTGTAGTCAATCCTGAATACTGATTCAATCCACACTACCACATGGTCCCTCAAGCATTGCCAGGTGTAGTCTGGAGGTCTCCCGGCATCCATGCATGGCTTGTGTAATCCTCAATACCACAGAGCCTGAGTAGCACAGTATGTTTTGATCTTTGCATTGAACTCTCATCCAAGTTGATCAAGAATTTTCATGAGGGGCCCCGAGACCTTTTGATTAATGCTTAAGAGACTACCTTTCTCCTTTATTGCCCCCCCAAAGGATGTGCAATTTGATACATACATATATTACAAAATGATTGCCACTGTAAAGTTGATTAACTCAGGTCTTACCTCAGACAGTTACCCCTATCCTTTTCTTTTTGGTGAAAACATATATTTAGTCATCAAAGTATTCTTTTCTATCTTTGTGTGTGTGTGTGTGTGTGTGTTGGTTGCTTTTGTGTCTTGGGTATTGAATAATGCAGAATAGCAATTTGAAGAGTCTTTTGCCCTCCTTCCATCTCCACCCACCCTCATGTGTGAGTTCTGAAGTGACCACCAAAGTCTGGGCAGTAGATGAGGCCCCGTTCCCACCAGAATTCCCAGCGAAATGTCTGCCAGACATGAAGATGCCATTATCACTTAGTAAGCAACTGCTTCATAGTTCTGAGCATGGAGGCAGCAAGAGAAAGGTCACCCAAAGAGGCAGCTGTGCATGTATATTAACCACTCATCAAAATCAAATGACAAAACCATAATCCAGGAAAACAGAAATTAAAAATATAAAAGGCAAATGCCTTCAAAATTTTATTTTTAAAGTCCAGCTGTTATTTGGCTTGAATATGACAAGACAGCATTTCTTGTTCACCATGATATTTATAAAGCTACAAATTCATTGGTGCTGGGGGCTTAGGAAACACGTTTAAGGTCTTGTTACACTTTGAAGCAGTTCAAGTCTTAATATGTATTGAGTCCACACAATTTGCCCTTCTTATGTAGGACGTATAAGGAAAAGATGACTCAATTAGTTGAGTCTGTCACTATATATTAAAAATGATGAGCAACTGTTCAACCTTTTATGAGATTCCACCCCCCCCTCCTTGTGCTACATAGGCAAGGGTGCAATTCTTTTTCCAACTCTTCTAATTTTAAGGTGGCAAAGTATAGTAGACAGAATACTGGCCTGGATACTGGGGGATTTGAATTAAAGCACTTGCTAAATGACAGCAAACAAGTAACTACTAATGTCCCTGGACTTAAGTGTTTTTATCTTTTTTTTTTTGCTTTTTGCTTTTGGGGTCACACCTGGTGATGCACAGGGGTTACTCCTGGTTCTGCACTCAGGAGTTACTCCTGATGGTGCTCAGGGGACCATATGGGATGCTGGGAATCGAACCCGGGTCGGCTGCGTGCAAGGCAAACACCCTATCCGCTGTGCTATCTCTCCAGCCCCAAGTGTTTTTATCTTTTCAAAGCATTTTTACTGGATTCCATTATCTCTAAGGTCCCTTCTAAATCCAAGATTGTTATTAGGTTCTTCATAAAAGCAAGTGTGTTTCTTATAATAAAAGGTGACTTGTCCACAATTGCTTTCACTTTTCTTTTCAGAGAAATAAGAGCACTATCTTGAGAATATCTTGAGAATTTGTTTGACTTGATGAAGTTTTCAAGTCCTTTAATCTGCTCTTTTATATTAATGAGATCTCTCCAGTAATATTTATATATAACCACTGAGCTCCATCCTATTTCTCTCTCTTTTTCTTCTTTCCCCCAGCAATAATAGTGGTTATGTCTTTAAAAAATTTTTTTCCTATTCTACTAAAAGTTCTCTTGTATCTGAAGTCTCAGAAGGAATACTTTACTTTCTTTTTCTGTTCTTCCTAATGGTTTGGATAAGAGAACATTTTCAAACATCTCTTTTAATGATCAAATTAAATTATTGTGTCCTAGTCCAGAATGAGAGTGTTCATTAGTTTTATGTGGGAATGATGGCACCTAAACTTTGCAAGGTGTGAGCTCTGAAAGTGAGCATCACTCACTAGACTTTCAGACCCTGGATTAGAACTGCAATGATATGCTGTCCTCCAGGTTTTAAAAACTCATATTGATTTCAATAGAAATGAATTTGTGGACCAAGAATAGTCCCATTTATAAGTGTTGTTCTCATGTTCTCAGATTTTCTTAGAAAAGTTTTATAGATTTGTACTGAATTTGTGAATTGGATCTCAGCCAAAATGCCCTTAGCCCTTATGAAAGCCTCATTGTGTGTGTGTGTGTGTGTGTGTGCGTGT
>JAOXYA010000045.1:28840588-28861531 GCA_028565675.1 Sorex palustris | reverse complement strand
AAGCCAGATGTATGCATGAGTATAGCAAATAATAGATTTCTGAAATACATATGTACAGAGAGAATGATTTTTCAACAGTACATATAATGTATAAAGAAGTACAATTTTGATTTTAATAAGCAAGAGCAGGTAACATCCAGAGGAGGAGAAGTTTTAATGCAGTAGGGACAACAAAGGACAGATTTATGGAAGATTGCTGAGGTTTAGGTAGGGTCTGGCTGGTGAAAACTTAAACATTTCTATATTACATGAGAAAGGGAACAAATACATGGAAGAAAATATGGAAATTTTCTGTAATAAAGAAGGAAGTGAGTTTAGAATTTTCACTGACAGTAAAGTGAGATAGGTAAGATGGGGAATACTTTGAAAACCCTTGAAAGTCAGACTCCTTCAATGATAATTTGCTATATTCACATAATTTTTGTTTTTTTATGCCAACAGTAACAATGGGGTAGCTTATGACTTTGTACCCCTAAATTAATGGTAGCTTAGAAGTGGATTCCAAAGTCTCATCTCTCAGGCCTTTGTAGGAGTCCTCTTTAAGTTTCCTTCTAGGAACTTCCTAAAATAGAGAGTTCACCACTTTTCAAGGGAGGTAGTTTCTTTGTGGAATGGTGTATGATTGCTAGAAATTTTTCTTAACTGACCATATATGCCATTCTGTTACTTTGTTAGATGGAATCTAGCTCCAACAAATTAACAAATAAGTATCAATTAGAGATAAGTGCTTGAGAACCAAGAATGGAGAAGGAAAGGGAATTTTTGAGGATAGGATGCAATTTGTAACATACAAGACATAGAAATTCTTACTGAAAAGGTAACCCTTGAGCAAAGACTTGAGGAAGTGGAGGGAGACTTGCAGATATTTTGAGGAAAAGTAGACAGAAAACAACAACTGCAAAGGTCTCATAGGAATGATCTTGGAAACAAAAGTAGATGGTTTCAGTAGAAGAGGCTATTACTGAAAATATATATATATATTATATATTTATAAAACAAGAGGATTTAGATTCATTGCATAAAAAGAGGGGTGGACTTTACACTAATTAATTTAAAAACACAGAAAGGTGTGCAGAATTGAGACATAAGTATGGGTAAATAGGTAACTGCTGGTTGGAGCTTTTGAAAGTTTCTTCTGATTATGATTTCTTCATAAAATGGAAAATCAGGTCGTCAAAAGAGGGTGATAAGCAAGAAGAAATTTTAGAAGAAATTTTGAAGAGAAACAGTGAAGTATGGAATAGTGAATTACATAGAAAAATAAATGAAGTGAGGGAAGGCTGGAGAGATAGTAAGTAAGTAAGTAAGTAAGTCAGTCAGTCAGTAACTAAGTAAGTAAGGTCCTTGTCTCGCACACAGTCAACTCTAGTTCAATCCTTAGCACCATGTAAGTTCCCTGGAGCACTACAGGAAGTGATCCCTGAGCAAATCCAGAAGTATTAATGGGTGTGTCCCCATCAGAAATGGGCAGGAAAAAATTGTGATATGATGGCTAAACAGCAGAGATCACAATGAAGTTCGTGCTCATCAATGTAAAATCCAGTGACCAGGATAATGCTCCGTGTATCTAGAAAAGTTCAGCCCCATGGAGTAGGTAGAGTAAGAAAATAGGGAGGTTTTACTATGTCAGAGAATCAGAGAGTGGAGAATACACAATAGTAATGATGCTGGAGTATGTGTATATTAAATCAGAGTGATGGGGGTAAGGGGGGAATGAGGGAGAGCTTTACTAGATCTATAGTTAAATATTTTTATTTTAAAATATTAAAATAATTGCCACTTATTCTTTGTGAGAAAAAAATGTCCTTTGTTAAAATATGTGCTAGTTTGTATGTAGCTTTATGTAGCTTAGATCATACATTAGCTCACTTAAGTGGGAAATCTGTAAAATAGATAAATATTGCAGTAAAAGGGTTTTTTCACTGTACTATATGTGATTAAGGCAAAAGTTATTCCAATTATCCAAATTTAGTAGAAAAAAATAATAAATAAAATGTTAACAGTATTTGCTGCTTTGGGAAGGTGAGCATGAAATTTAATTTGTGTGGATTTGCCCAAAACCTAGGAAACAGCAAGTGTACTGTTCTTAGTCAATTTGATTCTGGAGGAAAACCAACATTTCATAAAATGTTTCTACACATAGATTTAGATTCCTCAATTATCATTTTCCTTCAGGCAATCAAAAAATCACCATGTGCATCATAGGAAATGGATCAATATCAGGTACTTGGTGTCAACTGGGCCCCGACAGGTACTATAGAAATTGGGAATTTTTATGAGATGCGGTGAGCACAGTATATCTGTGGACTGAATATCTGTAAAGGAGAGAGTGATGGACTTCAAGTCATGTGACCTCAAATCAGTTTCTGGCTGTGCTGATTATTGAACCACTGAGGTTCAAATGCAAGGCCTTATTTTCTTCATCTGAAAACTGGGAATAATAACAACTCCTGGGTTTGCCATGTTAATTGGTTGAGAAATATATACAAAAACATTCCACATATTAAGTTAGTGAAAGGCTAAGGGGTGATTATTATGTTTCAGTGAGTGAAAGAGGTTGGCAAAGATAGCACTATTAGAAATTCCTCTCCACTTTTTCTCCTTTTACCAGACTTGAAGTCATGCAGGCTTTGTGAGAAAATTAATTTCTTAGATATGTGAAAAACTCCTAAGTAAGTCACATCTTCATAGATTTGGGGTATATTCCATCAAGGTGGCTAGAAATTTCCATGATGATGTGTAGGGTCAGTAAGATTAGTTCATGACTTAACTAGAAGCTCTGAAAATAAAAAGTTGGAAGAACTGTCTAGGACTTCTCTGATTCCAGCTTTTGTAAATATATGGAAACTGAAGCTCAAAGAGGATAGTTATGATGACATTTTGGAGTAAATCTGAATTGTATTTACTGCTAATAAAGACAAGAAACATGTGGCGAGAGTTACATCCCTAAGAATATTGTTTCAGAGTCTCTGAGCTGGGTAACACTTTAACGGTCTCGTGACCGTTTCAACAGCCTCCAGGGAAATTGGGACACAGATAGTCATGTGTCCCCGCAGAGGAAAGGACTGACCTTCACAAAGGGTTTAGTATGTTTATTTTAACTACAGTATCATTATGATAAAATGATCTTGTGTGACCAGGCTTGGCACCTGTTAAGATCTTGGCTAGGGCAATACATCTATTATTCTGTTAAACTGCAACGTTTGCAATGCTTTTCCCTCCTGACTCTCCCAAACCCAATGCCAGCCCTATAACATCCTCCAAACCAGAGCCAAAATGATCTTTCTGTATCTATGAAATTAGAAGCTTCAAGGAGTCTCTCTCCCTGTTTAGAAATAAGGAGACATTTGCACAAATAACTAATACACGCTCTGCTAAATCTGACTTTGGGTGGCATGGTTAATCCTCCTCTCTCATCTAGAACTTTTCTTTTGTTCAGTTCTCCAACCAAGGTCATGGCATAAGCCTGCCTCATAGTGTCCTTGTAACACATCTTACTGTACTAGTTATTTTTTATTCTTTTTTAATATTCTAGGGGGTCTTGAAAAGTGACCTCATCTGCAACATTTCACAATCCACTGTAGCATTCATTCTAAAGGCCAATTCATTCCTTGCTATATTTGCAAATGTTGTAAGAATCCCTCGCTTTTATGTGGCAAAGTCACACAGAAAGTATTCCTTTATATTGTTTGACCCCAACCATAGCATTATATTGGGGAATTTGTTTGGGATCCTGTGGAGAATACCTTTACCACATTTTGTCATTTGATTAGAGGGTTCAATAGGGCCCCCTTTTGGATGAAGTATGTGGGATGAAGTCCAATGCCTCAGAGATTAAGAGAGAGATTTTCCTCTGTTCTATTTTATTTCTTAAATCTATACAGGCAGCAGCCTCAGATTCCAATCACCACAGGAACAGGTGTTGTGTATCCTGGTGCTATTACTATGGCAACTCCCACACCATCACCTCAGATGACATCTGACTGCTCGAGCACCTCTGCCAGCCCAGAGCCCAGCCTCCCAGTCATCCAGAGCACTTATGGTATGAAGACAGACGGTGGAAGCCTAGCTGGAAATGAGATGATTAATGGAGAGGATGAAATGGAAATGTATGACGACTATGAAGATGATCCCAAATCAGACTATAGCAGTGAAAATGAAGCCCAGGAGGCTGTCAGTGCCAACTGACAGAGTGCTTGTTTGCGCAATTAAAATACTCTGACATTTCACCTCCCCCCTCCCCAAACAAAAAAGTTCTTAAAGAGCCCGCATGCATTTGTGGCTCCACAATTACATCAGCAGAATGGTCTTAATTGTTTCGTAAAGTGTGAGACAGATTAAGTTTCCCCTGATTTTTCATGAACTTGAGTTTTTGTCGTTACTGTTACTGTTGTTGTTGTTGTTGTTTTTTAATTTAGGTGAAGACATATTAAATATGAGACACCAGGACTTGAAAACTTATCTCAACCCATAGCTGTCTTACAAGTCTTATATTTTTGTCTTACTTTTAATTTTTTTCTTTTGGATGTTGATAAAGGTTTAAGTTACTGTTTTAGATGGGGTTAAACATTCTCACTCAGGTATGCTGTGCCGGCCTACAGGTTGTGAATGTGTTTTTATTCTGAATTACTTTAGACAACAACTGAGGGTTTCGTATTGTGAAACAGAACAAGTCCACGGCGTGTGCAGCTGCATGTAGAGCATATTCAAAAGGCCTCGGAATTCCATTTTTCCTCCATGTGTAGAGTTAAACTTTGAATGTGCCAAACTTTTTCATAACTTTTGAATCTTAATATTTTGAAAGTCTTAAAGGAGACACTGCAAAGTCTTAGACAATCTTGGCATCTTAAAAATCAAATAGCAAAACACACTTTTTTTTTCCAGAACATGGTAAAGTACTCAGGAATCTGGAGACAAGATATTCTAAGGAATGAACAAGGTTTCCACAGTGCATGCACCCAACATGTTTGCCTCTAGATGTGCCATCAGCATGGGGCGGGCTATCATGTCCGCACACCAGAGGGTCACCATACCAGACACCAACAGGGTGGTCTTCTCTGCTGGAGACCCCCCTCTCACTACATCCATGATCCCTTTGCCTTTTACCCTGACATTCAGTCTTAACACATTTTCTCTTAAGTAATTTATTCATTCCAGAATGTCAAGGGTCCACTTACTATTTATTTTTTAAAAAATTGTTAGTGGCATTAATTTAATCATTCTTGTTTTTCAACCTTCCTCCCCACCCTCCTTCCTCATCCACTTTTCTGTTCCTTTCACCTCCTTCTCCTGCTCAATACAAAAAAAAATGTACATAGTAATTTTATGTCCCCAGAGTATCTGGAAGCATTTCTGAAACTATTAAATATCTTTTTATCATTTTAAAACATGAGTGTATATCTGGTGGCAGGGCTGCGTAGGGAAACAGGTGTAGGGTCTTACACTCCGATAGGTCTGCCCCTTCCTCTCTCCCCGCCTCCACCACACACACACACACACACACACACACACACACACACACACACACCGATTGCTTCTCTGTAACCTTGAATCTCTTGCCAGAATGTTTTCCTAATTGAGTTCATCAATGAATGGAGTCTAGGCTCTGCGTTAGCCATATCTCCCCAGCAAGGGTCAGCAGTGGCATCTGTGGGAGAGGAGAGTCCTAGGGCCATACCTGAAGCCCAAAGTTGCCTGCAGAGAGTCTCTCGTGTTCTGGCACCTTTGCACGGAGTCACCTTGTCCCAACTGGCACATGTTGGGAGTTCTTTGCAAAATCCCCCAGGATGCAAGAAGCCATGGGACAACCTCACAGCAAAGCTTTAAAGGCAAATAGTCATGACATAGCCAGAAAAGGGAAGAAAACCGTCAAGAGAAGGAGGGTTAATACATGTGCAATGTTCCACTATGGACTCTGGGGAACAGATCCCTCCTGCGGCAGCTGACAGATTTTGCTGCTTCCATCCACAGAGGAGGGCATGCCTATGTGTGCACAAGGTTAGCTGCACGGTCACCTAGGATTTCTCAAAATTTGCTGTTGGGCTTAGAAGCAGTGAGGTTTTTATTCCCCATGTCCCAACTATAGGGAATTCAGCCACGCCATGTTTGGTCTTCCTGAAACCAGGGCTGTTCACCTATGGAGGCACCATCCAGAGTGAATCAACAGGAAAATGTCAGTCAACAAGACAATTCACCTCATGGGACAACCCAGAATCTGGATATAGCAATGCCCCCCCCCTCAGATTTCTTGAGCCATTTTGTCACTTAGAAGAAAACAGTGTACCTTCATATTTATTTAAAGAAGGAGTGCTCAAGGCCATACTTAATAGCAATAAATAGGTCCAGCCACAATATTACTGGTTATAAGCTGGGAGTGCTCTCTATAAGCTGATTAAGGTACTGATAGGAATGTTTTATGCTTAATATTGGTATTGATTGGGGATTGGGACTTTGTTTTTGTACATTTACTTCAGATGAGGAGGAGGCCATTTATTTCTCAAAAAAAGGAGTATTTATTATTGTCTTACTGCTTTCTTTTGACTCTGTACCTCTCCTCCTCAATTCATTCTCATGTTTTTTTCCTCTTTTCTTTGCCTTTTGTTTTTGCCCTTTTCCATTCTTTTTTAATTTTGTTGCATAGATAGAGTGCTATATGGCTAGCATTGTGTTGTATGTAATTAATTTTGCACAAAGGCAAACATTTAGAATAGTAGGTTAAGTTTGTTTTTATGACCATGCCAAAATAGGATTCTGGGCTGGTGGAGAACAAAGGACTGTTCTTAGGACTGAAACTTGATTTTGCTTGTAGTATAAAAAAAAGAGAAGACGAAGAAGAAGGAGAAAAAAATGAAAAGAAAGGAAAAAAAAGAAAACACACACAAATACAACAAATACACACACTCACAGATGTTTTTTCGTAAGTGTTATGAGCACTGGATATAAATGGTATTTTTTATCACTTCTGACTAATGTGAAACTGTTGTACGAAAACTACATGAACAAAAGTCATCTGTTTCGACTCGTGTGGGCTTGCCTCACAGTTGCCGGATTTGAGTCATTTTTATGTCTTGTTATTTCATTTATTTATGCAAAATACATGTGTGTATGAACACTTTGTTTTAGCTCCAGCTCTGCCTCAGTACTGGGGTTCAATTACTTCTAGCCATGTTCTTAAAAATGAAAGGCTATTCAGGAATGTTCTGATTGTAAGTGTTTCTTTCATTGGGTCAAACAGTGATGCTGTATTTGAATCTAAATTCTGTGCATAAGCAGTTTATTTATTAGCCAAGTTTGGCTCTAAATATCCATGGAAATTAAGAATGACAATCATACGGATCACTTCATTTTCTTTTCAGTGGGGCTTAAACAAAGTTTTTGTGACTCTACCATCTCATTTTAGAATTTTCTAAATGTGTAAATATAACATAGAAATAGAATTTATTTTTGGTTCATGAATACTTAGATATAAGTTATGTATTTCCTTTTTTGTTCTGTATCCATTTATGTCAGTCCAGACTAGAAGTTGACAAGTCACAGCACCTCATGGGGGTTATGAATTATCGGCCACAGTGAGAGCTAGTCCTGCCCAGAGCTGGAGTAGTAAAACCCTGTGCTGGGGTTCATCTGCAGTGTAGAAAACACTGTCCACAGACTCAGACTTTCACTTCTTTTTTCACAGAGGTCAATGAATTGAATATGCTAAAACTTCAGTACAGCTGAGAGTCACCCTGCTCTGTGACTCTATCAGAATATTCCATGTTAGTTCTGTGATCATGTAATAGTGCAAAGCATGAATGTCATTAGAAAGGTAAAAGTTTCCCTTGAAGATTGGCCACTAATAAAAAGTCTTACCATGCCCATAAGGTCAAGGATATTCATCTGCTTCTTTTATTTTTTTCCCTAAGCGCTCCCTAGTTCCTTGTGTTTTTGAATCAGAAACAAAGGCTACTTCAATTTTTTCATTAAAGACTTTCCAGGATCAAGATTGGCTGACAACTGACAATCCTCTTTTTTTACTTAAAAAATAGGGTACCCCGTGAACTAGGTTAAAGGAAAGAGGAAAAGCGAGAGAGGAAGGAAAGGTCACTGCGGGCAGAGCAGTGAGCAGGTGATTCTGTCACTGGCAGAAACCCTGCAGTCTCTGTTCCAGAAGGTACCACAGCTTTGTTGTTTTCACACGTATCCAACGCAAGCTTTGAGGAGTACAATCAGCTTTCTTCACTTGGCATTTGATACTCCTTCTCCTCAGGCTTGACAGAATTTGCCAGGGTCCTGATACCAATTCGCAGGCCAAGTTCTAAATTCAGGTGTGGTCTCACAGTGCAATGGAGCGGGTCAAATTCTAGCCTCTGAACTGCAATGCCGCCAGCCACCCCTGAGTGTAGGGCATTTTCTGAAAAGGGCACCATCACTGGGGGTTGAGTCTAAAGGCTTATTTTTTTTTTCTTTTTCTGAAGAAGCCAGGATACTTCCCTAAAGCACAACCTCCCAGACCAGGCTCATGGGCACTGAAAGGAGGGGCTCATGACAGAAAGCCTCTCGTCCTCCAGAGGAAAGGCAGGCTGGTCATCTGAGCACCCCAAGCAGAGGCTGCATCTCTCAGTTGCTTCACTTTGCAAAGAGGTGACCTTCTCTGACTCATTAGGAAAGGGGAAAATTAATTTTGTAGTTTTGAACCCTATGAGAAGTCTTGTACCAAGTGCCAGCAACTGCAAAGAATGCAGCTAGAGGAATGTATTGAAATTGTTACTGGGTTCTTCCTTTTTAAGAAGAAAAATGACAAAAAAATGGTTGCTGTAGTCTTCTCTGATTTTGTACATGTTTGTCTTAGGACTGAGTTGGCACTTAAGCTCTCTTCTCAAAGTATAATAATATTGTATGACCTCATTTGTCCCTTTACAAAAGCACTTGCATCATTTCCTTAAGTCATCTGCCCCTGATATGTTTTTCTCCTTAATAAACAACTTCTATCTATTATTCTTGATGATTATGTTCTGTTTCTGATGCCCTATACTCTTGAGCATGACCCTCTGCTAATCTGCTAATATCAGTGAAGATAAGCTAATGATATGCGAAGTTTCTTTTCATTCCCATCCTCTCTTTTCCTTTGGGGACAGATTTACTCTCCAAATGCTCCTGAACAAGTACATATTGGGAGAGCCTGTGCCTCTGGGGGCAGGGCTGGAAATGGGTGGGGAAGGGCAAAATGGTAATGCTTAGTGCAGATACTTTTCTAATCGATGTGGCAATATAAAAGCTTGAAGGCAACTCAGTGACCTGTCTTGCTCTCAGTAGTTTCTTATTCCTGAAGAACCACAAGCATAGAGTGAGGCCTCCGTGCTGGCACTCTTGGAGTCTGGGGAATGTGCAAATATTGAACTGTTTTGTATGCTGCACATTGCAGAACTGCTCATGTGCATTCTCCGTTTGTCTTCCTCTGTCATATGTGTTTTGGCTTTTTTAAGTTTTATTTTATTTTTGGAAAGTGCAGTCTTTTATTGTACCTTTCTCCAGCTTGTAGCCTACTAGAATGCTTAGCATTTATGTTCATTCATTATTGTATTTGCCATGTAAAATTTTTATTACCTTAGACGAGCTTATGAGCTGTTACTACATAACTTATCTTACTGTATGTAACTCTTTGATTTCCAGACATTGTAATTTGTTTGTGATGTATATTGTGAGATTGTATTCTATGTTAATTTAATCAGCACAATTCACTGACATGCTGGACTGACATGCTGGCTGCTGTTTCAAAGTGTAAAGTTTGTGTAGGGCTGTTGGGACAACAGCAACTCTTGTTGTCAAGGTACTGTGCTTCAGTTCCTCTAGCAACACTGCCGATGTGGACCTTGAGAAGCTAGGGGCATTGACTACACTCTCCAGCAAATTTTAAATGCAGATTTTCTTTGTAGAAATTCTATGTATAATGCAGGTACCTATGTGGCCCATGGCTGGTAACTATTTGGTCAATTAGAAAAAAAAAAACATAAAAAAACTAGTGTCTATTGCTGCTTTGAATATGTTTGAAAGTCTGAAAATGTAAATAGTTTATCAAAAAAAAAATCTTGTACAGTCCAGTGTAAAGTTTTTAAATGACCTTAAGGGTTGCCATCACATCTTTCTCACACTCTCCTCTTGATAACAAGAAAAGAGTTTGCTAAGGATTAAAATGACAATAGGAGGGGGGGGAAAAGATGAATCTCTTCAAATGCAAAGGAATGAGTCATTGTTCTTAGCTTTGTTGCATACACAAACTTCTTGGATTTTGTTGTGCAGTATTGACGTGAGATACAACTCAACATTGAATAATCTCGGTGGT
Organism: Sorex palustris; assembly: GCA_028565675.1. Taxonomy (NCBI): domain Eukaryota; kingdom Metazoa; phylum Chordata; class Mammalia; order Eulipotyphla; family Soricidae; genus Sorex; species Sorex palustris. Next base: position 28,851,210 of record JAOXYA010000045.1, on the reverse strand, counting down.
ACTTTTCAACGTCTTCCCCTCCTCTGCCTCATAATAAAGGGAAAAGACAAAACTGAAAGACATGCTGTCTTTATCTCTCCTGGTGTATGTTGGCACCTTAGCTACTTTTTTTTTCCCTTTTTGCACAAGGTGCTTTCCTGATATGTTAAACCTGCCATCTTTGGGTGATAATGTATATGCCATGATGGGGCATGGGCCCCTCAGGGGAGTGTCTATAAGAACTGCCTATTTATGCTCATTTACCTCAAGACTGTCCTCTCTACCCTTAATCTAGTCGTCATCACTCCATCTTTTGTACTGCTGTTGACACTTACAAATTAAAGATAAATTTTGTTTTATGACCTCTGTGTCCGACCTTGTCTGTACCCTGCTATCTGCCTCTATCACAGAGCCCAGTAAGTCTTCGGTGTGTCTCCTGCTTGCTGCTGGAGCCTACTCCCTGCCATTGCTTCTGCCCTACTGTGAGCTAGTTCACAGGAAATCTTCAAAACCCTTAGTCTGGAAAGATGTGCCTGTTCATTTTCCATGTGGAGCTTGCCCAGCTGCACCAGGAAATGTTTGTGGATTTAGAGAGTACGAACAGGATCCAAGGTGGAATTTTGTCAAGAGAAGATCAGAAAGAATGTCACGTCCTATTTGCCCAACTTCTTTGTGAGAGCGACACAGTTTATAGAATCGCCAAGCACCAAGACATACCAAGGAATCCGAAGGGCCAGGCTCTGATCTGATCTCAGCTTCTACCAGCCTCACGGCCAAGAGTGGAAACAGTGGGGGAACTTTTGGAACCCTCAACTTCACTGTGGTTGGGAGTCATCATCTGATTTCTCACTTGCTTCTGTCTCTGAAGGAGAAACTCCCAACCCCTTGGTTTCAGCTTTAAGTTGGAGAGGGAGCAAAGTTCTGCTCCAAATGATAGTAGCTTCTAGAATATTTTGAAAGCTATTTCAGTATGCTGAGGGATAGAGGTGAGCTTTGGACTGAAGGGAGCAGGGTTCTTCAAGGAGATTCAGACCAGCCCTTGTGCCACGGAGCCCAGAGGTTAGTAACCTATGCTGGGGCATGAAACTACGTGTTCAGGAGGGAGGGAGAACTGTAGCACTGTCCTCCCATTGTTCATGGATTTGCTCTAGCGGGTACCAGTAAAGTCTCTATTGTGAGACTTGTTACTGTTTTTGACATATCAAATACGCCACAGGGAGCTTGCCAGGCTCTGTCGTGCAGGCAGGATACTCTCGGTAGCTTGCCGGACTCTCCGAGAGGGACAGAGGAATCGAGCCTGGGTCAGCCACATGCAAAGCAAACACCCTACCTGCTGTGTTATTGCTCCAGCCCTAAGGAGGGAGGGAGAATATTGATATTTTATATATAATAAAACAACATCAGTGGCAAGAGCCAAGGATTTGGGAATCAAACTTTCTTTCTAAATTGCAGTCAAGTTAAACATTTGATGGAAGTATTTCTAAAGATCAGTGTTCCATGGCTGCCACCGGCTGCACAGTGAGTCTCCAAAAGCCCCAGTAAACAAAGGGTCTTTGTAGAGCAACTCTGGCCTGACTCTGCCACTTGCTAGCGGTGTGATCTTCCTCAAGATACATGTCTGAGCCTGATTTTTCTCCTTGTAAAGTGGATTCATAATCACTGCTCGCAGGTTATTGGGGGAATAAATGAATGCCCTGTGTAGACCAGGTAGCAAGTAGATGCAATGGCCAACGCACTGAACATGAGTTGAGCCAGTCTCCTGCCATCAGAGGATGTCCACACTGGGGAGAGCGGTGTTGTCACTGACTGAATCAAGAGAAGAACTTGCCTGAGTGGAGAACTTGGCAACATAAACAATCACCCAACCAAGCTGGTCTTTAGATTATAGATTTGTTCCTTTCCAGACCCTCCTCAACAGTGCCCTATGCCTACACTCAAAAACCTAGATCTGATCAGTCCTGCCACCTTTTAGCCTCTCCTAAAGTTGTGGGACTTGCGAAAGCTACTAGAGAAGTTTTGCTCCCAGCCGACACTCAGTGGCAGCAACCCACAAATCTTGCTTTTCATGGTGCCTTCCCACAACTTCTCACCACTTCTCTCATCCCATGACTTGCCTGCACCCTGACCTCCTCCTTGTACTCGGAACAAAGTTGTCCTCTTTTTTGCTTTGAGGATGTCCCATTCCTCCATGAAAGGAAACCCCACCCTAAATGTTCCCTCCTCAGCAGATCTTCCCAGAGGCTCAGGGGCTCCCAGAACACTTGTAAAGATCATCCCATTACCACTGTCACTGTCACTGTCTTCCCGTTCATCAATTTGTTTGAGTGGGCACCAGTAACATCTCCATTGTGAGACTTGTTACTGTTTTTGGCATATCAAATATGCCATGAGAGCTTGCCAGGCTCTGCCATGAAGTGTGTGGGGGGGAGCGATACTCTCAGTAGCTTGCCGGGCTCTCTGAGAGGGATGGAGGAATTGAACCCAGGTCGGCCATGTGCAAGGCAAATGTCCTACCTGCTATGCTACCACTCTGGCTACCATATACCACACAGCAATAATTTATCCAGATATGGGTCTGTCTTTCTGCTAGATAGTGGCCAAGACAGTGCCTTGGTCTTCCCATGGTGCTTGGCCAATAGTAAGTGCTCCACTCTTGTTTGAGAAATGGGTAAGTCAATGGCGGCAGCATGTGTGGTGGTATAGGTGCCTATTGAGTATCAGTGTCTTAAAGCATAGGAAGAGGGAGCCCTTTGAGTACCTTAGTATTACTGCATTTGGAGAGTTCTGTTTTCATTTAAGGGAAGACATTTCAAATCCATGTGTAAAGCCATTTCCTGTTAAGGGCAAAAAAGTCTCCACACTCAAATTCCCAAACCTGGAGCTTCTACTCTGTCTGAACTTTGAGCCATCCTGGCTGGAGTACAGGAATGACAGTCCAAATATAGGAAAGCTTTTTGTCTTACTCTTTCTTTAGCATCTAAGTCCCTGAGATTTTCCTCCACCTACTCAGGAGAAGGGGTCCTAAGAGGCTCAATCTTTAGGTGTCATCATAGAACCAAGAAGGGAACTCCCTCTTCTGCCTGCTGGAAGAAGAGGGCCAGGAACCCTAGGGTGTTCACTTGGTCCCCTCTTCTTGGACAAATGACATGGTCCAGCTTCTTTCCCTGAAGAGTGTTCAAGAGACCTACTGTTCCCAAATATAATCCACAGGTGAGCAGGTACAGCATTATCAGGTGTATTAAAGCTCCACATGGATCATTCTCTGTAGAAGGCTCCATTAAGCAAGACACTCCTTTGACAACTGTAATTGAATTTTTGTAAAAAAAAAACACGATGGGATATAAAAGTTAAGGATGATTTTCCTCACTGAAACTGTGAAAGTTTAGCTCCAGGAATAGTCCAGTCAAATGGCAGAAACATCGCCTATGTGCTTTCTAATTCTTAAGGCAGTTGCTTCTTTTGCAAGGGACCCCATCATAGTCTGTTCTCATCGGCCATGCAGTACTGGATCTAGAGCCAGTGATCCCCTGGCATCCCAGACTATGTCAATGAGGCATCTAGGGAGAAGGGCCCTTGACATTTCTAACACTGTATCTCTACTGAGCTATGCCAGGTACTTAACAGTGACTGAGATCCCACAAGGGGCCGTATGCCAACACATTCTTCAGAGTCTACAGATTCTTCCATTAATTGGAGCTATGAACTATTGAATTATCAAATACAAAAACACTTAACATGTATTTCTTATTTGCACCATGTTGGAAGACCATTGAGTAAATGAATGTAGAGATGAAGAATGTAAAATGAAGGAGAGGAGGGAGATCAGAGTAGCTATCTGATTTACATGAAATCCTCACACTAGGCTCCTAGAACTAGTTGTGGATTGTTGATCCCCCAGACATCATTAACACACCCCCTGGCTGATAACCCTACCCCTGTTCCCAACTCTCATCAATAATAAAGACTCTATATTCTGTCCTGTTCTGAGGATTTACCCAGTCTACGCTTCATCTACTACTTCCACAATCTCTTTCTCACTGATCCACTACAGAAAAGATTTTCCTCTCTCATACTTAGTCATGGCAAGATCACTGGAGTCCAAGACTGAACTTTTGGTATGGATGGATGCAGGAGCTCTCGTGTATGTATGGATACATTCAGGCTCTGGTCAACCCTCCCCACACACCATGCTCCTGGAGCAGTTCCCTGCTATGCTCTGAAACCTCCCCCATTGCGGGGGAAAGCCTTCCTTCTGTCACTATCACTGCCCATAATTTGAATCTCATACTTCCATTGTTCTTTCCTGATAAGACATTATGCATCTCCTGTTGGAAGTCTTTCCTCATTTTCCTCCTATTTTCAGAAAATGAAAATCACAGCAAAATAATTTGATGACAGTTATTACATTTGCTATAGTGTCAGGGTTCTGACTGATTTCTGTGTTACATTCACTTCAAAACAACACAAAACCTCTAACAATCTTGGCATATAGTGATACTTATACATGTGTTTTTTTAACAACAAAATTGAAGCATTAAACTATCCTTGAATTTAAATTCAAGTACTCATACTCTATTATTGGGTAGTTACTTTATCTAGCTTGATCCTTATCCCCATAGATATTAGATCTCTGGATGCATGCTGCCTTTATTTTAAAGACAAAATGTGGTTATCACTGACCTTTGTGCCATGTTCAAATAACATCCCACTTCATTGGATGGTATTTTTGTTGTGGTGGTGGTGGTGGTTTGGGGGCCATACCTGGTGGTACTCAGGGTCTATTTCTATCTATGACATCAGGGATCACTTCTGGTGAGCTCAGAGGAGCACATGGAGAGCTGGCAACTAAACCTAGGTCAGCTGTATGCAAAGCAAGTGCCTTTCCAGTACTATCCCTCCTTGTACTATGCCTCCAATCCCCATAGGGACTTTTAAATGGTGCATGTTGAGATATTTATATATCTGGATACTCTAAGTTGAGAAAATAAATCTCAAGCCATGGTCCATTTCTGCTTCAAAACATTCTCTTATCCTCATGAGCCTTGGAGAGGCCAGCTGTGGCAAAGAAGGTATTGATGCACTTGGATGCTCCAGAACAAGTGGTTAGCAAACACAAAGGATTACAACATAATCATTCTTTTCTTTTCTTCCTCTCTGGACCAATCCAAATATTTTTGAAAATACCCAAATCACTCATATTCAGTATATGTATAGATAGAGTAAGTAAGTGAATAAGTGAGTGAGTGCCTGAGTGAATTATCCAGAGAGTTTGCACTAGAATTTGACATGTTGTTTGTGTAAAAGGCTATCAATAAAACCAATGTTGTCACTAACAGTAAAATACCGATCTATTCTATTTTGATAAAATTCTGCCTATTTCAACATTTCTATTCTACTATCATTAACAGAACTAAAATTAATTTTGAATGGCAATGATTAGTACTACAATCCTAAAGTACAAAAAATTATTTTAGCACTTTTTTCAGGATTGCCAAGTAATAGTTTGATTTTCTTAACAGTACTTACTATGACCTAAGTCATCAATTTAACACAAAAACTTAGATTAAGAAAAGTAATATTGACCTCAAAACAATCTATTAAATCAGTTTCTGACTTTAGATTAAGAATAATCAGCTAACAAATGTTGTCAGACATACACAAACCTAAAGAAGCAGAGCTACTTAGTAGATTCTTTTATTTGAACCCCATTTATAAATTATACTTTTAAAGTATCAATACATGCTAATTTTAATAGAAACTCAGTGTTTTCATTATGTGTTATTATATGAAAAAATTAAATGAAACTGAATCCTAACCATGCAATGAAAATTGTATAATTTAGACATATCTTTGTACATAAAACAAGCACTAATGCATTAATAAATAATACTAGCAGTTAGGAAAGTTAACACAAAGCAAACAAGTAATTATAATATGTCCACAGATGACTAGTCAGGGACCTGATACAGGGACAAGTCAATTGTTCTTCCCTGATAAGACATTGTGCTGCTCCAATTCACCCTTGAGTTAGAATACATTTAATTGAGCGAAGTGATCTTATATTATATACTTAGATTTTTAAAAAAAACTTTATAAAATCATTTAAATTCATTTATTGCACATTTGAAAAATTATTTCACTTCGAAAAGGCACTTGTTCATTAATACTGAAAATAACACCTGCTAAATCTGTGGGTGTGAACCACTGGAGAACTTAAAAGTAAATTACTAAGCCGCCACGTTTCCTTAGGCTTGGGGTGGGGTCCTTTGGTTCCCCATCTGCAATGATAACCTGGACACTGCAGGAATGCCAGGAAGACAGGTAGTGATGTGCTTGGGGGTAGCAGCCAAACACGCCTGCCCTGGACTGAGCTATGGAAAAGACAAGTGGTCTGGACCTTAAACTGTGTCAGATAAGACATACCAAGGGATAAATACTGAAGCTATAAATACAGCTCAAGAACTGGATCATTTTTCAGGCTGTTGAATTTCAAATGCCTGCCAAACAGAGTGTAATATCTGGGCCTCTCTATTTTTGCAACTCACTGCAAGAAGTGGCTTAAGTCCAATTAATTTAACCAAGAAAATCTGCGAAGTGAGGACCAGAGGAATTAAATAGTCCAATCAAAAATTGGAATTGAAATTAATTTTATGAATTTTAATTGTGATATTGGAGGAAATTCAATTTAACCCTAGAATTCAGTTAACTCCATGATGATAAACAAAGGAACTGCGGTACTCAAGAAGGTTGACTGTGGATTAATCTCTTTATTTCGGTCTAAGGAGTCAGACCATTCAGATAAAGACACTTAAATTACATCAAGTTTTCTGATTGACCTGTTTCAGGTGAGGGGCGGGGAGGGTTCACAGGGCACCTCTTCCGAGACTTAAAAACACATAGGAAATCCCCATTCAAACCAAAAAAAAAAAAAAGTAAAAACACAGCTGAGGTCAATAGTGTCTTCTTTAAGTGATATTGTTGATTAATAACAGAAACTCAATTAAGTGGCTTCTTCAGCGTAAAGTGACTTTTGTAAATGAAAGACTACAAGGGTAGCATGGCTGAGTATAAGTGTTCAAACAAACTATTCAGGCCTGGCTGTATGTATCTCTCTTTTCCACAGTGGCTGCCTATTCCTCCCAGGAAGTTTGTTTTTTTTTTTTTTTTTTTTTTTGTCTCTTCTCCTTAGTTGTGATATAGCTGGAGTAGAAGGGTGGAGAGCCTGGTGAATTTAGCTGGTCAGTTTAAATCTGGTCCATGGAAAAAGCATCCAATCAGAACAGTTTATGGATAGGTGTGGGTGGGAGATAACAGCAGATAAAAGAAAGCCTCTAACCAATCTCATTCTTCTTCACGCTCTGTCTTCCTGCACCCAGATGGAGTACAGGATCAGATAGAGCTTGTGTACCCAGATGCTGAATACAAGTAGGCCTTAGAGGCCTGGACAGAGGCATAACACAGACAGGCTTCAAATGCCCAGGAAAACTCAGGTTTAGGAAAACTCAGATGCCCAAGAAATAACAAGATGCTGAGCACAGGAGTCTCACCCACTACCACGATCCTGTGGTTGAGGCTTCTGTGGGAAAGCTGGGACCACATGACAAGAACTGCTGGAGTGCAATTGAGAGAGGGCTAGCAGGCTAGAGGGTACAGAGATCAGCAATCTTGCCTACGGGATTTTCTGAGTTTGTTTGCAAATCTTTCACACAATTCTCAAGAACTCATCAGTGCAGGAAAATTCAGTGATCATGGATCACACACAGGGGATCGCAATGTGGTCTAATACAGTTTCGTTGTGGTGCTTGCATCCACTTGGTTGCTTTGCACTGGAAATTACATTTTTTTTTGTTTTGGTGCCAGGGATCCTAAACAGGATTGCAGTTGGTGTCAGGGATGAAACAGCCTCTGGCTTGCAAGGTAAATCCTCAACCACTGAGTCTTTCTGAGTTCTTATCGAGATCAGCTCTGTCCGTGATGAATTCCTCTGCACCTCTACACTTACTTTTTTCTTAGGTTTAAGTTCAACAGAAAGAAGACTTATTGAATCGCTTCCCCATTTTTCAGTTCTAAGATTCAACATTTTCTCCTCTGGGCCCTGACTTGATCTATTTTGCAGAGTTCACAAGTGAGACATGGAAAAGAATCTTATCATTTTCTATTTCCATCATAATTTTTTCTTGCATTTTAGAATTTTTCTGGTTCTTTTCATTTATCTTCCAGCGGGGTACAGTGCTACCCAGCAGGTCAACCTATACCTGTAGGGCGAGTGCATCAGCAGTCAGATGGTGCTTTAAGGCTTCCTGATACCCCAAAATTGCCACTATGCCTCTGGCCAGACCCCAACAACTTGGGACCAAGTTTCCCAAGAAATTGCTCGAGCAAATTTTTAATTGTAACGTCTCCATTGGAGATTTTGTTGTTACTGTGTTTGGCATATCGAATACATCATGGGTGGCTTGCCAGGCTCTGCCGTGGGGGCGAGATACTCTCGGCAGCTTGCCGGGCTCTCTGGGAGGGGTGGAGGAATCGAACTCGGGTCGGCCATGTTGGCTGCGTGCAAGGCAAATGCCCTCCCGCTATGCTATCGCTCGAGCCCAAGAAGTTAAATGTCCAAAATTTAGGTATGTGGGAGTCACACCCACAAACCACCTGCGGCTCAGCTCTCCAAGTTCATTTATCAGCCTTGCTTCAGAGACACATAAATAAAACTCAAAAGACATCAAAATCCAACCATTTAAATACAAAAAAGGTCATGATTCAGAGACTCACAAATGTATCTCTGAAGAGAGCAACCTGCCACAGAGATATTGTCCCAATCCACACCAGGCTTATTTCACTGGGGCACCTTGGAGGAGGGGCAAGTGTGTCCCTCTGTCCGCCCCAAATGAGCCCCAGCAGCCACAAACCTCCAGAACCAATTTGCTGCCACAGTCACAGCCAACCTTCACAGGACCCCCTGTGAGGATCTGAGCCCCCCACGCATGAGAATGAATCTGCTGAAAAACCCAAGTATGAGGGACTAATGAGAAAAACTCCAGGTTTTCACGAATTCAGGGATGGGCAACCTCCCCGAATCTCCCTGCCCTTCTGGTTTCCTGGCAGTCATGCCCAAGTACTGCCTCTGAGCACCATTTAAGAGCATTAATGGCCATGTTTCAGAGACTTACAAATGAATCTCGGAAGAGAGCAGCACGCTGAAGAGATGCGTCTGGACCCCAAATATTTAAAAAACAATTCGCATTCCAGGAGTGCATAGTTGTTTTTGAGGCCACATGAGATCTCATACTATTCATGACAAGCAATACAAAATAAATTAGTTAGCATCTGCTGATGGGGCAGGCTTTGGTGGTGGTGGGAAAATTCGAAATAATGCTGGTGGAAAGGTATAATGGGGTTAAATTGGTGTTAAAATGCTGAATGTAAACAATTAATTGTGAACAACTTTATGAAAATAAAATCAAATGTTAAGTAGTGAGTTTATCCCTGCTTTAGTCAGCTTAATCAGTGACTGAACAAATACTAGCACTCCTATATTAAAAAAATTAATTCTTCCACTTGTGTAAATACTTTCCCAGTATGTAAAAATGCATTTGTGATTGATGAATTTTTAACTTTTTGAAAAACTCTGTTCTGTCCCAACATAAATAAATTCTTTGGCAGACTTACAGGGGCCAGAGTAACAGTGTAGTGGTTATGGTGTTTGACTTACAAACTTACATGCATCTGACCCAGGTTATATCTCTGGTACCCCACATAGTGAGACTGCCAGGAGTAATTCCTGAATGCAGAGCCAAGAATAATCACTGAGCACCACAAGTTATATTGTTCCAGTTCCAATTTTTTTAAAGGCTAATTTCATAGCTGTACTACCTCTTGTAGTCTAGCCCACTGATGTACCTAAAGCAGCACACATGTGTTTGGTTTTAACATATTTGCTTGTGTCCTCTTATATATATTCTCTGTCCCTCTCGGAGAGCCCAGCAAACTACCGAGAGTATCCCGTCCACATAGCAGAGCCTGGCAAGCTCCCCGTGACATATTTGGTATGCCAAAAACAGTAACAATAATGGTTCTCATTCCCCTGACCCTGAAAGAGCCTCTAATATGGCACCGTTGGGAAGGAAGAGTAAGGAGAGGCTGCTAAAATCTCAGGGCTGGAATGAATGGAGACATTACTGGCGCCCACTCAAGCAAACTGATGAACAGCAGGATAACAGTGATACAGTAATACATAGCTCTGAGCTTGACTTTTCCTTCCTCATTGTTCTGCATATTTCTCTAGTGTCTGATAAGTCCTCCTTTCTGAGATCCCATGTCTTCCTCTTTCATTGTTTATATCCTTGTTTGGGTGGAGCATGACCTTCAGATGCTCTTCATAAAGGCTCTCTGCTCATGTGTAGAAGAGAAAAATTCCAATGGAAAGTTCTGTAGTTCTTTGTATGAGGAAGGGCTTGTCATTTATTACCTGTACTGTAAGTCACATGACTTTTAAAAGTCTTTTGAAGTACTTATTCTCTAAAATATCTTTACTCTACCCTTATGCTCTCTCTGAGAACCGGGCAAGCTACCGAGAGTATCTCGCCTGTGTGGCAAAGCGTGGCAAGCTACTGGTGATGTATTCGATATGCCAAACACAGTAACAA